>CM018691.1:92089105-92362956 GCA_009363875.1 Mikania micrantha | reverse complement strand
ATTTGCCATATCTTGGATGGATATGGCGGGAGGCAGCATGTTAGCTTCGGTTGCGAAACCCGCATATGATATAAAACATATTGACTAGCTATCAATTGATATTGCATTGTATTGAAAAAATAGACCGGCTCAACATTTACTTTAAACATTTTGATGTTTACTGCTGATTACAAACCTGTGCTCTCACCAACCATTGTGTTGACCTTTTACTCGCATGTTTTCTCAGGTAACTAAGGCACGCGCACCAGAATAGGATGCTAGGCCGAGTCGCATGCATCCGTTTACGTGTCTTAGTTTACTAAACATTGATTATCATTTGATTGTTGTGTAATGTAATCACCTTTAATCGCTTCCGCAACATTTAACTTGTGATGTTTTGAAAAGAGTTTTAATTTAACGCTTCCGCAAACTATGTATGAGTAACCATTTTGTCAACTTATACTTTATTTCCGCAACTCTGATATTACTAAACTGTTTTATCCAAATTACTGGATGTACGTACGAAATCAGACATATAGTCCTCGCATGTTGTGTGACCGGAGACTGCGATCCTGACAATCTGCCGTCGCTCGCGCCCCGGAAGGGACGGGATTTCTCGGGGTGCGACAGATTGGTATCAGAGACTCGGTTATTGCGAATTAGGTTTGCATTAGTGAAACTTAGTCTATAACCACTAGTCTCCACACAACACATAGTGCTTAGTATTGTAGTACTTGCACACACGTTACATCTTTTATGCATTACGTTGGTCACTGCACGTGACACCCATGACGGGGAAGAGCCGATAGCTCTACCCGTTCTTTACATACCTACCTCACACACTACATTAGTCATTAGACAAACACTAACACGTATTCTCGCTATGAAGATCATGGCTGGAAGACGTGGAGGACGCAAGAGGAACGCAGGCGGACGAGGAAACATCAACCTTACCGCAGCTGAAATGAACGCGCTCATCAACGAGCGAGGTGAGGAGGTACTTGCTGCACGGGAAGCTGCCCGAAATCAAAACCCACTGAACCAAGGTGATGAATCTGTTCATATTCACCTTGCACTACAAAACACTTGCTTCCAATCCAACACGTCTACCCGATGCCTAACCCAACTCTACTCTTTGCATATTTCAGGAACAAATCCTAACCCTCCTCTCTGTACGTTCAAGATGTTCCTGGATTGCAAACCCCATTCGTTCAGCGGCACTGAGGGAGCTGTTGGGCTATTACGCTGGATTGAGAAGGCGGAATCAGCCTTCGCCATGAGCAACTGCAGGAACGAGGACAGGGTCAAGTTCGCTGCAGGGACGTTCGAGGAGCTGCCCTCACTTGTTGGAACGCCAATGTTCAGAACCTAGGGCTTGATGCAGCCAACGCACTGCCTTGGGATAATTTTGAAACAAATGTTGAACGCGAATATTGCCCTCGTGGTGAGGTGCAGAAACTTGAGACGGAGTTCTGGAACCACAAAATGATAGGTTCTGAGGTTGAGGCCTACACTGCCAGGTCTTATGAGCTGGCAAACCTGTGCCCGGAGATGGCAACCCCACCCTTCAAAAATATAGAGAAATATATCGATGGATTGCCACCTCAAATCCAGGGAATGGTACTCTCTGCTGACCCCATTACCATGCAAACAAGCCGTGCGACTTACCCACAAACTCACTGACTCGGCGATTGCACAAGGACTCTTACCACCTCGTGGTGCTGTGACCACAACCAACGACAAGGCAAACGAAAGTGGGATGACACCTGAACAGACTTCCACTCTTCAACACACCACAGCAACGTAAGTTTGGATCAACCCAAGCTTATGCCCCACCCATCCCAACCACCCAGAACCAAGGAAGCTATGCTGGAAAACATCCCAAATGCCACAAGTGCAACTTCCATCAGCACAGGGTCAATGTGGCCGTTTCCAATGCCAGCGCTGCGGAAAAGGGGGACATGCAGCCAAGACTGCAGGGGTGAACTGCTTGCAAAGACCCCACAGCCACAACAACAACAACAACTTGAAGCACCAAAGGGTTGCTTCGAATTGGCAAACCAGGGATTTCAAGAAGGACTGCCCACACCTGAAAAAACAACAAACAACAACCAGCAAACAACAACAATGGGAACGATGGCACGAGGGGACGAGCCTTCGTGATTGGGGCCAAGGAGGCCAGAAGGGATCCCCATCTTGCAACTGGTACGTATCTCTTGAACGATAATTATGCTTCTGTACTGTTTGATACTGGAGCTGAGAGGAGCTTTATATCTAAGGATTTTAGTGAGATACTGGCCATTACCCCAACACCTTTAGATGTTGACTATACGGTAGAGCTAGCTGATGTAAATTAATTGTGACAAGCACATTCTTAAAGAATGCACCTTAGAGCTAGCAGGCCATAAGTTTAAGATTGACCTCATGCCAGTTACACTAGGCAGTTTTGATGTCGTAGTAGGCATGGATTGGTTGTCTGAAAACAGGCTGAAATCATTTGCCACGACAAGGTTGTGCGCATACCTCTCCCTAGCGGAGAAACTCTAGACATCAAGGGCGAAAGGAGTGACACACCTCTGAACATCATCTCGTGCATGAAAGCTCACAAATGCTTACGAAAGGGATACACAACCATTCTGACGCTTATCACCGACAAAACCGAAGAGGAGAAGAGAATAGAAGATATCCCAGTAGTATGCGACTATCCCGATGTATTTCCGGAGGATCTACCAGGACTTCCACCACCTCGACAAGTGGAGTTCCGCATAGACCTTGTGCCGGGAGCAGCACCATCGCACGAGCACCATATCGACTTGCACCTTCGGAGATGCAGGAACTGTCCAATCAACTGCAAGAGTTGCTGGACAAGGGTTTTATTAGACCAAGCTTCTCACCCTGGGGAGCTCCGGTCTTATTCGTAAAGAAGAAGGATGGCACATTCGTATGTGCATTGACTACCGTGAACTAAACAAAGTAACAATCAAGAATCGTTACCCCTTACCTCGGATCGATGATCTGTTCGATCAATTACAAGGGTCAAGTTACTACTCTAGATCGATCTGCGATCTGGGTACCATCAGTTGAGGATTCAGGAGGAAGATATACCCAAGACTGCTTTTCGCACTCGGTATGGCCATTATGAGTTTTTGGTTATGCCGTTGGGCTGACAAACGCACCCGCAGTATTCATGGATCTCATGAATAGAGTATGCAAACCCTACCTCGACAAATTTATCATTGTCTTTATAGATGATATTCTCATCTACTCCAAAACCCAAGAGGAACACAAAGAGCATCTTCAATTGGCTCTTGAACTGCTACGGAAAGAGAAGCTGTACGCTAAACTCTCAAAATGCGACTTCTGGATTCGAGAAGTCCAATTCTTGGGACATGTTGTTAATGAACAAGGGATTCATGTGGATAAGTCTAAGATAGAGGCAATCAAGAACTGGGAAGCACCAAAGACCCCAATTGAGGTGCGACAATTCCTAGGATTGGCCGGCTATTATCGACGATTTATCGAAGGATTTTCGAAGATAGCCCAACCCCTTACAGCCTTAACTCATAAGGACAAGAAGTATCTCTGGACTGACAAACAAGAAGCTGCATTCCAACTTCTCAAGCAGAAGCTCTGTAGTGCACCTATCTTATCACTTCCTGATGGAACGGATGACTTCGTAGTATATTGCGATGCCTCGATACAAGGACTCGGCTGTGTGCTAATGCAGCGGGAGAAGGTAATCGCATATGCTTCTCGACAACTGAAAGTCCACGAGAAGAACTACACCACCCATGACTTGGAACTTGGAGCCGTGGTATTTGCACTCAAATCTGGAGACACTACCTTTATGGTACAAAGTGTACGATATACACCGATCACAAGAGTCTCCAACATATATTCGAGCAGAAGGAACTGAACATGCGACAACGTCGCTGGCTCGAACTCCTAAATGACTATGAGTGTGCTATCAAGTATCACCCAGGGAAGGCCAATGTAGTGGCCGATGCCTAAGCCGGAAAAACACATCGAAACCCAGAGGGTACGAGCTTTACAGCTTACCATCCATACTAACCTCCCTGAGCAGATACGTATTGCCCAGGTGGAGGCACTTAAACCTGAAAATCTAGCGACAGAATCGCTGAGGGGAATGGAGCAACAACTCAGAGAAAAAGCCGATGGCTTACAATATTTCATGGACGCGTCTGGGTTCCACATTATGGGGACTTACGAGACCTTGTGATGGACGAGGCTCACAATCCCGATATTCCATTCACCCTGGATCTGATAAGATGTATCATGATCTGAAGATACTTTATTGGTGGCCACATATGAAAGCCGACATCGCTACCTACGTAGGCAAATGCTTGACTTGTGCCAAGTCAAGGTCGAGTACCAGAAACCATCTGGATTACTCACACAACCGAGATCCCCATGTGGAAATGGGAACAAATCTCCATGGATTTCATCACCAAATTACCCCGTACCCCAAGTGGAGGTGACACTATCTGGGTAATTGTGGACCGACTGACTAAATCAGCACATTTTCTTGCGATCAAGGAAAATGACAAGATGGAAAAAACTGGCCAGAATCTATGTCAAGGAAGTGGTCTCGCGACATGGAGTGCCGATCTCCATTATTTCGGATCGAGACGCCAGATTCACTTCTAACTTCTGGAAATCACTACAAAAGTCGCTTGGCACGCGGTTGGATATGAGTACAGCGTATCACCCACAAACTGATGGCAGAGCGAACGCACGATACAAACCCTTGAAGATATGCTACGAGCGTGCGTAGTGGACTTCGGTAACAGCTGGGAAACTCACCTACCGTTAGTGGAGTTTTCTTACAACAACAGCTATCATACAAGCATAAAGGCAGCGCCTTTTGAGGCACTCTATGGCAGGAAATGCCGATCACCCATCTGTTGGGCAGAAGTGGGCGATAGTCAGCTCACTGGCCCGGAACTTGTACACGAAACAACGGAGAAAATCGTGCAAATAAGAAACCGCATGGCAGCAGCTCGAGATCGTCAAAAGAGCTATGCCGACAAACGCCGAAAGCCTTTGGAATTTCAGGTAGGAGATAAAGTCCTTCTGAAAGTCTCACCATGGAAAGGCGTCATTCGTTTCGGTAAACGAGGCAAACTGAACCCACGGTATATAGGACCCTTCGAGATCCTGAAGAGGATTGGTCCAGTGGCATACCAACTCAATTTACCAGCCGAACTCGACGGAGTTCACAACGTGTTTCACGTCTCAAACTTGAAAAAGTGTCTCTCTGACGAAACACTTATTGTTCCACTGGATGAGATCCAGGTGGATGAACAACTACGGTTCGTGGAAGAACCGGGGTAGAGATCATGGACCGTGAGGTCAAACAACTCAAGCAGAGTAAGATCCTAATTGTCAAAGTCCAATGGAACTCGAAACGCGGACCTGAATTCACGTGGGAACGTGAAGATCAGATGATGCGTAAATATCCCCATCTCTTCAAGCAGACAACGTCGAACGTCGACAACAACGAATAAATTTCGGGACGAAATTCCTTTCAACAAGGGGATGATGTGACAACCGGAAAATTTTTTTCTTTCAAACACTGTTGCTTCTCAAATACTACCAACAACAACCAAATTTCGGGACGAAATTTCTTTCAACAAGGGGATGATGTGACACCCGGCAATTTCAGGTAAATTGCAACTCTTATATTATTTACATTTCACATTCATACTGTGTTGTATTTCATTTAATTGTGTTTAATTAGATGAGTTGAACACAAACCACTGCGAAACGAAGTTCGTGGAATTATCGAATCGCGCATCACACGTTGATTAGGATTAATCAAGCGTGCAAACTTCTTCATTAGACACGAAACAAACTATCAAAGATAATTCAAGGAATTATCGAAACACACACACGAGACTCACGAACGTTGGTGATCAATCAAACTTATGTGCTATTTGTATTTACGCGCTTAAACGAGCATTAGATGCTTTAGATAAACGTTAGGAATCGAGTACGAGCGAAACCGTATCAACGAAATCGAAAAACAATGAAATAGGCCCGTCGCGGTACGCGATACCCCCTTCGGCGAAAAGCTCGCGGTACACGAAGCAAACGGGAGTCGAGACTCCCGAATTACATCGCGGTACGCGATGATGATTTTTGATCGGCCTCCGCGGTACGCGAAGGCCATGCAGATCAAAATTTCAATATAAACCAACCCACTTCATTTCAGTCGAACTCCTTCCCATTTTCTCCGAGTCCCACTCACTGTTGCGACCAAAACCCACCTGAAAGCAAGCTTAAACCTCTGCTAACACCATTAGAAGCCATTGTTGGTGATTGGAAGCCATTGGAGCACCAAAGGGAGTTCTTGGAGGCCACCAACAAGCAAGACGATCCACACCAGCCTTCATTCGAGCTTCCAGAACCTGTCACACCCACGAATTTAAGCTCCTAAGGTAGTCTCTTGTGTTTATCTATAGTTAGATCGCACATGCAATGGGTGAAAACCCACATGCAACTCCATGTGACCATTGTGCACGATTTTGTTGGTGATTTGTTGAATAGATGTTATAGAATTACTGGTTTGATAATATTAGAATGTTAGATTTGAGTTTGATGATGTTGGGTGCACTTGCCATAAAAGGAAACTTTTATGTTGCAAGTCTTGGATTTGTGATGATCTAGACATGTTAGACATGTCTAGATGTTATTAAATGTGTATTGAAGTGTTTAGAAACACATTGGGATATTTGATTTTGTCAAAAACTTGGTTTTGTAGAAACTTGCTAAAAATGGAAACTTTATAAAATCAAAAGAGGGCTTTTGATGTTTTTGGAAGATTTGATGAACTTTGATTCTTGAAATATGTTTAAAAATGATTTCTAAGCATATTGGAAGTTATTAGTTTATGAAATGGGATTTCATAACCACACTTTCCTAAATTGGAAACTTTCTAAAAATAGCAACTTATGTGATTAGAGTCATAGGATGCATTTTGGTGTCTTATGCGCATCAAGGCACATAGACACAACAATCGTGTCACCAACGATTCGTCGAGTCTCACTAGTTAACACATGCACTCGGTTGAGCACGCCGACACTTGGAGTTGTATGGGATACAACACAACACAGAACACATACTCACACCTATATGGTTATAGGTGCTTACTAGCAGACTGCTAGCTTTCGCAGACACGAACACTCACACATACCGGAACTACTAACAGGTGAGTTCACGGCCCCTTTTTACATTTTCTACCTTTGGGGAGAAAACATTGCTTACAACTATTTTTGTACAACTTACACACTTTTGGTTATTTTTGTACATGCTAATATCGTATATGCATATGTGTGGCATTCATCCACAAAACTGATAAGTCCTCATTAAACACACCTCGAACCGTTAGTAGCGCGTGGCGCTTAGCGTGGTAATTCTGAATAGTACTATTTGGGCCTGACAAGCCCCACTGTTGCGAGCCGTATGGCCACCCCGACTGGAGGTCGGAACAGTGCATAATTGACCAAACAACATTTGCCATATCTTGGATGGATATGGCGGGAGGCAGCATGTTAGCTTCGGTTGCAAACCCGCATATGATATAACACATATTGACTAGCTATCAATTGATATTGCATTGTATTGAAAAAAATAGACCTGCTCAACATTTACTTTAAACATTTTGATGTTTACTGCTGATTACAAACCTGTGCTCTCACCAACCATTGTGTTGACCTTTTACTCGCATGTTTCTCAGGTAACTAAGGCACGCGCACACCAGGAATAGGATGCTAGGCCGGAGTCGCATGCATCCGTTTACGTGTCTTAGTTTACTAAACATTGATTATCATTTGATATGTTGTGTAATGTTAATCACCTTTAATCGCTTCCGCAACATTTAACTTGTGATGTTTTGAAAAGTGTTTTAATTTAACGCTTCCGCAAACTATGTATGAGTGAACCATTTTGTCAACTTATACTTTATTTCCCAACTCTGATATTATAAACTGTTTTATCCAAATTACTCCATGTACGTACAAAATCAGACATATAGGTCTCGCATGTTGTGTGACCGGAGACTGCGATCCTGCATCTGCCGTCGCTCGCGCCCCGGAAGGGACGGGATTTCTCGGGGTGCGACAGATTGGTATCAGAGACTCCGGTTATTGCGAATTAGGTTTGCATTTAGTGAACTTAGTCTATAACCACTAGTCTCCACACAACACATAGTGCTTAGTATTGTAGTACTTGCACACACGTTACATCTTTTATGCATTACGTTGGTCACTGCACGTGACTACCCATGACGGGGAAGAGCCGATAGCTCTACCCGTTCTTTACAGTACCTACCTCACACACTACATTAGTCATTAGACAAACACTAACACGTATTCTCGCTATGAAGATCATGGCTGGAAGACGTGGAGGACGCAGGAACGCAGGCGGACGAGGAAACATCAACCTTACCGCAGCTGAACTGAACGCGCTCATCAACGAGCGAGTTGAGGAGGTAGGTACTTGCTGCACGGGAAGCTGCCCGAAATCAAAACCCACTGAACCAAGGTGATGAATCTGTTCATATTCACCTTGCACTACAAACACTTGCTTCCAATCCAACACGTCTACCCGATGCCTAACCCAACTCTACTCTTTGCATATTTCAGGAACAAATCCTAACCCTCCTCTCTGTACGTTCAAGATGTTCCTGGATTGCAAACCCCATTCGTTCAGCGGCACTGAGGGAGCTGTTGGGCTATTACGCTGGATTGAGAAGGCGGAATCAGCCTTCGCCATGAGCAACTGCAGGAACGAGGACAGGGTCAAGTTCGCTGCAGGGACGTTCGAGGGAGCTGCCCTCACTTGGTGGTGGAACGCCAATGTTCAGAACCTAGGGCTTGATGCAGCCAACGCACTGCCTTGGGATAATTTGAAACAAATGTTGAACCGCGAATATTGCCCTCGTGGTGAGGTGCAGAAACTTGAGACGGAGTTCTGGAACCACAAAATGATAGGTTCTGAGGTTGAGGCCTACACTGCCAGGTCTTATGAGCTGGCAAACCTGTGCCCGGAGATGGCAACCCCACCCTTCAAACATATAGAGAAATATATCGATGGATTGCCACCTCAAATCCAGGGAATGGTACTCTCTGCTGACCCCATTACCATGCAACAAGCCGTGCGACTTACCCACAAACTCACTGACTCGGCGATTGCATAAGGACTCTTACCACCTCGTGGTGCTGTGACCACAACCAACGACAAGGGCAAACGAAAGTGGGATGACACCCTGAACAAGACTTCCACTCTTCAACCACCACCACAGCAACGTAAGTTTGGATCAACCCAAGCTTATGCCCCACCCATCCCAACCACCCAGAACCAAGGAAGCTATGCTGGAAAACATCCCAAATGCCACAAGTGCAACTTCCATCATGCACAGGGTCAATGTGGCCGTTTCCAATGCCAGCGCTGCGGAAAAGGGGGACATGCAGCCAAAGACTGCAGGGGTGAACTGCTTGCAAAGACCCCACAGCCACAACAACAACAACAACTTGAAGCACCAAAGGGTTGCTTCGAATGTGGCAAACCAGGGCATTTCAAGAAGGACTGCCCACACCTGAAAAACAACAACAACAACCAGCAAAACAACAACAATGGGAACGATGGCACGAGGGGACGAGCCTTCGTGATTGGGGCCAAGGAGGCCAGAAGGGATCCCCATCTTGCAACTGGTACGTATCTCTTGAACGATAATTATGCTTCTGTACTGTTTGATACTGGAGCTGAGAGGAGCTTTATATCTAAGGATTTTAGTGAGATACTGGCCATTACCCCAACACCTTTAGATGTTGACTATACGGTAGAGCTAGCTGATGGTAAATTAATTGTGACCAAGCACATTCTTAAAGAATGCACCTTAGAGCTAGCAGGCCATAAGTTTAAGATTGACCTCATGCCAGTTACACTAGGCAGTTTTGATGTCGTAGTAGGCATGGATTGGTTGTCTGAAAACCAGGCTGAAATCATTTGCCACGACAAGGTTGTGCGCATACCTCTCCCTAGCGGAGAAACTCTAGACATCAAGGGCGAAAGGAGTGACACACCTCTGAACATCATCTCGTGCATGAAAGCTCACAAATGCTTACGAAAGGGATACACAACCATTCTGACGCTTATCACCGACAAAACCGAAGAGGAGAAGAGAATAGAAGATATCCCAGTAGTATGCGACTATCCCGATGTATTTCCGGAGGATCTACCAGGACTTCCACCACCTCGACAAGTGGAGTTCCGCATAGACCTTGTGCCGGGAGCAGCACCTATCGCACGAGCACCATATCGACTTGCACCTTCGGAGATGCAGGAACTGTCCAATCAACTGCAAGAGTTGCTGGACAAGGGTTTTATTAGACCAAGCTTCTCACCCTGGGGAGCTCCGGTCTTATTCGTAAAGAAGAAGGATGGCACATTTCGTATGTGCATTGACTACCGTGAACTAAACAAAGTAACAATCAAGAATCGTTACCCCTTACCTCGGATCGATGATCTGTTCGATCAATTACAAGGGTCAAGTTACTACTCTAAGATCGATCTGCGATCTGGGTACCATCAGTTGAGGATTCAGGAGGAAGATATACCCAAGACTGCTTTTCGCACTCGGTATGGCCATTATGAGTTTTTGGTTATGCCGTTTGGACTGACAAACGCACCCGCAGTATTCATGGATCTCATGAATAGAGTATGCAAACCCTACCTCGACAAATTTATCATTGTCTTTATAGATGATATTCTCATCTACTCCAAAACCCAAGAGGAACACAAAGAGCATCTTCAATTGGCTCTTGAACTGCTACGGAAAGAGAAGCTGTACGCTAAACTCTCAAAATGCGACTTCTGGATTCGAGAAGTCCAATTCTTGGGACATGTTGTTAATGAACAAGGGATTCATGTGGATAAGTCTAAGATAGAGGCAATCAAGAACTGGGAAGCACCAAAGACCCCAATTGAGGTGCGACAATTCCTAGGATTGGCCGGCTATTATCGACGATTTATCGAAGGATTTTCGAAGATAGCCCAACCCCTTACAGCCTTAACTCATAAGGACAAGAAGTATCTCTGGACTGACAAACAAGAAGCTGCATTCCAACTTCTCAAGCAGAAGCTCTGTAGTGCACCTATCTTATCACTTCCTGATGGAACGGATGACTTCGTAGTATATTGCGATGCCTCGATACAAGGACTCGGCTGTGTGCTAATGCAGCGGGAGAAGGTAATCGCATATGCTTCTCGACAACTGAAAGTCCACGAGAAGAACTACACCACCCATGACTTGGAACTTGGAGCCGTGGTATTTGCACTCAAAATCTGGAGACACTACCTGTATGGTACAAAGTGTACGATATACACCGATCACAAGAGTCTCCAACATATATTCGAGCAGAAGGAACTGAACATGCGACAACGTCGCTGGCTCGAACTCCTAAATGACTATGAGTGTGCTATCAAGTATCACCCAGGGAAGGCCAATGTAGTGGCCGATGCCCTAAGCCGGAAAAACACATCGAAACCCAAGAGGGTACGAGCTTTACAGCTTACCATCCATACTAACCTCCCTGAGCAGATACGTATTGCCCAGGTGGAGGCACTTAAACCTGAAAATCTAGCGACAGAATCGCTGAGGGGAATGAAGCAACAACTCAGAGAAAAAGCCGATGGCTTACAATATTTCATGGAACGCGTCTGGGTTCCACATTATGGGGACTTACGAGACCTTGTGATGGACGAGGCTCACAAATCCCGATATTCCATTCACCCTGGATCTGATAAGATGTATCATGATCTGAAGATACTTTATTGGTGGCCACATATGAAAGCCGACATCGCTACCTACGTAGGCAAATGCTTGACTTGTGCCAAAGTCAAGGTCGAGTACCAGAAACCATCTGGATTACTCACACAACCCGAGATCCCCATGTGGAAATGGGAACAAATCTCCATGGATTTCATCACCAAATTACCCCGTACCCCAAGTGGAGGTGACACTATCTGGGTAATTGTGGACTGACTGACTAAATCAGCACATTTTCTTGCGATCAAGGAAAATGACAAGATGGAAAAACTGGCCAGAATCTATGTCAAGGAAGTGGTCTCGCGACATGGAGTGCCGATCTCCATTATTTCGGATCGAGACGCCAGATTCACTTCTAACTTCTAGAAATCACTACAAAAGTCGCTTGGCACGCGGTTGGATATGAGTACAGCGTATCACCCACAAACTGATGGCCAGAGCGAACGCACGATACAAACCCTTGAAGATATGCTACGAGCGTGCGTAGTGGACTTCGGTAACAGCTGGGAAACTCACCTACCGTTAGTGGAGTTTTCTTACAACAACAGCTATCATACAAGCATAAAGGCAGCGCCTTTTGAGGCACTCTATGGCAGGAAATGCCGATCACCCATCTGTTGGGCAGAAGTGGGCGATAGTCAGCTCACTGGCCCGGAACTTGTACACGAAACAACGGAGAAAATCGTGCAAATAAGAAACCGCATGGCAGCAGCTCGAGATCGTCAAAAGAGCTATGCCGACAAACGCCGAAAGCCTTTGGAATTTCAGGTAGGAGATAAAGTCCTTCTGAAAGTCTCACCATGGAAAGGCGTCATTCGTTTCGGTAAACGAGGCAAACTGAACCCACGGTATATAGGACCCTTCGAGATCCTGAAGAGGATTGGTCCAGTGGCATACCAACTCAATTTACCAGCCGAACTCGACGGAGTTCACAACGTGTTTCACGTCTCAAACTTGAAAAAGTGTCTCTCTGACGAAACACTTATTGTTCCACTGGATGAGATCCAGGTGGATGAACAACTACGGTTCGTGGAAGAACCGGTAGAGATCATGGACCGTGAGGTCAAACAACTCAAGCAGAGTAAGATCCTAATTGTCAAAGTCCAATGGAACTCGAAACGCGGACCTGAATTCACGTGGGAACGTGAAGATCAGATGATGCGTAAATATCCCCATCTCTTCAAGCAGACAACGTCGAACGTCGACAACAACGAATAAATTTCGGGACGAAATTCCTTTCAACAAGGGGATGATGTGACAACCGGAAAATTTTTTTCTTTCAAACACTGTTGCTTCTCAAATACTACCAACAACAACCAAATTTCGGGACGAAATTTCTTTCAACAAGGGGATGATGTGACACCCGGCAATTTCAGGTAAATTGCAACTCTTATATTCTTTACATTTCACATTCATACTTGTTGTATTTCATTTAATTGTGTTTAATTAGATGAGTTGAACACAAACCACTGCGAAACGATAGTTCGTGGAATTATCGAATCGCGCATCACACGTTGATTAGGATTAATCAAGCGTGCAAACACTTCATTAGACACGAAACAAACTATCAAAGATAATTCAAGGAATTATCGAAACACACACACGAGACTCACGAACGTTGGTGATCAATCAAACTTATGTGCTATTTGTATTTACGCGCTTAAACGAGCATTAGATGCTTTAGATAAACGTTAGGAATCGAGTACGAGCGAAACCGTATCAACGAAATCGAAAAACAATGAAATAGGCCCGTCACGGTACGCGATACCCCCTTCGGCGAAAAGCTTCGCGGTACGCGAAGCAAACCGGGAGTCGAGACTCCCGAATTACATCGCGGTACGCGATGATGATTTTTGATCGGCCTCCGCGGTACGCGAAGGCCATGCAGATCAAAATTTCAATATAAACCAACCCACTTCATTTCAGTCGAACTCCTTCCCATTTTCTCCGAGTTCCCACTCACTGTTGCGACCAAAACCCACCTGAAAGCAAGCTTAAACCTCTGCTAACACCATTAGAAGCCATTGTTGGTGATTGGAAGCCATTGGAGCACCAAAGGGAGTTCTTGGAGGCCACCAACAAGCAAGACGATCCACACCAGCCTTCATTCGAGCTTCCAGAACCTGTCACACCACGAATTTAAGCTCCTAAGGTAGTCTCTTGTGTTTATCTATAGTTAGATCGCACATGCAATGGGTGAAAACCCACATGCAACTCCATGTGACCATTGTGCACGATTTTGTTGGTGATTTGTTGAATAGATGTTATAGAATTACTGGTTTGATAATATTAGAATGTTAGATTTGAGTTTGATGATGTTTTGGTGCACTTGCCATAAAAGGAAACTTTTATGTTGCAAGTCTTGGATTTGTGATGATCTAGACATGTTAGACATGTCTAGATGTTATTAAATGTGTATTGAAGTGTTTAGAAACACATTGGGATATTTGATTTTGTCAAAAACTTGGTTTTGTAGAAACTTGCTAAAAATGGAAACTTTATAAAATCAAAAGAGGGCTTTTGATGTTTTTGGAAGATTTGATGAACTTTGATTCTTGAAATATGTTTAAAAATGATTTCTAAGCATATTGGAAGTTATTAGTTTTATGAAATGGGATTTCATAACCACACTTTCCTAAATTGGAAACTTTCTAAAAATAGCAACTTATGTGATTAGAGTCATAGGATGCATTTTGGTGTCTTATGCGCATCAAGGCACATAGACACAACAATCGTGTCACCAACGATTCGTCGAGTCTCACTAGTTAACACACGCACTCGGTTGAGCACGCCGACACTTGGAGTTGTATGGGATACAACACAACACAGAACACATACTCACACCTATATGGTTATAGGTGCTTACTAGCAGACTGCTAGCTTTCGCAGACACGAACACTCACACATACCGGAACTACTAACAGGTGAGTTCACGGCCCCTTTTTACATTTTCTACCTTTGGGGGAGAAAACATTGCTTACAACTATTTTTGTACAACTTACACACTTTTGGTTATTTTTGTACATGCTAATATCGTATATGCATATGTGTGGCATTCATCCACAAAACTGATAAGTCCTCATTAAACACACCTCGAACCGTTAGTAGCGCGTGGCGCTTAGCGTGGTAATTCTGAATAGTACTATTTGGGCCTGACAAGCCCCACTGTTGCGAGCCGTATGGCCACCCCGACTGGAGGTCGGAACAGTGCATAATTGACCAAACAACATTTGCCATATCTTGGATGGATATGGCGGGAGGCAGCATGTTAGCTTCGGTTGAAACCCGCATATGATATAACACATATTGACTAGCTATCAATTGATATTGCATTGTATTGAAAAAAATAGACCTGCTCAACATTTACTTTAAACATTTTGATGTTTACTGCTGATTACAAACCTGTGCTCTCACCAACCATTGTGTTGACCTTTTACTCGCATGTTTTCTCAGGTAACTAAGGCACGCGCACCAGGAATAGGATGCTAGGCCGGAGTCGCATGCATCCGTTTACGTGTCTTAGTTTACTAAACATTGATTATCATTTGATATGTTGTGTAATGTTAATCACCTTTAATCGCTTCCGCAACATTTAACTTGTGATGTTTTGAAAAGTGTTTTAATTTAACGCTTCCGCAAACTATGTATGAGTAAACCATTTTGTCAACTTATACTTTATTTCCGCAACTCTGATATTACTAAACTGTTTTATCCAAATTACTGGATGTACGTACGAAATCAGACATATAGGTCTCGCATGTTGTGTGACCGGAGACTGCGATCCTGACAATCTGCCGTCGCTCGCGCCCCGGAAGGGACGGGATTTCTCGGGGTGCGACAGATTGGTATCAGAGACTCCGGTTATTGCGAATTAGGTTTGCATTTAGTGAACTTAGTCTATAACCACTAGTCTCCACACAACACATAGTGCTTAGTATTGTAGTACTTGCACACACGTTACATCTTTTATGCATTACGTTGGTCACTGCACGTGACTACCCATGACGGGGAAGAGCCGATAGCTCTACCCGTTCTTTACAGTACCTACCGCACACACTACATTAGTCATTAGACAAACACTAACACGTATTCTCGCTATGAAGATCATGGCTGGAAGACGTGGAGGACGCAGGAATGCAGGCGGACGAGGAAACATCAACCTTACCGCAGCTGAACTGAACGCGCTCATCAACGAGCGAGTTGAGGAGGTACTTGCTGCACGGGAAGCTGCCCGAAATCAAAACCCACTGAACCAAGGTGATGAATCTGTTCATATTCACCTTGCACTACAAACACTTGCTTCCAATCCAACACGTCTACCCGATGCCTAAACCAACTCTACTCTTTGCATATTTCAGGAACAAATCCTAACCCTCCTCTCTGTACGTTCAAGATGTTCCTGGATTGCAAACCCCATTCGTTCAGCGGCACTGAGGGAGCTGTTGGGCTATTACGCTGGATTGAGAAGGCGGAATCAGCCTTCGCCATGAGCAACTACAGGAACGAGGACAGGGTCAAGTTCGCTGCATGGACGTTCGAGGGAGCTGCCCTCACTTGGTGGAACGCCAATGTTCAGAACCTAGGGCTTGATGCAGCCAACGCACTGCCTTGGGATAATTTTAAACAAATGTTGAACCGCGAATATTGCCCTCGTGGTGAGGTGCAGAAACTTGAGACGGAGTTCTGGAACCACAAAATGATAGGTTCTGAGGTTGAGGCCTACACTGCCAGGTCTTATGAGCTGGCAAACCTGTGCCCGGAGATGGCAACCCCACCCTTCAAACATATAGAGAAATATATCGATGGATTGCCACCTCAAATCCAGGGAATGGTACTCTCTGCTGACCCCATTACCATGCAACAAGCCGTGCGACTTACCCACAAACTCACTGACTCGGCGGTTGCACAAGGACTCTTACCACCTCGTGGTGCTGTGACCACAACCAACGACAAGGGCAAACGAAAGTGGGATGACACCCTGAACAAGACTTCCACTCTTCAACCACCACCACAGCAACGTAAGTTTGGATCAACCCAAGCTTATGCCCCACCCATCCCAACCACCCAGAGTCAAGGAAGCTATGCTGGAAAACATCCCAAATGCCACAAGTGCAACTTCCATCATGCACAGGGTCAATGTGGCCGTTTCCAATGCCGTTTCCAATCTGTGGCACATTGTTTATTACTTCAACAATGTTAGTAATACTAAACATGGTCAGAACATCAAGGTTAAGAATATCAATTAAAAGCATCATTTAAAAGCGTTATCTGTGGACAGACTTGAATGCATTGGTTGAGAACATATTTCAAAACATACTTGTGAACATTGAGTGCGCTACATTTGAACATTGATTGCCTTACATGATTAGTTTACTATGCTTAGTTCATTTTCTTAAGTCTTCACATGAATTATATTCTTTTATTTCATTAAATCATTTTGTGTGTGTGTGTGAACATAAACCTATGATAAATCATCAACTACTTTCGTAGTGGACTCTTGTTTTTGGCATGTTTCAGGTGGCGAGCCCAATTTAGGTGGGAACTAGCCAGCCTCACTTCTGGATTCATTTTTGTACATTCATCGTATAATGATTTAGACCTAGCTAAAAAACTAGATCTTGAGTAGAATAGGATTTAGTTATTTTGGCTATATCTTTTGTGATTGTTGTAATTAATTCATGATCGACATGATTTTTGTGTAACTACTATTGATGGTGAATGATATGATATATGATAACTTAACATTAGATACCCATGAGCTTATGAATAATCTTCACACTTATGGCATCCCAATGTTTCAGCCATCGGTTAGGGTATTACAAATGACCTGAACATAAAACACAATGATGAGTATAGTACACCATGATCCGAACGTAAAAAAAAATGATGAGTATATTACACAATGACCTGAATGTAAAAAACAATGATAGGTATATTACACAATGATATGAACGTAAAACTCAATGATGAGCATATTACACAATGTCCTAAATGTAAAACACAATGATGGGTATATTACGCATTGATATGAACATAAAACACAATGAAGAGTATATAACACAATGACCCGAACGTAAAACACAATGATGAGGATGTTACACGATGTCCTGAACTTAAAACACAATGATGAGTATATTATACAATGTCTTGAACATAAAACACAATGGCCAAAATGTATTTTTTTAAAATTAAGATAATTTATGCTTTTAAAATTTTGAGTTTTTAAAAACAAAATAGTGAAATAACACAATTATGTACTTTTAATACATAAAACATAAAAAATTAAACAACATTTTATTTAATGCATAAAAAAAGTAACAAAATAGCATACTATGATATAGAAAAAAAAACAATAATTAAGAAATATTACACAATGACCTGAATAATTAAACACAATGACCAAAATACCCTTTATAAAAAATTAGAGAAATGTCACTTGTGAACCCCACAATCCTTCTCACACTTCTCATATATATAATCCTTTTTATTTGAACCTAAAAACACACACACACACACATATCTATTATACTTAAGGGAAAACTTCATAGAAATGTAACCAACTTTTCATTTTGTTCCAATCAAGTCACTCAAACTTTTTTTTTGTCCCAATTAAGTCATTCAAGTTATTTTTGTGTTTGAATTCTATGTTTTTAACCTGAATTGTAGGTAATACATGTTAATATAAGTTTGAGTGAATAATTTTTTTTTAAAAAAAATGATTGACTTGAATAAGTAGTTATTAATTATTAATTTTTTGTTTTTTGTCAGATATTAGTTAAAATTAATAATTATTGATTCAAATCAGTCATTTTTTTTAAAAAAAATTATTCACTCAAACTTATATCAACATGTATTACCTACTATTCAAGTTGTCCCTTTTCAAACTTATTTGTTTTACTTCGAGACTGAGAAGCATGTTAAACATTTTAATAAAGTATTGAAATGTTATTTAATGCTTTTAAACTTAAACATGATGCTTACAATAAGGCTTATGCTCGGAAACTAGTATACTTTGAGAAGCTATAAACTTGATACTTATTCTACAAACTAGATGCTTAAACTTGATGCTTGATGCTTATGCGTGAAACTAAATGCTTAAACTTGATGCTTGATACTTATGCATGAAGCTAAATGCTTAAACTGGAGGCTTGATGCTTATGCTAGAAACTAAATGCTTAAACTTGAGGCTTGATGCTTATGCTAGAAACTAAATGCTTAAACTTGAGACTTGATGATTATGCTATGAACTTCATGGTGAAACTATATGCTTGAAACTATGATTGCGCGCGAAATACTAAGCTTGTATTTAATCTTGGGCTACGTAATTGCTAAACTTCTGCTATAGCAGGGCTTGTACCCATGTATTGAGATACATGAAAGCTAAACCATGACGAGGCTAAGCTGTTATCTATATAAGAGACATGTAATTGCTAAACTTCTGCTATAGCAGGGCTTTTGTCTGCTTATATGAGATATGTAATTGCTGAACTGTTTGTGTATGCATGGCTTGTGTCTATGTATGAGATACGTAATTGCTAAACTTCTGCTATAGCAGGGCTAGTATCTTGTATAGGAGACACGTAATTGCTAGACTAAGCTTCACTAATTCATGAGATACGTAATGGCTAAACTTCTGCTAGAGCAGGGCTTGTATCTAGCCGTGAGCTACGTAATTGCTAAACTTCTGCTATAAAAGGGCTTGTACTCACGCATGAGATTAGTGAAAGCTTTAATTGGAATATAATAAAAAGTTGGTTACATTTCTACAAAGTTATCCTTATACTTAATAAATCAAAATAATTGGGAGATACTTGTCACAAAACTACAATATTCTCACACTATTTTTCTCGCTTCTCTCTTCTAATAAATACACAATTTAATAAATACTAATTATATAATTATGTATTCATTATACCTTTTTTAATTAATAAAATTCTTAATATTTAAAAAATATATTACATAATAGTATTAAATGCTATTTATATTATATATATACCTTTTATAATTAATTTTTTTTAATATGATAAAAAATATTTTAATATTAAAAAGCACACTTTTAAAAAATCAAATTATTATAAAATATGAAATTTTTTCCAATAATATATAACTCATAAAATATTTTTATAATTTATAACTCATTATTATTACCTATTAACTTTTAATCTTTATTAACTTGTGTAATAATGAATAACATCCTATAATTTTTAATAAAAATGACATTTTTTAAAAACATATTTTTAAATGAAAAGTTGAAAAACCAAACTTTGAAAAAAGAAATTTTTTAAATACAATATTATAATTTTATTTTCTATGTAATGTTGATCATGTTTTAAATCAAAAATCATTTACAAATTTTAAATTTATATTATTAAATACTTATTAATTTTTATTCAACCCGTGTAATACATAGGATACTAACCTAGTATATATATATATACATAAAATAGTATATTTTGTTCCATTAATTAGTTGTAAATTTATAAGCACACATATTTTCAAACCATTATTTAACAAAAATTATGAATTCGTTTAAATACAAACTTAATTATTATTATAAAATTCATAGATATCTTAGTCTAAGCTTGAAATACTATGTTTATATTATTTTATATAAACTTAGGTCCAAGTGTGCATTCTTGTTTCAAAAAATATATCAAGAAATGTTTGGATAAGTTGAAGCAAACTTGTGGGATACTCACATGGTTGTAAAAATTAGCCTAGGCGGCGCCTAGGCGCTAGGCGCCCTGCTTCCTTGTAATTTTTGCCCTAGGCTGTGCCTAGGTGCTAGGCGGCCTATTTTTTTTTTTTTTTTTTTTTGCTTTTTTGAGTAAAAAGGACCCAGATAAATGATTATTCGAGACATTTCTCAACCCAAATACGTAATATGTCTCTAAAACATCAAATCCAACATCTGAAACATTGAACCCTGCCACTAAACATCGTAATCCATCTATAAACTCTGAATTTTCTGTTTAAATTTGTAATTTGAAGTACTTGATTTAGTATGTTTAAGTTTATTTTTTAATATATTTGAAGTATTATATTATATTATTGATATTAATGTGTGTATGTAATAAATATTTGTAAAATTACATATAAAAATTCCAATCCGCCTAGCGCCGATTAATCCCGATTAATCCCTAGGCGGTACCTCGCCGCCCGACTAGCGCCTAGCGACTTCTACAACAATGGATACTCATATTCTCTTTTTAGATTTTGTAAACTTTCAAGATGTTACACATGTCTTTGTATCAAATATCTTGAACTTTAGAACTTTTTCAAACATTAGAACCAAAACCATTAAGTCTAGCTCGATTGATTTGATGTTGTGTGTGGTATCTTGTTTGTGATATATGTAAAGAATGAATCTTATTATCTTATCTATTGCAAACTTGATGAAATACTTGCTTTTAAGCAATATATGAATATTGGTTTCACAGACATTACATGTATTGCAAACTTGTGACATACGAGTTTTAATTCAACACTTGATCAGTCTGAATTAAAAACAAAGTATTGTCACTTTTTGAGAGACTTTGGTAATCTTATATCTATACTACTATATAATACACTAGGTTAAATCCCGTGTGTTACACGGGTGAAATAAATGAAATATTATGCTTTTAGAATAGTTGTATATATTGCAGTACGTTATAAACTCGTGTAAATACGGATTTAATATAAAACATTAAATTAAAAAACGCCATTGGATGATAAAAATCTCATTGTTTAAAAAATCATTTTATAATATATTTTATTTAAATAAATCATTTTTTTAAGATAACTTGTTTTTTACATAAATTTTGTTTTTTGAAAATAAAATATTTCTTACTTTAAAAGTTTTGAGTTTTAAGAATTTCATATTTTATAAAAAAAATTTAAAGTGTGCTTTATAATAATAAGATAAATAATATGTTAGTTATTACTATTATAATTATTTATTTAATAAGAGAGAGAATATAATTATTTAATATGAGAGAGAATTAGGTGGAAGGATAATGTGTTGACAAGTGTCAATTATAGTGTAAGAAGGTGACATGTGGCATTAGTGGTTTAAGATTGTGACAAGTGGCAAATTTGTTATTCTATTATTATAGAGTATAGATATATGAAGGACAAAATGATCATTTTATCAAAACTTTTAAAATTAAAATTAAGAGTTGTACATGCTTTTAAGCTTATGGTACAACCCTTAAGCATAAAGAGTGAAATGAAGGGGGATTCAGAGGATACAAAATTCAAAATCATCAGCAAAACCGTAGCCCCAAACCCGTCACGCATAATCTCTCTTTCTCTCCTACCTCGGCCAGATCTCTAGATTCACATTTATTTTCAATTGAGAAAGATTTGGAGGAAAATCTCATTCATCTGCTTCCTATCATCCGCATAATCGTCACTATTCCAATTGCAGAATCTTCGGATGCATATCAGGTTTTATATCCATATCCTGTAATTATGTAATGACCTTCAGTAGATGCTTGGCAAAAAACTGCAAATGTAATGACCTTAAGATGTTTTTTTTGGAATTTATTCGATTTGATTGTTTGATTGAAGATTTATGTTTATGATCAGCGCTTGGGATAAGATACGGGAATTATTGCGGTGTTGGATGGGCCAGATGTCCAGGTGAGAAGACGTGCAATGCGCTTGATGGTTGTCGTCAGATTCATGAAGAATGCGTCGAGGAAAAATGTTTGTTTTTGAATCCTGTAGAACTCAATTGATTGTCTATTGATGTGTCTTTATATCTGTAATGTGTGTTCTTTCTTTTGATCTAAGATAATACAAGCTTTAATGGTGATTTTGTGACATAAATAGGAAAGTTTTAATTGAGCCCTTGCAAGTAATGTTCACTTAGGAAAAATAAGCAGATGTAACGGAAGACCTGATCATAAATATATTTATGATGATAAATGGTATTTGTGTGAACTAGCTCGTTTTTGTAGCTTGTAGGATCATATGGACTTCATCCAATGCCAACAAGACACATCTTTTTCATTGTCTACTAGAGTGCAGTCTCTACATTGCTAAAAGAGTCAGTTTTAGTTCTTTTTAGTAATGATTTTGGTCTAAAACTAGGACATTTCTAATGTTTTTAAATAGTTTGGGTTGTTTGCTTTATTGTAGGTTCATTTTTGTCATTATGCTCGGTTTTCTTTTGCTACATAAGGTATGTGCAACTTGCTTATTACTAAGATCGGATGCAAACCAAGTTGTTAATAGTAGTTGAATGATTATATAAAAATGGATTTTAGTTTGTTTACATTTCGAGAATGTGCTGTTAGCAGAAAAGGTGTGCGTGAGAAAAACCATTCGTATAGTTGCATGTACTAAATCACTACCAAATGTGGGACTAGCTTACTTGGTAGAGGCTTTGTCTCTTAGAATGGAAGGTCATGGGTTCTAACCCATGCAATGGTGTAATTAATTTGGAGTAAATTAGGAGGAGATAACATTTGCCGTTCAAAAAAAACTAAATCACTACCAAAATAGAGATATCTATATAATAATGATGTTTGATCAAGTTGCGTAATTTTATATGGTATTTTAGTTAACTTTACATGGTATTATAGAAGTGCTCCTTAAATTTACATGGTTTTTTTATATAATATTTTAGTTAAACTTACTTGAGTTTTGTATTAACTCTGCCATTATTACAGCCGTTAACAAGTCACAATGAATTCTAATGCGAGTTTCTCTTAATTGTGTTTTATTCATGTGACAATTTAGATCATGAGTTTGTTTTAATTTTTGGTTCCTGATTGTCTTCCTTTATTGCTTATTTTGCCACTAAATAATTAAACACTTTGCTTTTTGGGTTGAAATTGATTTTGTATGTTGCTAGATAGGGATTGAGTTATGGTTATTGTGTTTATAATTTTTACACAGGGGATACACATACTAGAGAATGGTTCAAAGGGCAGTGTCATGGATGTGGTATCTAATATATTGGAGAATTCAAAGGAGATATGAAACATGGACTTGGTCACTATCATTTCAGGTGAAATTTTAACCTTAAGTGGTTAAATGTTCACATCATTCACAATTTTGATTTTTAAAGATTCAGTTATTGTGTGGAATCTTAACATATTGTCTTCACTTGTAATGGTGTTTCACTTGGTTTGTGTAATGCAGCTTGACATTGTTGTCGGTGACATTGTGTTTGTGTTGCAACAAAAAGAGCACACTAATTTTAAGAGAAAGGGTGATGTCATATTTGTTAATCACACATTGAGCTTGACAGAAGCACTGTATGGGTTCCAGTTTATCTTGACTCATCAATTCTGAGCCTCGACATGTTGTCAAACCTGGTAACTTGCTTGTGCTTTAAGTCATTTTTTAATAGCTTTTATAAGCAATGGTGATCTGAATTCTAATCTTTTTTTTTTCACTTAGCCTGCTATCATAGATTTTTCCTTCTTAATCGCTAGGAATACATATTTACTGTGTTTATCATTGCTCTTTTATTTTTGTTCTTAGTATTATTGTTAAGTTAAGAGCTGTAACAACATGTAGCTTACTTTCAAATGGAGAAATTCATGACTGTTGAAGAAAACATTATGATGCAAACAAAATCATTGTTTATATGTAAAGCTTTACAATGAGAAGATGCATGATGGGGTATTTGTGTGACAAGATATACCCATGAGCACAGAGCACTGCATCTCCCCTCTACCCTCCCAAATAAAAATGTTTTCCAACACATAAATATCTTGCAGGTTTCATCCTGATTGCATAGGCATTGCAATTGAAGAGGCAATGAAATTGAATCAGTTTTTGTGCTCAGATTGCTCCTCTGATGATCTTTCTGTTAAAAAAATGTCTACTTTGATCTTTCTGCAAGCAGGAAATGTTACTGACTTACTGTTGGACAATGAGACTGCATTGAATGAGGCTATTACTGAGGAAAGAGACCTGGAGAATACAAGAAATACAAAACCAAATTGGTGAGGTAAATGAAATATTTATAGATCTCTTTTCATATTGTTGTTGTGACTTTTTTGTGTGTTCTAATTTTTAAATGATATAGGCTCAAATATTGAAACTCTCATGCTGCAACTGCACATGAAAAATCTCATCTTGTGAAAGCAACAAAGCCTCAAAGATTAAACTCTTACATGGTCAAACTGGTCCGTATTTTCAGGAAGCTAAGGAGCTTTGAGATGCAATAGAAAGAAAAATTTTAAAGCTTTAGGTATGTATGCATTTGATTTGATTTATAGCTATACTCCAATCAATTACAGTATTTGACAAGTAGTCAAGATGACTTGTTGGTTGGTCCCATATATGCGAATTGCATTTTAATTTCTTTGTAGAAGCAGAGATTAGCGTTCATCGTCTTTTGTAATGGATCACTTTAACATTTATAATGGATTAGACCCAACAATTGATTGTGCAAACTTATATAATTATTTTGGAGTAAATTGATTGTGCAAACTTATATATAATTATGCATGTCTCTGATCTCGATTATAGCAGAGAGACGGTGTCTACATATCTCCCCACCTCACCCCACCTTAACCTTACAAATAGCGATGCTATGAGCGTACCTTACTGAGTATGGTGGTTGTTGTAGTAATATTTATTTCAATAGGTGTGCATTATTAAAGGTATATTGGACCAAGTCTTAGTGAATGTACGTCTTACAAGTTTTGGTAGTGGGTCGCATCGCCGCATCGCGCGGGTTTCCGACTAGTATATATATGTGTGTGTGTGTGTGTGTGCAAACTCGTAAAATACATGTCATTAAACTTACTTTTATTTAGACTTATGATTGCATCTTTTTATATATATAATTATAAAATGTATGAGTGCTCACCAACTATGCTAATAGTTGATCAAATTGTATTTTACATGTGTAACATGTTAGATGAAGTTGTGAAGAGAAGCATAGGATTCTTGGACCTAGTTATAAGCTTAAACAAACATTGTTATGTTATTTTGTTTATGTATGTTTCAATTGGAATAATTGTAATGAATGTTTATTGATAGAATGAGCTTTTAAACAATTACAATCACATCCCAATGTATTCTGTTGTCGTGTGGATTGTGACAGGGTTTGTCATGGAAGTCCATATTGTGTGGCATTGGAGGTAACCCACATACGGGTGGGTTTAAATGGTTAAGTTAATTTTTATGGGTGGTTTGACCCATTAGCAAAAAATTAACTTGAAATTTATATTAAACAATTGTTCGATATGAATATTGGTTAAACAAGTTGTTCTTAGTATTCAAATGAATGATGAATTTCATTGAATAAATTGAATTGAAGAATTCGGAGTTTGGGTGAAATGATCCATTACCAAATGTTTATTTAAAAACTTGATAACCATTTGATTGACAATGTAATTTTGGAGACAAAAGGTTGATGAGTCACCCAGATCAGTTTGTGACTTAGTTAGCTTTCCTGTGGCACCATGGAATGGAAGTGGATGGTTAAAATTGTTAAGTTAATTAAAATGGGAAATCTTGACCCGTTAGTAATTAGCTTGGGAATTAATTGAAATTGATGGCTTGGATAATGATGCATTTTAGAAAATTGATATGTTTTGAAATTTGAAATATTGAATTATAAACATAGTTTGAGACCCCGGAATAATTGTAAATGGTTTTGGGTGTTAAAAACATGAAAAATGGTGAAAAATAGACGATGGGATCATAAATACATTGTATGGGGTGTACTGTACGGTGCGCACAATATGATATGTCAGGAATCTTTTGTTGTACGCCAGATGTCTAGCGTATGGTACGCTGGGGTAGGCGTACCATACGCCAGGCTATATAATTTTTTCGAATTTTGATTTTCTTGTTAGAATGGATTTCGGGGATCAATGGTATTAACTCTCTTAGTTCTTATGATCTAACAACTAATTAATTACGGGGTTTCTAAATCACAAATCGATTTGCATTTGAGCTCATAATTGGGCATGTGTTTGTGAATAATCAATCATTATACATTTTGCATAGTTTGTAGCCACATACAAACTAAATTAATTTGATGATTTGGGGATATAATTAGTTTTTACGCTTCAAAATGAAATGTTTTGAAAGGTTTATGTCGAAAAATTTTCTGGTACCATATTTTGAACATGTATAATAACTTAACTGTTTGGGGTGTCACATAAACCATTGTTGAGCTTTGTATTATTAAGTGAATTGAAAACGTACCAACATCACATTATAAGGTGTAAAACCTTGACTGCGAATCATGTTGCACCATGCATCATTAGCAACAAGATGCAAATATGGTTCTTTAGTTGCCAAACCATGATATTGAGGAATATTTTGAATGACTTGGGACCTAATTCAAATGACATGCCTTATTGTTGTGGAATGACAATTGGTGACGGATTGTAGACAATAGCATGTCTAAAGTGACTCTCAACCTCCTATACTGGACCTCTATCATATCACCTCGGAATGCCTTCCACGTTATTAAATTGAGGGTCCTTATCCTTAAGATTAAACCTTGGTTGTCTAATTAGCGATGGTGGTTGTTGAGGTAGAGGCATTTCTGTATATCTTTGATAACATGGGTATCCTTGTTATGCTAGATAAGTTTAATGAATTGGTTATGAATACCTTTCTCTAAGGCAAATTTTATTTACTTGAAAAACCCCCATACTCGAACTATGTGCACTGTCTTCAACTCGTCAAAGTCGTATTCATAACCTCTCGCATAATTTCCGTGATAAGGTGATGGTCTACTAAGTAGTGGTTGTTGATGTAGGTGTGAAGAAGATGTAATTTCATCTAGAACTATCCGAACATATGGTGTGAAATGAAATTTCCTGGTGTGACAACTAGTTTCTGATCGTTCGGCAAGTCCGTACGATACGTGTACTTTCACTATTTACTATGTGTAAATACAATGTGTAAATACAATGTGTAAACAGTTGTATGACAACAGGACTCAGAAAACAAACAACAGTTGTATGTGTTTAAGTGAAAACTTAAATGCAGTAAATACAACTCATGAGAAACAACAATGTGTAAACAGATGACAAAAACATATTGGTTGCAATCTGATATCCACAAATAACAGGAATCAGATGGCCGAAAATTCAGTGAGAAAACAATGTGAATTCCATGATAACTATGTGAAAATAGGCAAGTTTAGTTGAGTCCGTCAATGAGGAAATACAATTCAAAGTATAAGTTCAGTGTTGTTTCAGAGCAATAAACTGACAGTGTGTTTGCGTGAGTGACGATTCACACAAACATATCTGTGAGTTTAATGTCTGAAATGATGACTGAAAAGTAGAAAACAAGAATCAGAAAGTGAAACCGTCGTCGGATTCGTCTGGGTGATGATTCGAACGAATACGCGCGATGGTGGAACGAACTGACGAAACGAAACGACAAAACAGATAATAATAAAAAATAAAAGAATTAAAAATATTTACGAGTAATAACCACCTTAAAAATCTAAAAATAAAACTCTTTTATTTGAACTCGTAAAACACGCGTTTACGATCCGGAACCGTAATGAAATCGACAACCAAGCAACCAAAACGAACCCAAACTCGCGCGGGGTATATATACACTAAATGAGTTCATCTTCCTCATTTATTACCCCCACTCTCTCTCTCTCTAAACTCTCATTCCCGGATTCCTCTCTCTCTAGCTTTTCAAACTTCAAACACCTAGATCTCCTTCTTTTCTTGATGAAATCTTGCAAACTTGGTGTCTAATCGAAGGTCTCATCATCTTCTACTCGAAAGTAAAAAGAATCTGCTTCGCAAACCACCTGAATCGAGGTAATTCGAGCTCAAAGATGGCGATTTTAGGGTTTTCTAAACCCTTGGTCGAACCCTCTTCAAAACCAGTTTAAACCACTCCAAAACCTTAGACAAATTACATTAGATTATCCTAGGTACTTGGGTAATACCATGTGTTGAGCTTAGAATCCAGAAGCGGTGAGAGGGGTGCTTGGTTCGCGACTGGCCGAATGGTAGCACCCAGCTCAGCCGAAGGAACCATGACCGAATGGGTACTTCCTTAGCACAACCTAGTGTTGCCGAACCAGCAGCTGACCCAGTGACTCCCTTAGCCGAGCTGAATGCCGAATGATACACATTCTGTTTGAAGCACCTTCAGGCCTCCTGCATATTCGGCCGGTCCCCACTCAATCGCATGAAGAACCTCATTCGGCCATAGGAGCAATTGAATGGCACCTCCTTTTCGGTCGGCCCTTCATTCAGTTGAACCACTCCATTCGGTTCTCCACTCAATCGGATGGCAGTCATGGATATGGTAGACATTCGCATGGGATAGATCTATTGGTTACAAGACTTGGGAATAATGTCCTAGTATCAATCGTTTCACAATATGCATGAGTTTGTGAGTATTTACAAAATCACTACAAAGGTGGCGACAACTTTGCTAAACGACTACTTAATACCTAAAACATTTTTCATGAAGTGTTAAATGTTTGAGTGTAATACACTACTTAACTTAGCACAATCACAAGAAGAATAATTCCTCTAAGTTATCAACAACTAGAGTTTTAAACAATTTAGAATTCTAAGTTTTATACTTAGAAACTATTTTTGACTTCAAACTTTAATATCAATGAAACTAAGTATTATACTTTGAGAATACTATGAATTGTCAAGGATGGGCTTAAGACTAATAAGAGTAATGAAGACCAAGTCTTTAATCATAAATAACAAGATGTACTAAGCTTAACCTAATTTGGTTAAGTGTTAGTATGATACATCACAAGCGAATGAGGACTAGGAGACAACAAAGACCCTCGAGTGTTAGCCAACTTTAGGGCTAACATACACACACACACACAAATACCTATAACTTATACTTATAAGTTACAAACATGGTGAAATCAATACAGGTTCGTGAAAACAACATCAAGAACAACAGTGAGCACGTGCATTTCTTGTTATTACTTAGTCAACCACTTCACTTACAAGGTGAGTTCATACGCCCCTTTTCTAATCTTAACTGATTTCAAATCTCGGGGCTGAAAAAAATGCTAATTCTTTTAATTATTTAAAATTTTTAGTACAACATATTGATTATACTATGATTTAGATAATATTGTTTATCTTTATTATCGTTTATCATTGTATGTATGCTTGTGTGATCATAACATAACTGATATATCTAGGATGAAACATGATAATATAGTTTCATGAATCATCAACACAACAGAATAATACAAGTTGTAGATTATATCTTACAACACCATATTAGTCTTACACAAATGAACAATGAGATAATCTGGAGACAACACTTCGACAATGACAACAACTAACAAGAATGATATGATGATAACATAATTTCACAATATCATTCACCACTGGAGTTAACTAAATGCAGTAAGACTAGTTCTTGCAACACTATGATTACAACTTGGTGAAGACTATGGGATAACATGAAACAATTACTAATGACAACAAGAAGGATTATCATGAGCACATAACTTCATGATATCATTCAACACCTGAGCTAACTAAGAGTAGTAAGACTAGCTCTTACAACACTGTAGTTACAACTGGGTGAAGGCTATGGGAGGACAAGAATGATAATCATGATAACGTAACTTGATGATAACAAAATCATTCACACAATTACTAACATCATGTGATAAGACAAGTTCTTATAACACTTTGTTAAAGACTATGGGTATACATACCTATGAGAACACACAACAATTGATTACTATGAAATTGTCTGTATTATATCACAACAATCATGTGTTTATGAGATCATATTCCAATGTAAGTCCCTACTATAGAATCGTTTACCAGTTAATTTAGTGCGACTAAACCAACGATAATGTAGTAGTACCATAGGTTTGACAAACCGCCGACGAGTGAGGTCGGTACGTTGATCGTATTCTATCATTGGTCGGTAACGTATGTCCGGTAACAGGGCGACTCAAGTCAGGTTTGGTAAACGACACATGGTGATATTAATCTACAGTAACTAACTGTAATTAAATCCTTCGATTCTATTGATAGTTAGACCAAGGAATCGATTTTCTCTCGTTTCATATTATCAGTAATAGTTTCATTAAAGGCAATGAGGACAAAAATGTGATAGAGGTAAATCGGATGCATTGTGATCTGATTACGTGAGGATCACACTGGATTCCTTTTAGGCTCTATGCATTCCAAGATGAGAACAATATCAATAAGTTAACTATCACTCCTATTATTAGTAGTGAATTACAGTTAACCCCACAACGAGATAATAATAACAAGGATAAGATTGGATAAATTTATTTTCCTTAAAACACTGAGGATTATCAATACTATGGTTTTGACAACTTTAATCTCTCATGTTCTATTATTCTACAGATAACACATTGGGTGATGAACACAATCTTATGGGTGAATATCAAATGGGTTTAACACATGTGAGATGGAAATGGGTATCCATAGTTGTATTGAAAGTGGTGTTGAATTGTATTATGTATGTGGTGGGATGTCGGCTGGGGCTTGTTCCCCTACGTATGCCCTATATATAAGTATAACTGATACGATGAAACACTACTTGTGAATATAACTATGGAGAGGCCATTGTGTGAGACATATGAATCAAACACTAACGGGACTTGTGTATGACATTGTTATTGTGAATGTAAACAAATCAATGTTTTCAATTACTAAACTTATGAACTCACCAACCTAGTGTTGAGTTTGTTTAAATGCATGTTTTCTCAGGTGACGAACAAGTTTAGTCACCAGCATTCAGGAATTAAGCTAGTGGACTTTTAGAAGACATGCCTTCATTTTGTGTTGAGCATATTTTGAATGACAAAACTGTGAATCATCTTTTGTAGATCTTGTAAAGTGACAAGATAGAAAACTTAATGATTCTTTTGGATAGATTTACTTAGTTAAATTATGAACGTAACATTGTAATTTAACTTTGTAATTCTATATCATTTTCATGTTAGCATTTCTCATTTAAATATCATGTGCGATGTGAACAATCTGATCATCTTGATTATCAAACGATATCGCGCCCCGAGAACCTTCTGCCTGACGGGAAAGTCGATCCAGCCCGCCGGATCGGGGTGTGACAGATTAGTATCAGAGACATGGTTATAGAGAAATATAGGTCATGTTACTTAAACGGTTTGGCCTAGACTATAACCTAGGGACCCTCATGTAGAGAACATAAAATTCAGGATTCTATTTGCATACGTCTTCTGCATTTGATCGTTGCACTAACCGATTTTCTTTCGGTTGTGATCAGAATGCCGCCAAGAAGACCTCCACCATTTTTGCCACCACCACCGCATTCACCTCACTCCTCAACACCGACACCACCTACATCTCCTCATCCACCTCCACCCCCTCCTCCGCCACCACCCAACCATGAGTTGGATCGAGAAGAGGGAAGCAACTCTTGATATATGTCCTGATCAGTATAAAGTGAAGTATGTTGCAGGCTCGTTCAACAAACGAGCACTGACTTGGTGGAACGCCCAAGTACAAGTCAGAGGAAGAGTTGAGGCATTGTCTATGCCTTGGGAAGAATTCAAGACTATGCTGAGGGCAGAGTTTTCCCCGAGGAATGAACTGAAGAAGGTTGAATCTGAGCTACTAAACCTTGTCATGATTGGTGCTGGGCATCTGGCCTACACCACTAGATTTCATGAACTGGCTGCATTGGCACCGGATATAGTGCCAACACTGGAGAAGCGCATCGAACGGTATGTCGGTGGACTGCCGGCTTGTATTCAAGGGCACGTGATTGCCGCTCACTCAACTACTCTGGAGATGGCTGTCACTCTGTCATCAACACTGATAAACGTGATGGTTGCCTCTAGGGCACTGAAAAAGGAAACCGAAGCAACAAAGGTTGGAACCTCAAGAAAGCCGGACAAACGCCCAGCGAAGAAACAGAAAGTGGTCAAGAACTTTGCTGCGACCACTCAAACACCAATGGTTAACCAACCAGCACCACTACAGATCAAGCGGCCTTACACTGGCACATCACCTTTGTGCAACAGCTGCCAGTATCATCACCAACCAAGTTCCCAGTGCAGGCAATGCAACAACTGTAGGAAGCTTGGTCATTGGGCCACTCAATGCAGGAGCACGGGGCTCAGAACATGAACAACAATGCAGCGGTTACAGCTGCTACTGCTGCTGCTGACAACAGGTCTTGCTATAATTGTGGCGAACCTAGACACATCTCGAGAGATTGTACCCAAGAGAATGGAACCGAGGGCTCAAGTAGCTAGAGGGCGAGCCTTTCAGATTGGAGCAGCTGCTGCTCGACAAGACCCGAATGTGGTCACGAGTAGATTTCTCCTATTTGACTTTTATGCATCTATATTATTTGACACTGGTGCAGATTAGAGTTTTATCTCATCCGACTTTGCATGCCATCTGAATCATGTTGTGGAATCTTTGGACTCCCCTTATACTACTGAGATAGCAAATGGAAAACAGATAACAGTTAACACAGTACTCAGGAACTGCCCACTAACACTTAGTGATCACAAATTTTCCATCGACTTGATACCGATGGAATTGGGTAGTTTCGTTATCATTGTAGGAATGGATTGGTTATCTCTTATCAGAGTTGAATTCGTCTGTTCTGAAAAGCTACTACGTATTCCAGTGGAGAACAATCAGGTTTTGGAAATTCATGGAGATCAAGCAAATCGCAGTGTCAAATTAATATCGAGCATGAAGGCACGCAAGTGTCTAAGGAAACAGTACATCGCATTTCTAGCTCATGTTGTGGAGAAAGACAAGAAAGCAATCAAGATTCAAGATGTACCGGTTGTGAAAGACTTCGCGGACCTGTTTCCGGATGATCTACCGGGATTGCCACCTGAACGATCGATGCAATTCCGAATCGACTTAATTCCAGGAGCGGTGCCTGTGGCTAAGTCACCTTATAGACTTGCACCATCAGAAATGCAGGAACTATCCAATCAACTACAAGAACTACTAGAAAAGTGATTCATTCGACCGAGTTTCTCACCATGGGGAGCTCCGGTTCTGTTTGTCAAGAAAAAGGATGGATCCTTCAGAATGTGTATCGGTTACAGAGAGCTTAAAAAACTCACCATTAAGAATCGGTACTCGTTACCGAGGGTTGATGATTTGTTTGATCAGTTGCAAGGAGCTCAGCACTTCTCAAAGATAGACATGCGTTCAGGTTATCAGCAGCTCCGGATTCAAGAGGAAGACATACCCAAGACGTCCTTTCGTACCCGATACGGTCACTACGAATTTATGGTAATGCCATTCGGATTGACGAATGCACCGGCAGTGTTCATGGATTTAAGAACCGGGTGTGCAAGCCGTACCTAGATCAGTTCGTTATTGTCTTTATTGATGATATATTGATCTACTCAAGAAGCGAGAAGGAACATGAACAACACCTCAAGACAATCTTGGAACTTTTGAAGAACGAACAACTCTATGCCAAATTCTCCAAGTGTGAATTCTGGTTAAGAGAAGTTCAGTTCTTGGGTCATGTGATTATTAGTAATGGTATTCACGTGGATCCTGCCAAGATTGAAGCAATCAAGAACTGGGACGTGTCCACAACACCGACAGAGATCAGATCATTTCTAGGATTGCCGGGTTATTACAGGAGATTCATTTCGAATTTCTCTAAGATAGCCTTGCCCCTCACAAAGCTGACACAGAAGAGTGAACCATTCGTGTGGACAAAGAAACAGGAAGAGGCGTTCCAAATATTGAAACAAAGGTTGTGCAATGCTCCAATCTTAACACTCCTAGAGGGCAATGATGACTTTGTAGTATACTGTGATGCTTCTTATCAGGGACTCGGTTGTGTTTTAATACAACGAGACAAATTCATTGCTTACGCTTCACGACAGCTGAAAATACATGAGAAGAACTACACAACACATGACATAGAACTGGGAGCTGTTGTCTTTGCTTTAAAGATTTGGAGACATTACCTATATGGTACCAAATGCACTATCTTCACAGATCACAAGAATTTACAGCACATATTTGATCAAAAGGAGCTGAACATGCGACAGAGACGTTGGGTCGAGCTCCTGAACGATTACGATTGTGTGATCAAATACCATCCGGGCAAAGGTAATGTTGTAGCTGACCTTTTGAGCCGGAAGGAAAGGGTCAAACCCTTGCGCATTAGAGCAATGGGAATAACTGTGTGAACAAGTCTGAGAGATCAAATTCTACGAGCACAACAAGAGGCAGTGACAAGAAACAACTTGAGAAACGAGCTCGATTGTGGAGCCGAGAAACACTTTAAGACAAAACAAGATGGAGTTATCTATTTTCAGGATCGTGTATGGATCCCGGCTGTAGATGAACTTCGAACACTCATTCTTGACGAGGCACACAAGACACTCTACTCTGTTCATCCTGGTGCCGATAAGATGTACCAAGATCTTAGGTCGTTTTATTGGTGGCCAGGTATGAAGAAGGAGGTGGCTACTTATGTTGGCAAGTGCCTAACATGTGCTAAGGTCAAAGCTGAACACCAGACACCGTCAGGTTTGCTGGAACAACCAGAGATACCACAATGGAAGTGGGAACAAATAGCTATGGATTTTATTACGAAGCTACCCCGTACTTCCAGCGAACATGATTCCATATGGGTCATTATTGATCGATTGACCAAGTTCGCTCACTTCTTAACAATCAGAGAAAACTACAAGATGGAGAAACTAGCAAGACTCTATGTCAATGAAATAGTAGTACGGCACGGTGTGCCACTATTTATTATTTCTGACCGGGACAGTCGATTTACATCGCAGTTCTGGCAATCATTGCAACAATCCTTAGGGACAAGTGTCAATCTGAGCACCGTTCATCATCCACAAACGGATGGTCAAAGTGAGTGAACAATCCAAACCCTAGAGGATATGTTGAGGACATGCATCCTAGACTTCGGTGGAAGTTGGGATAAACATTTACCACTCATCGAGTTCTCCTACCACAATAGCTACCACAGCAGTATCGGATGTGCTCCGTTCGAAGCATTATATGGTAGAAAATGTCGGTCTCCAATTTGTTGGACCAAAGTGGGAGACAACATAATCACTGGGCCTGAACTTATTCAGGAGACTATTGATAAGATAGCCCAGATTCAACAGATATTGCAAGCAACACGTAGTCGCCAAAAGAGTTACGCAGACAAACGGCGAAAGCCTTTGGAATTCCAAGTGGGTAACCGAGTCATGTTAAAAGTGTCCTTGTGGAAAGGCGTGGTTTGTTTTGGGGCTAAAGGCAAGTTAGCACCAAGGTATGTCGGACCATTCTTGATAACTGAACGGATTGGTCCTGTGGCATACAGACTCAGACTTCCTGATGAACTGAGCGGGGTACACGATGTATTTCATGTATCAAATCTGAAGAGATATCTCGCTGATGAATCGTTAGTCATACCTCTAGAAGAGATACAAGTGGATGAATAACTACATTTCATTGAAGAACCTGTAGAAATTATGGATCGTGAAGTCAAGAGACTGAAACGAAGCCGTATTCCTATCGTGAAGGTTCGTTGGAACTCCAAGCGTGAACCAGAATTTACCAGGGAGTGTGAGGGTCCCATGAAGACAAAATAACATCATTTGTTTGAAGAAGTAATGCCCGAAAATGATGCTTAAGTTTCGGGATGAAATTTCTTTAACAAGGGGAGACTGTGACAACCAGTACCTGATCGTCCGGCAAGTCCGTATGGTACGTGTACTTTCACTATTTACTATGTGTAAATACAATGTGTAAACAGTTGTGTGACAACAGGACTCAGAAAAAAAACAACAGTTTTATGTGTTTAAGTGAAAACTTAAATGCAGTAAAATACAACAACTCATGAGAAACAACAATGTGTAAACAGATGACAAAAACATATCGGTTGCAATCTGATATGCACAAATAACAGGAATCAGATGGCCGAAAATTCAGTGAGAAAACAATGTAAATTCCATGATAACTATGTGAAAATAGGCAAGTTTAGTTGAGTCCGTCAGTGAGGAAATACAATTCAAGGTATAAGCTCATTGTTGTTTCAGAACAATAAACTGACAGTGTGTTTGCGTGAGTGACGATTCACACAAACGTATCTGTGAGTTTAATGTCTGAAATGATAACTGAAAAGTAGAAAACAAGAATCAGAAAGTGAAACCGTCGTCGGATTCGTCCGGGTGACGATTCGAACGAATACGCACGATGGTGGAACGAACTGACGAAACGAAACGACAAAACAGATAATAATAAAAAATAAAAGAATTAAAAAGATTTACTAGCAACCGAAACGAACCCAAACTCGCGCGGGGTATATATACACTAAATGAGTTCATCTAACTCATTTATTGCCCCCACTCTCTCTCTCTCTAAACTCTCGTTCCCGGATTCCTCTCTCTAGCTTTTCAAACTTCAAACACCTAGATCTCCTTCATTTCTTGATGAAATCTTTCAAACTTGGTGTCTAATCGAAGGTCTCATCATCCTCTACTCAAAAGTACAAAGGATCTGCTTCGAAAACCACCTGAATTGAGGTAAATTCGAGCTTAAAGATGGCGATTTTAGGGTTTTCTAAACCCTTGGTCGAACCCTCTTCAAAAACGGTTTAAACCACTCCAAAACCTTAGATAAATTACATTAGATTATCCTAGGAACTTGGGTAATACCATGTGTTGAGCATAGAATCCAGAAGCGGTGAGAGGAGCGGCTGGGTCGCGACTGGCCGAATGGCAGCACCCAGCTCTGCCGAAGGAACCATGACCAAATGGGTACTTCCTTCGCACAACCTAGTGTTGCCGAACCAGCAGCCGACCGAGTGAATCCCTTTGTCGAGCTGAATGCCGAATGAGACCCATTCTGTTCGAAGCTCCTTTGGGCCTCCTGCCTATTCAACCGGTCCCCACTCATTCGCATGAAGAACCTCATTCGGACACAGGAGCAATCGAATGGCAACTTCGTTTCAGTCGGGCCCTTCATTCGGTTGAACCACTCCATTCGGTTCTCCACTCAATCGGATGGCACCCATGGATATGGTAGGCATTCGCATGGGATATATCTATTGGTTACAAGACTTGGGAATAATGTCCTAGTATCAACCTCATTTCACAATATGCATGAGTTTGTGAGTATTTACAAAATTACTACAAAGGTGGCGAAAACTTTGCTAAACAACTACTTAACACCTAAAACCTTTTTCATGAAGTGTTAAATGTTTGAGTGGTAATATACTACTTAACTTAGCACAATCACAAGAAGAATAATTCCTCTAAGTTATCATCAACTAGAGTTTTAACCAATTTAGAATTCTAAGTTTTATACTTAGAAACTATTTTTGACTTCAAACTTTAATATCAATGAAACTAAGTATTATACTTTGAGAATACTATGAATTGTCAAGGATGGGCTTAAGACTAATAAGAGTAATGAAGACCAAGTCTTTAATCATAAATAACAAGATGTACTAAGCTTAACCTAATTTGGTTAAGTGTTAGTATGATCCATCACAAGCGAATGAGGACTAGGAGACAACAAAGACCCTCGAGTGTTAGCCAACTTTAGGGCTAACATACACACACACACACAAATACCTATAACTTATACTTATAAGTTACAAACATGGTGAAATCAATACAGGTTCGTGAAAACAACATCAAGAACAACAGTGAGCACGTGCATTTCTTGTTATTACTTAGTCAACCACTTCACTTACAAGGTGAGTTCATACGCCCCTTTTCTAATCTTAACTGATTTCAAATCTCGGGGCTGAAAAAAATGCTAATTCTTTTAATTATTTAAAATTTTTAGTACAACATATTGATTATACTATGATTTAGATAATATTGTTTATCTTTATTATCGTTTATCATTGTATGTATGCTTGTGTGATCATAACATAACTGATATATCTAGGATGAAACATGATAATATAGTTTCATGAATCATCAACACAACAGAATAATACAAGTTGTAGATTATATCTTACAACACCGTATTATTCTTACACGAATGAACAATGAGATAATCAGGAGACAACACTTCGACAATGACAACAACTAACAAGAATGATATGATGATAACATAATTTCACAATATCATTCACCACCGGAGTTAACTAAGTGCAGTAAGACTAGTTTTTGCAACACTATGATTACAACTCGGTGAAGACTATGGGATAACATGAAACAATTACTAATGAGAACAAGAAGGATGATCATGAGCACATAACTTCATGATATCATTCACCACCTGAGCTAACTAAGTGCAGTAAGACTAGCTTTTACAACACTGTAGTTACAACTGGGTGAAGGCTATGGGATGACAAGAATGATAATCATGATAACGTAACTTCATGATAACAAAATCATTCACACAATTAATAACATCGTGTGATAAGTCAAGTTCTTATAACACTTTGTTAAAGACTATGAGAATACATAACTATGAGAACACACAACAATTGATTACTATGAAACTGTCTGTATTATATCACAACAATCATGTGTTCATGAGATCATATTCCAATGTAAGTCCCTACTATAGAATCGTTTACCATTTAATTTAGTGCGACTAAACCAACGATAACGTAGTAGTACCATAGGTTTGACAAACCGCAGGCGATGAGGTCGGTACATTGATTGTATTCTATCATTGGCCGGTAACGTATGACCGGTAACAGGGCGACTCAAGTCAGCTTTGGTAAACGACACATGGTGATATTAATCTACAGTAACTAACTGTAATTCAATCCTTCGATTCTATTGACAGTTAGACCGAGGAATCGATTTTCTCTCGTTTCATATTATCAGTAATAGTTTCATTGAAGGCTATGAGGACAAAAATATGATAGAGGTAAATCGGATGCATTGTGATCTGATTACGTGAGGATCACACTAGATTCCTTTTAGGCTCTATGCATTCCGAGATGAGAACAATATCAATAAGTTAACTATCACTCCTATTATTAGTAGTGAATTACAGTTAACCCCACAACGAGATAATAATAACAAGGATAAGATTGGATAAATCTATTTTCCTTAAAACACTTAGGATTATCAATACTATGGTTTTGAGAACTTTAATCCCTCATGTTCTATTATTCTACAGATAACACATTGGGTGATGAACACAATCTTATGGGTGAATATCAAATGGGTTGAACACATGTGAGATGTAAATGGGTATCCATAGTTGTATTGCAAGTGGTGTTGAATTGTATTAAGTATGTGGTGGGATGTCGGCTGGGGCTTGTTCCCCTACGTATGCCCTATATATAAGCATAACTAATAGGATGAAACACTACTTGTGAATATAACTATGGAGAGGCCATTGTGTGAAACATATGAATCAAACACTAACGGGACTTGCGTATGACATTGTGACTGTGAATGTAAACAAATCAATGTTTTCAATTATTGAACTTATGAACTCCCCAACCTAGTGTTGACTTTGTTTAAATGCATGTTTTCTCAGGTAACGAACATGTTTAGTCACCAGCATTCAGGAATTAAGCTAGTGGACTTTTAGAAGACCTAGCTTCATTTTGTGTTGAACATATTTTGAATGACAAAACAGTGAATCATCTTTTGTAGATCTTGTATAGTGACAAGATAGAAAACTTAATGATTCTTTTGGATAGATTTACTTAGTTAAATTATGAACATAACATTGTAATTTAACTTTGTAATTATATTTCATTGTCATGTTAGCATTTCTTATTTAAATATCATGTGTCATGTGAACAATCTGATCATCTTGATTATCAAACGATATCGGGCCCATAGAACCTTCTGCCCGATGAGAAAGTCGATCCAGCCCGCCGGCTCGGGGTGTGACACCTGGCGTCAAATTGATTTTGTGAAGATTTGTTGAACCTGAATTTCAAAAATAGTAGCACGTGGTACTTCGCTAGTTGACTGAACTGGAGTTGTTTAAGCCTAAGGAGGTGGCTCGAATGTTTTAGGATCACCTGATGGCAATTGATCAATTGGTTTCTTTGTTGGATCACCTCGAGTTCTCATCTTTTTGCTTGACGAACTTGGAGAAGTGAAAAGCTTGTTTTCTTGATGTAGAATTATGTTTTGTTCAGCTGATTTCTCAATTTCAGGGTCAAAGATCAAAGGTGAGGTTTTTCCCAAATGCCTTCATATGTGAATGCTTTTAGTTTATGAGCTATAAATGATGTGTAAATCAAATAAGTAACATCTCTATGAAAAACATGCTCTTACATAAAAAAACATAAACTAATCAACTGATTGAAAGATCAATTGTTTTAATAAACTAATAGTCCTTTTGAGTAAAAAGACTTAACAAAATCATAAATGTAATTATTTTATTTTTAATATATGAAATTATATTTAAATCATATTTTATATTAAATAAATCATATATAGTTTAAATTTTTATTAGTAAATATTAATTAATAATATTTTTTGTTTATCTCGTGTAATATACGGGATATTAACCTATTTATCTAATAAAAGAATATCAAAGATGTCACATGTCACTATCATAATTACTTTCGCATTTTTCCCTCCTTTTTATTTTCTATACTAAATACTCTCTCTCTCTCTTATTTAACACAAATTATTTTAAAAAATTAAATTATATAACTAAATAGAAATATATAAATAATTTTATTTTAATAAATTATTATATAATAAATTATAAGAAGATTTCAGCCATCTGATTTTAAAATATAGTTTTATAATGTTTAAATGTTCGTTATTTATTATTTATAGTTTTAAAATCTTTATTATTTGTAATTTCACCAATGATTAACATAATATCAAACGCATAATTTTTTACCAAGGCTATTAGTTTATAAGAAGTTAAATTTATTCAATTAATTTATAACTATTTTTATATATGTGTTTGTCTCTTCTCTATTTCACTTGATTTTATGGTTAGTTTATCTTAAGTTTATTGTTGATAAAAATTATAACACAAAGTGTGTTTAATTATTTTCAAAGAACATTTATTGATTTTTGATGTTTAACAGGAAATACAATTTTATGTGTACATTTTTGAAATTTTTTTTATAGTGTATCAAATGTTAGACAAAAGTATAATATTTTTTTATTCATAAAACATATGAAATTTTGAATTTTCTAAAAGGAAATGTTTGCAAAAGAATTAAATAGACTATACACAGATAAATTTTATCTGAAAATGATATTTTGTAAAACATATTTACAAACACATTATTAGTTTATTTGAAATATTTTTTTCTTAGCAACTTTTTGTCAGTTGATTAAAAACAATATCAAACAGTATACAAAATTAAAATAATTAATAGCAAAAGATCTATGACTTAGCATTTTAGAAAAATTAAAATTTATTTTTACAAAGAATTTTTTTTCATATAAAAAATACTTTCTTATAAAGTATAAAAGGACATTTTATATAAGATTATACTAAAAGTACAAGCGTTTATATAAAGTATTTTCATAGAATGTTTTCTTCCTTTTTGATTTTAATTTAGTATGTTTATAAATTGTCACGTTAAATATGATATTTTATTATCAAAACTTAGCATTTCAAACAAAATTATACGAAAGAACATGTTTTGATATATTTTTTTATAGATATTCGCCAATTAATAATTTTCAAACATTGATTTTGTCATTTATCTAAATAAGTTGTTAAAGTTTACATCCTTAAGCTAAAAGTTTTAACATTAATTTTGTTTAATTCTTAAAGATAACAAAATTCTCTTATTCGTAAAGGATGAAATTTGCAACACTTTTAAAACCTAAATGTTTTATCTAAAAAATATTAATAATGATATTACTAATAGTTTCGTGGTATTATTAATGGTTTATAATAAAAAAATCAACTTACTTTTTTAATAAGAAAATAAAATGTTTTTAAGGTTTTACATGAAGATATTTTCTTTAAACTTTTCTAAAAAGATTTTCTAAACTTTTTTGCAAAAAAAATTTTAGTTTTCTATAAAAAATAGATTTTTTAACTTCTTGAAAGCATTTATTAAATAAGTAGGTTATAAACCCGTGTGTTACAATTATTTACGAATAAAAATTAAGTAGGTTGTTATCAGTCGATAAATTTTATACTAAAAAATTGTTAATAGAATTAATATTTTATAAATAGAAAACTTTGTTATTGATATAAAACGTAATACATGATTGTATATTTTTATAAAAAGGTAATATTAATATGATTTAACAATATATTATAATTATAAGTATGTTTAAGTTTTATGTAAATAAGAAAGGCGAATATAGAATGAAAAGAACGATTAAATAGTGATATGTGATATTTCTTGGAATCAATTATTAGTAATAACATAGTTTAATGCAATTATTGATGTAAATGAACCGAACTTTGCCCAAGCCTCACAGTATTATAAACTCTAATTATAAAACTCGAGTTACACTCACTACTTTTTCAAGATCAAGCTTGGCTCAGACTTGACTGGTTTATAAATAAAACTGTAAATAATCTGAGTCGATTTTGAGATTTCTAAATGGAGTCAAGCTTGAGCTTGGTTATGTTCGTTTACATTCATAATTGAAATAATTTACTATCCGTTTAATCTTTTTAGTAAGTAAAAAAAGGTTGTTTTTTGAAAAAAACTAAAAAACTCATTTATTTCTTTTTAAATTTTGAAGAAAATACTACATAAAAACTAAAAAGTTCTTTTTATTTGTTTTTATAAGAAAACTAATTGATTTTATATTATAAGCCATTAATAATATTAAGAATATATTAATAAAATACTTATTAATAATTTTTATACAAAATTACAAAAAAGTGCTATGTTTTTAAAAAGTTGCAAGTTTTATTATTTAAGAATAACGGTATTTAGGTTTTTTTTTTTTTTAATTGAAAAAAATATATATCGGTTGATGATTGAAAGGACATAAATTGCAAAAGAAAATGTTTAAATAAAAGACGGAATGGTTACTTTGACGAAATAGACAGTTTTTATAGATAAATATAAACAACAATTTTATATATATATAAAGTAAATTTTGTGTACTTTATTATAATTATAGATTTATAGGGGACGATTTTATAAATGTATTAATATGCCATATTGTTCTTACCTAATTAAATAATATTTGCTTTCAAATGATAATTAACGTCCTCTACTTCTGACTTTTCCTTTCTTTAGGATTTTCGCGGGTGTAATATATACATGTTATAAACAATAATTTTTTGTAAAAAATTATATATTAGATTTATTAAAACAAATAATAATAGTAATATTTAATAATTATAAAATTATATTTAAGATAATATATAATTTAAATATTATTATAGTTTCTGTAGTTTTAGTAAGTTAATAAATTACTAGAATAAGATTTATATTTCCTAATATATATAATTATTAAAAATTGTTAGAATTTATTAAGATAGAGAGGCGATAAAACAAAGGTAAGGTAAAATCTGAGTAAGGTAAGATGTAGACACTCCTATGAAATAGAGATGGTGCTTTTAATGAAACATCAGGCTCATTATGTCAAATTAAACCGACCAACCTAACCTTTTTAACGTTATTTTCATAAAAATTAAGTAAAATCACGTTGTGTAATTTTACTTTTTATCTCAAAAACCAACACATACTGTGACAATTACGTTACAAGTTTAATTCATTCTTGTTTTTTTGAATCCATGTCAATAATACGATCGCACTTTCTTCTGTTACAAAATATGAGAGAAATCGTAAATGTGAGCGAAAACCGTGCGAAAAATCGAGGTTGCGATTCTCCGAAATCGTAAAAACAAGAAAAATTGGAAAATATCTTACTCCGAAATCCTTCGCGGTATGCCAAGACCATTTTGGATCCTCTTGGCGGTACGCGATGACCACAAAATATCTAAAATTCTCTGGATTTCTTTGCGGTATGCCAAGCCCTTTCATGCTTCTTGGCAACACACGAAGATGGGTCGGCGAATAAAAGCTGCTAGAAACATCAGATTTCATGCAAAAGTTTTCAAAGGTTTTCTTAATTCGAACTTTCAAACTCAAACGCGATCTGATCGATTTTGAAGCTTCAAAACACTCCTACAAAGCCCTGAGATTATCATATACAAGATGGGAATCATTTCTACAATAAACTGATTATCCGTTTTCAACCTAAAATCCGTCCGATTACGGCTTAGATGATGGCTAGGAATAGATAAAAACAAAGAAATCTGAATGTTAACGATGAAATCCTTCTTAAACATCGGGGGTATTACTATGAAATCTTTCTTAAAGGTATGATATGCTTATATAACTACGTGTCGGCTTGGGATATCATGGGATAACCATGGGTATCGAAGTGACATATCAAAAAGTCATCATTCTTTGAACTGTATCTAGTGAACCCATGTGGGGTCGAACGAGTGAACAATGGTAGTACTATCGGGCTGACAACCCCATTTCCTGGGAGGATTGCATCACCCATGGTATGAATGTTTGTTATCATTTCCAGTATCAAATTCAACGTGTATACGTTACAATGAGGCATATAAGATTATCGTGGGGTAGTATCATATCTTTCAATCCGATAGGAACTCTATATGGGTCACATAATTATTCTAATTGTGTCAATGTCTATCATTGACTATACTTAACATATCATATTGTATCGAGCCTTGTGTATGAACTCACCAACTTTATGCTGACTTTTCAAACTTACAAATTTTTGCAGGTAGACAGTGACGACATGTGAGAAACTGCACTATCAGGCACTCGTAAATTAGTAACTCAGAATGTTTAGTATGTTTTAAGTTGTGAACAATAACTTGTGGTTTGTAATAGTAAGATTATCTTTGTAATATATTTTATTAAAATTAATCTTGTGTGTTGTGATACCGGTTCAAGTAAAGGTGTATCCCATCTCTGAGACATCACCACTATGTTTCCGCGACATTCAAAGACTGAGTAGTGACATCATCATCAGGTGACGAGAGGTGGGGTGTGACGAGGTGGTATCTGAGCCACATATTATAGAGAATTAGGTTGACCTAGTGACCTAGTTTATAGCCATAGGCTCGTATAGCAACACTGAGTGCACCGAACATATCTAAAGAAGAAAACTTGTCTTGAGTACGCCAGGATAATCAGGTGGTACAGATTACAGTTATGAGTGACCAGCATAACTGAAATTTGCAACACTTGTGTGTTCTAGTAAATTTCAAGATAAGTATAATAACAACATTAAGTATGAATAGTTGCTTTAGATAGGATTAGAAATCATGGTTAAGTTGAATATCATTATTGATTATTCATTTCATTATACTGGTCTGGAAATTGTATTTGATACAGCGATCACCAACCTAGGAGAACTGTATATATATCAGAGGATCCCGTACGTGATTTTAGATGAACACTCCAAGCTCTAGTACGGGCTCGGATTCAGAGTCATCCTCAGTAGCATCCCGAGTGGTACCCTAGATATCACAGACACCACCAATAGTACCTCAGACACCACCACTAGTACCTCATACACCACCTAGACATCATCAGGTGTCAGATGAGGATACGACAGCCATTAGACGGGCAAGGAGCCCGACACCTCAAAGAGTCTCGATGTTTACAGGGATCAGACGCATGCGGGACAAGCCCGCAAGACCATAGGACTTCCATCTCGTCATCAACTAGCACCCACGGACTTCCCAGGATCTACTCACGAGGTGGGAGAGTCATCCAGGCAGCTGAGCTTGGAGCCCAGCTTCAGCAGGTTACTCTGGACCTGTAGGGCACCAGCTAGGAGCTGATACAATCACATGGATCTCTTCAGGAGACCCGTGATAAACTGATGGAGACTCGTACAGTCCATCAGATTCTTGTGGAGCAAGTAGTAGCCCTGGATGCAGGGACTAGGGCATGGAGGCTGGTGATGGAGGAGATGATGCAATCGACGACGATTGTTACCTTTTGGCAATATGTGGAGAGAGGTAGAACGCTAGTTGATAGGTTTAGGAGTTTAGGTTTGGAGATGACATTTATGTTGATGGCTAGAGGGATGGCTTCTATAGACATAGTGATGGCTTGCTTGCCATACTTCTTACGGTAAGTGTGATCCGGCTTAACATTTTGGGACATTTCATTGTATGGATGCGAATAAGTTGGATTGCGATATTATGGGATAGTTTTGATGTGCAAGATAGGTCCCATACGGAATAGGTCGGACAATAGTTTGGTTAACATCAGGAAATTTTCTTGTATCTAACTCGTCTGATGCATAAACGATGTTGTAGTAAAGAAAATCTTTCTTTCAGTATATGAGTTTGTGTCAACATGTGTGTTTACATCGAAATTTTTATTTTATAAACGGTAATTGGGTGTTATAACAGAGCGTATCATACCAAAAGCCTCTGTGGTATCATATTAAAATCATGTGTGGTAACATATCGAAAGCCTGTGTGGCAACATATCAAAAGCCTATGTGGTAACATTTCAAAAGCCTGTGTGGTAACATTTCAAAATCTTGTGTGGTAACATTTCAAAAACCTGTGTGGTAATATATCAAAAACATGTATGATAACAACTTAAACCTGAATAGTAACATATGTATATCGGTGTCACAATGCCAAGTGCTATGTGATATTAGAACATGCTTTTGAGGTAACAAAACTGAGTATAACTACAAACCTGAATAGTTATACAACATTCTTGTAATCACATATCAACATAACATTTCAGTATAACTGAATACAGTTGAATTTATGTGACTAAAATGGTTATATTTAAATGTTCTTAAACTTATCTGAGTTTGTCTACATGTGAGCAGAAAAATGGCTCCAAAAAGAGATCGACCTGCTAAGAACATTGCTAACCCAGAAACAAAGCATTTCTACCTGTTAATCTAGAATCAAATCCAGTTCCACCTGTTAAACCAAAAACGAATACAGTTCCACCTGCGACTGCTAGTGGTTCAGAACTGAATGAGGCAGCAGTAGCACGAATAGTAAAGGAACAGCTATCTGTTGTTGTACCAGGTATATTAACCCAACATCAGCAAAATATCACCTCTGGTTCTGATGGGTACCATGCTGAGCACAATACTACTCGTAGACACGTAGAAACACATCACGCTACCAGTACAACCACAACTATTCCTGATCAACCACAACATGTATGTACTTACAATTACTTTGCTTCTTGCAACCCTCCTACTTTCACTGGCAAGGAAGGAGCAGCAAGACTCTTAGAGTGGATCGAGGAAATGGAAACAAAACTCAAAATCGGCCAATGTTTGACAGAGAATAAGGTGTCTTATACTGCTTGTTCATTGAAGGACTCAGCTTTAGCATGGTGGAATACCCAGGCAAAAACATTGGGTTCAGTTACGGTTGATGCTACGGGCTGGAACGATTTTAAAACTCTGATTATTTCAGAGTGCTGCCCAATCACTGAAATCCAAAAATTACAGGTGAAATTCTGGAATCATTCTATGATCGATGCTGATTGTTTAAAGTATACCGATCGCTTTCATGAACTTACTTGCTTGCTTCCCAACATGTTTCCGATGGAAGCAGCGTTGATTGAGAAATACATCAAGGGTCTGGTTCCCCAGATTCAGGGGACGATGATCGCAACTGAACCAACCACACTCAAACGTACCATCTTGTGGACCACCAAGCTTACTGATGAGGCAGTAAGAAGTGGTACATTATCAACTAAAACGAAATCGGATGTGAGCCTTAGTGATCTCAATGCCCCTAGTAACACGAGGGGTATCAAGAGAAAATGGTATGGGAAAGGCAAAACCAAGGTTCTGGCTAAAACTAGCCAAAATAAACCAACAGTTAAAAACTATGGTGCAACTCTTCCAGAAAGGAAAGCTTATATTGGACAGGCACCCAAATGAAACAAGTGTCCTTTTCATCACAACGGATCATCACCTGTATGTACAAACTATAATCGAGTCAGACACTATTCAAAGTACTGTAACTTTCCAGTCCGTCAACCAAATCTAGCACCACGAAAACCCACTCAACCGAACTGTGACACCCCGTAAATTCCAGGTCAGCACTAACTTTATTTTAATAATAATTTATATTATTATTTCATACGTGGCACTAGAATAACTACTATTTAGTGTGACACGTGGCACAACAGACCAAACGCACCGATAATTCAAGGAATTATCGCAAAACACAACGCACGTGTCTTGAATAACGAACGTTGGTGAAACCACAATACACTTTCACTGCACGTAGGTTCTAGGGAACCTAAAGTATTGGGAACAATGTTTATAGGTCGTGAAACGATAATCGTAATCGAGAAATACGCGAAAATCGGTTCGAAACAACAAAATTAGACTTATTGGGCTTCTCAGGAACCCATCGCGGTACGCGATGGCCCAACAGGAGTTCCCGTAGCGGTACGCGACAGGCGTCGCGGGGGTTTGAATCCCGAATTCCTTCGCGTATCGCGAAGCATCTTTTTGGCCTTTCGTCGCGGTACGCGACGGGTGTCAGACGGCAAATCTTTATAAATCCAAGACCATTATGCCTACCCTATCACTTATAATCATTTCCTTCGGCCAAGCACGCCATTCCACGACCTCTTCTTCTCCAAAACCCCTGTAACAGCCCCTTGGAAGCCATTGAAGACTATTTTGAAGCTTGGGAACCTTGAAGGAAGACCCCTAGAACACCATCCACCACCATCATCTTCTTGTTCTTGTCAAGACCAACGAACCAGGAGTTCCAGGAGCTGAATAAGCATCACCTCAGTGTCCTTTGAAGCCTTAGAAGGTAGTAACACATCCCTTATAGCTTAAAAGCACACACAAGCACACATGCAATGCTTAAAACACACATGCAAGTGCATGAGCATCACATGCACGAATTTGCACTCTTTTGAATCTGGGTTTATTGATGTTTCTCTTATTGATGATGATCTATGATGTTTAGATGAAGATTTATGATGATCCATGATATTGTGTATGTAGAGATTTCATGATTTGGTCATAAACAAGTGAAAACCTCACATGCATGTATGATCCATGGCATGTGGGATGATTTTGAATGTTCAAATGTGTTGCATGATGATATTGGAAGTATATGGCATGATTAGATCTTGTTGATATGGTTAAAACTATGATTTTGATGAACTTTATATTAATAGTAACTTTTGAGCTACAAAATGGTGAAATGGATGATATTGTGAACATAAATGTTTAAGGATTTGCTATTAGAATGATTTTAGGATGATATTGATGATTGGAATGTGATTTTGAAGTTGATTTTGGTCATATTTAGCCAAGTTACTATATTTAGTAACTTTTGGGGCCTAAATACTGATAAATGGTGATTTTGACTATATGAGAAAGATTAGTTAATGTTAAAAGGCATAATATGATATTATGTGTTATAAAAATGGTCTAGGATTGATTAGGATGGTCATTTGTATGATAATAGTCATAGTTACTATATTTTGTAACTTTTAAAATTGAAATGTAGCTAGATGATGGATTGGGTTAGATTAACATGTTTAAATGATGTTTAATGACTTACTATGATGATATGTGATATGAAAATGAACTAGAAGTGTTTAGGATGATCATTTGTGGTGTTTATGCCATGATTACTATTTTTAGTAACTTTATGTTACGATATACTAATGTAGAAATGTTATGAGCAATTTGAGCATGCTAAGTGATTTACTATGTTTTAATATGATTACTGCATTCTAAGTTAGATGGTTCCCGATATCGCGCATGCTAGATCTAGAGACTTTCCTTTTTAGGAAACTTTGGTATACAAACGTGACCTATATGCTTCCTTGATTTCGTATGATAAAGTGTTATGTGTTAACATGATCATGTAGGACTAACGAGCATGCTAGAACTTTAAAACCGTTACGCTTTGTGAACTTTCCATAAATGGAAACTTACTATAAATAGTAAGTTGTCCATAGACGCGACTTGCACGTTTTGCACCCGACGAGCACTTACACGAATGTTACACAATACACAACCGACACACGATTCACCAACGGGTCGTTAGGTCAAACACGGTCAACACGACCAACACGGTCAACCACGGTCAACGCGACCCGCATAACAACCAGGAGTTGTTTAGACACGAATACGGTCCTGTGAGACCAACACAAATATGATCACAAACTTATAACACCTATGTGATATAGGTAACTACTAGCCAGCGAGCTACTCCGTTCTCGTAAGAACGCACTCAAGCAGACTCAGGTGAGTTTACAGCCCCACTTTTACTCTTAACTGTTTTACTAATCTTTTGGGGTGAGAATGCTATGCAACTGTTTTAGATATATGACTGGTATGTCGAAAAACTATTTTGAGTGTACTATTATCACAGCAAGTCCTCTCCACCCTTACCGTTAGTTGTGTACAAACGAGTCGTTATTACGTAGTACTACTGGGTTTGACCAACCCCACTCGGCAACAACGTTGACAGGATGTCATAACGAGTGTAATATCGATGTTGATGTCAGGTTTAGCGATGACCTGCAGAGGCAAATGGAAACAGTCGAGTTTCGGTAAGATGACATGACACACTCCACGGATCGTAGATCTAACAAAACTATTTAACATACCCAGTATATATAACTGTTTTACTGCTTTCCAATACTTAAACCTGTGAACTCACCAACTTTATGTTGACACATTTTAGCATGTATTCTCAGGTAACTGAACAACACGAGCTAGGATGCACATGGAGATGCACAAGAGAGTCTGCATACATATAGACTCTAATCCTAGGCTTGTGTTTTGATTTTTTTTGTCATTTCAAACAATGTTAACAATGTAGTTCTGATTACTTAATTCCGTTGCTTTAATGATGAACTTTTCCGCTGCTTGACTTATGAAACTAGTCTTATTTTACAAACTATATGATTGAGTTAACTCATATAGAGTCGTTCAATATGACCATGAGCTGTGATCCTGGCCACGTCACACCCACGTGAACTGACACCACGAGTGGGAATTTGGGGGTGTGACACGAACAGGCCATGCTTCAAGTGTGGAAGCGCTGACCATTTCATGAGAAATTGTCTCAACAACAACAACACCAATATAGGAAACGAAGGGGAGATCTTTCCAGATTGGTGCAATAGAAGCTATGAATGATTCAAAGATCTTCACCGGTACGTTCCTTCTCAATAATCTATATGCATCAATACTGTTTGATACAGGGGCAAATAAAATTTTTATCTCTCCTGAATTTGCATCATTACTTTCATTGCCTACTGTAAGTTTAGAACATCCCTATGGCATTGAACTTGCCAATGGCAAACTAATGAAAGCTAACAATGTTACTCAAGGATGTTCCTTGAATCTTAATGATCACCTTTTCAATATCAATCTCCTTCCTATTGAACTTGGAAGCTTTGATGTCGTTGTTGGTATGGATTTACTTTCAATATCAATCTCCTTCCTATTGAACTCGTGTGTCAAAACAAGGTAATTTGTATTCCATTACCTAACGTTAATACACTCGTAGTTCAAGGTGAACAAGATGGTAGGAAACTTGGTATCATATCATGCATGCAAGCTCATAAATGCTTAATAAAAGGTTATCAAGCTTTCTTAGCACATGTAACTGAAAACATTTCTCCACAAAAACGTATCGAAGAAATTCTTGTAGTCAAAGATTTTCCTGAAGTCTTTCCTGATGATATATCGGGAATACCCCGAGTGAGACAAGCTAAATTTCATATTGACTTGATTCCAGATGCAGCACCTGTTGCTAAAGCTCCTTATCGTTTAGCACCCTTAGAGATTCAAGAGTTTTTAGGTCAACTGCATGAACTTTTAGACAAAGGTTTTATTAGACCTAGTTTCTCACCTTGAGAAGCACCAATTCTTTTTTGGGAAAAAGAAAGATGGTTCATTCAGAATGTTTATTGACTAAAGAGACCTCAATAAATTAACAATCAAGAACCGTTATCCACTACCTCGTATAGATGATCTATTTGGTTAATTGCAAGGTGCTACTTATTTTTCTAAGATCAATTCAAGGTCTGGATATCATCGGTTACAAATTCATGATGACAAAATTCCTAAAACAACTTTCAGAAGCCGATGCGGACATTACGAGTTTTTGGTAATGCCATTTGGGGTTAACAAATGCACCTGTAGTCGTCTCGGATATGATGAATCGAGTGTGCAGACCTTATCTGGATAAGTTCGTGACTATATTTATTGATGACATTCTCATTTACTCTCGAAACCAACATGAACATGCACAACACTTGAAACTAATTTTGAAACTTTTAGCACGTGAAAAGTTGTATGCAAAAATTTTCATGTTTGAATTTTGGTTACGGGAAGTCCAGTTTCTTGGAAATGTGGTAAATGAAAATGGTATACAAGTGGATCCCAGTATGATTAGAGCAGTAAAATAATGGGAAACACCAAGAAACCCAACTGAAATCCGCCAATTCTTAGGACTGGCAGGTTATTACCAGCGATTCATTAAGAGTTTTTCAAAAATGGCCTTGCCACTAACAACTTTAACTTAGAAGAATCAAAATTTTATATGGGGTTCTCAACTGGAGGAGGCATTCCAACTTGCACTATCGGAAGGCATAGAAAAATTCACGGTATATTGTGATTCTTGTCGTCAGGGCCTCGGGTGCGTGATAACGCAAGAAGACAAGGTAATTGCTTATGCTTCTCGATAGTTAGAAATACACGAGAAGAACTATATACTACTCATGATCTAGAACTTGGTGAAGTGTTGTTTGCACTTAAGATTTGGAGACACTATCTATATGGAACAAAGTGTGTTGTATACACTGAACACAAAAGTCTTAAACACATTCTAGATTAAATGATGTTAAACATGCGATAAAGTAAATGGGTAGAACTTCTAAATGACTATGACTGTGAAATTCGTTATCACTATGGTAAAACGAATATCGTAGCCGATGCCTTGAGTCGCAAAGAACGAGTAAAACCTTTGCGTGTGAGAGTGTTAGGAATGACTTTTTAAACAAGTCTGATTCCACAAATTAGAGAGGCTCAACAACAAGGTTACAAGTAATAAACTACCCAGCTGAGGAGCTAAGAGGATTAAACAAAAAATTAGAAACTAAAACAGATGAAGTGTTGTATTTCAAAAGCCGAATATGGATTCCTCTATTCGGTAACATTAGATCAATCATCTTGGATGAAGCGCACGAATCCAGGTATTCTATTCATCCAAGTGCCGAAAAAATATACGAAGACCTTAGAGAATTTTATTGGTGGCTTGGGATGAAAGAAACATATAGCAGAATATGTGGACAGATGATAAATGTGTTTTAAAGTAAAGGCAGAACATCAACTACCTTCTGGGTTATTGCAAAAACCAGAGATTCCCATGTGGAAATAGGATCAGATCTCAATGGATTTTATTACCAAACTACCCAAAACGTTGCACAATCATCACTCTATATGGGTTATAGTTGATCACCTTACAAAATATGCGCACTTCTTACCAATTCGGGAAGATTATTCGATGGATCGATTAGCTAAACTCTAAGTCAATGATATTGTCTCCAGGCTTGGAGTGCCAATCTCAATCATCTCTAACGAACATGATTTTTGTGTAAATACTTTATTTGAAATTAATTGTTATGTGATGATACTTTAGATGCCCATGAGCTTGTGAACAATCTACACATCCCTCGTGGCATCCCGACGTTTCCGCCATCGGTCGGGGTGTTACAGATTGGTATCAGAGCCTGGGTTATAGGGAATTAGGTTACTAGAAATGGTTGACCTAGTCTATAACCATAGGAAACCTTAGTATGAATTATTTCATACATTAGTTACTACATTCAGGATTTTGTGCTTGTATGTTTGTTACATGTTAACCGAACTCCTGATATATATATATATATATATATATGAATTTCATATGTTACTTGTTGATTACTTCTTTATGTGATTGATTGTGCCCTGACGACCCGATAACGACATACTCGTGATGTATTGTAAAGGTGGTGGGCTGGCGGCTGAAGCAGTTGCGACTGAATTACAGTACATTGGGTGGATGTCAGTGTTGAGGAATAAGGGAAATTTTGTTAGGAAAATACTTATTTGCTTAGGATTAATATATCTGTGATCATCAGACAAGGACACACTCGTATTATATCACAAAGGTGGTGGGCTGGCTGCTGGATATGTTGCGACCGACTCCTACGTATGCCATATACATAGACCATTTGTGGTATATTGGGGTCTGTCTGTGTCGGGAGCTTAGGATATATTACTAGGATATGATGGAAATGGTTGATGGAAAATTATGGTGGAATATTGATTATTGAGAATGATTAAAGAAAATTATGGATATGCACACTTATGAATACTCTTTATAGAGTTATATTTAAGGGAAGATATGAACACTTAGTGACAATTTGGACACTTAGTGTGGATATGAACCCTTACTGATGATATGGACATTGAGAATTGGTATGGAACTTTGATAAACTTAGACATTAGGGGAGCTTAAATGTCAGGTGAACTTAGACATTAGGTGAACTTAGAAAATAGGCGCACCTAAAATAAGGTGAACTTAGACATTAGGCAAACCTAGATGTTAGGAGTACTTGAATACACTTCACTCATAATTATCTCCCATAGGATAAGGTTGTGAAGTGGAACACGTGGGAAACATATGTATACACTAATTACTAAAAAGGGCATAATCGTGGTGCATTGCAATGGTGGTGGGACGGCGGATGATGTGACTGCGGTCAAGTCTTTGTATGTCCTATATTATAAACTTGTTATACTACATCGGGAGGTTGTTAGTGTTAGTATAGGATGGAAAATGTTTGAAATCTAGGAATCATTAGTTAATATTATATATGACCAATTAGGATGCTCTAGTATAAAATTAGGAAATTATTGCCTTATTATGAGTTTACTAACAGATAGGAGAAAAATATAGTTCCATATATGAAATCCTAACTGTGACAAATGAACTCATTTGACCATAGTTTGTATGACTTACGTTATAAACGATAGAAACATGTTTCTAAACATCTTCAGAAACATGTCGCCGCGCCGTCACAACAAAGATATTACAAACCCTAATGATGGGGATGCTAACAACAATAATGCCAACACTGGCATGCATGAGTTAGCAAATCTCATTACTGGGTTTGTGACTCAACTGAATCAAGCCAACCCTCAACCAGAACAAGGGTGGTGCAAACCCACCTGCTTGTACTTCCAAGCACTTTAACTCCTGTAACCCGAAGAAATTTATGGGTTCCGATGGATCCACTGGTCTGTTGCAGTGGTTTGAGAGTATTGAAAACACCTTCATTAACAGTGACTGTCCAGAAAATTTGAAGGTGCGGTATGCCACTAGTGTTTTCCAAAAGAGAGCACTAACTTGGTGGAATGGCAAGGAATGAACTAAGGGAGTTGATGCAGCCCTAGCACTGACGTGCACTGAAGTCAAAACTCTGATGACCACAGAGTTCTGTCCTCGCAGTGAGATGAGGAAACTTGAAGCTGAGTTCTGGGAACTCAAGCAAGACAGCGGTGAGAATTTGATCTACAATTCTCGCTTTCATGAGCTGATTTTACTAGTGTCTCATCTGGTGACACCTTTGGAGAGAGCAATAGAGAAGCATATAGGTGGTTTTCCTATGCAGATTCATGACACCGTCTTTGGTAGCAACCCTGCCACTTTGGAAGCTGCAATCCGCCTATTTGCTACACTGACTAATAACCATGTGAAGGTTGGAACACTCACAAGAAAGGGAACAAAAAAGACTAACACCAAGACCGCTGCAAAAGAGACTTCAACTGAAGTCAAGACTGCACCAGCCAATTCGTCCAAAAGCAGCAAACGAAAGAGAAAGTCCAGAAGCTATGCTGTTACTACACCTGTTGGTCAACAATCATCTAGCAACTCCAACACCAGACCTCATGTTGGAGTGATTCAGCAATGCAACGTATGCAGATATCTTCATGCACCCAACTTAACATGTCGCGTTTGCAACAACTGTGGTAAGTATGGGCGCTTGGCCAATGTATGGAGGAGTGCACCGCAAGCACAAAGGATGCAACCTACACCGCTTTCCCTACCTGCTCCACATGCACAACCACTTCAAGCAGTACTATTTCGTCCTGCGCCTGCACATGCGAGAGCCTGTTACGAGTGCGGTGATGTTGGTCATTTCAGAAATTAGTGTCCAAGACTGACGGGTAATAATAAAAGGGTGGCAAGAGGCAGAGTGTTTCAACTGAATGCTTCAGCAGCTCAAGCCAATCAGGACGTCGTTAATGGTACGTTCCTGATCAACAACATATATGCCTCGATATTATTTCATTCTAGTGCTGATAGAAGTTTTTTTTTCATATGAGTTTGAATCTATACTTGGGAGAGCACGTATGAAACTAGATAAGCCGTCTAATGTGGAGGTGGCCGATGGAAACTTAATTGATATTGACACTATTATTATTGGATCTAAGGTGAATCTTTACGATCACCTTTTCTCGATAGATCTCATACCTATGCATCTTGGTAGCTTTGATGTTATCATAGGCATGGATTGGTTGGCCACTCACAGAGCGAAAATAGTATGCTTTGAGAAATTCATTCGTATTCCTTTACCGTCGGGACAAACTATAAGAGTATTTGGAGAGACTCCTAGTAAGGGCCTTAGAATCATGTCGTGCACTAAAGCTCAGAAGTGTTGAAGAAAGAAGTGTATATGTTTTCTCACGCATATAGTGAAAGATAAAGAGAAAGGCAAGAGAATTCAAGACGTTCCAGTTGTACGTGATTTTCCATAAGTATTTCCAGAAGATTTGCCGGGGATTCCACCAGAGAATCAAGTAGAATTTCGAATTGACTTAGTACCTGGTGCGAACCCAGTCGCCAAAGCTCCATACAGGCTTGCGCCTTCAAAGTTACAAGAATTGGCGAGTCAACTGGATGAACTGTCAAATAATGGATTCATTTGCCCGATCCATTTTCCATGTGGTGCACTGGTCTTATTTGTGAAAAAGAAGGACGGGTCATTCGAAATGTGTTTCGATTACCGTGAATTGAATAAGCTGACCATTAAGAATCGATATGCGTTGCCGTGCATTGATGATCTTTTCGCTCAACTTCTAGGTTCGGCATGGTTTTCAATGATCGACCTTCGGTCTGGGTATCATCAGCTTCGTGTTCATGAAGATGATAATCCCAAGACAACTTTCAGAATGAGATATAGCCATTACGAATTTCTGGTAATGCCTTTCGTCCTTACCAATGCACCAGCGGTTTTCGTGGATCTCATGAACCGTGTTTGCAGGCCATACTGGATAAATTTGTGATTGTTTTCATAAATGATATACTGATATACTCCAAGAGCAAAGAAGACTTCGGTGCTCCGCGGTGATTCCACTGTTGATTGAGACGACTTCGGTCCTCCCGGGTGCACAACATTGATAATTATAATTATCAGGAATATCATTGATTGAGTTGACTATGGTCCTTCGCGATGATTCCACTATTGATTGAGTTGACAGAGGTCCTCCGCGGTATATTATATGAAAATATTGTGATGAATGATGATTGTTGAATTGATATGACTGATTGAGATTGATTAAATGTATTTGGATGATTACTTGTGAATATTTCGATTATTTGACTTATTTGACTTGATGTGTTGTTGTTGTGATGGTATAGATTGGTGTTATTAAATAGGTTCACACGAGTTATTCTTTAACTTTTGTAAACGTTTTGAAGAATATAAAACTTATGATAACTCACCAACTACTCCGTAGTTGACACTTGATTTTCTACATGTTTCAGGGAATGAAAAGAAGTAGGTAGAGCTAAGTAGCTCTACATCTTTTGGACTCATCACATAGGGTCTCGGACTTAGCAAAATTAACTGGATCAATGAAGATTAGGGTTTAGTTAATTTAGGTATATCTTTTGAGTAATCATTATATTTGAATCAGGACGAACATGATTTTTGAATAAATACTTTATTTGAAATTAATTGTTATGTGATTTTACTTTAGATGCCCATGAGCTTGTGAACAATCTACACATCTCTCGTGGCATCCCGACGTTTCCGCCATCGGTTGGGTGTTATAGCTCTAACTGGGATATAAAAACAACATGAAGACAAAAGTTTTTAGTTTGGCTTATGTTTGAACACCTTTATGTAAATCACCTAATATTTGTTCAAGAGGATGGTTTTTGTCATAGGGAATGATCTCTAGATTGTTAATGGTAGAAGCAACATCAGGTAAAGAAGGATTCTCAATTGGAGAAGGAGGTTCATCAAGTGTTGGAGCATATTCCTATGCCAGAGGAATTATTGGTGTATTGTGAACAGCTGGAGATGTATATGTTGATACATGCTCAACATGAACAGGACCATTTCTTAGAGGTGAGGTGATGGAAAATAAAGAATGAGAACTAAGTAAGTCCCCTTGTTCTCCCCCTTAGCAAACATGACCAAAATAGTCACTTTCGATCAAATAAGTTCACCCCATTGACCCTCGAATCAATCCCAATTCAAAAGTCAAAAACCCAAGGTTTGACTTTGACAAGCGTATCGTAATCCTCCTCCGGCGGAGCATACTCCTCCCCCGGCATATGGAATTAGCATATCACAAAGATTATCTGGCGTATCATCTACTAGGTGGCATATGATACTCCACCTATGGCGTATCATACTCCACCTGCAGATTATCAATACCAATTTTTGTATTTTTGACTTCCAAAACTATTCCCGATCTATTCTAACCATCTCTTTACCTCCAAATTCATTCCACATCACCTAATGGACATAATAAACAAGTTTCAAACACTTCTTTATGACTTACTTATGCACAAACAACAAACGATTTACTAATGGGTCATTTGCACCCAAAACACCAAAGAAATCTTATTACACCAAGATTTCTCATGTTAAGTAAACCACACCACTTGTGTTTTACCAAACTTGATTTCACCAACAAAAGACATTCACACACCTTGTGAATAATCCAATGTCATAATCACACCATTTGTGATTCAAAACACCAATTTAAGTCAATCTCAATTATAAATTCACACATCTTGTGAACTACTTCAAATCTTTCACCACACATATAAATAAACACCAAGTAAATCATAATCAAGCAATAAAACACCATATCAACAATAATCAAGCAATACAACACCTATTGCATGTTATTGTCAAGCAAAAATTTCTCAATCACCAATTCGAATTGTTTGACCATTTTTAGTCAAACTTCTAATAAGAGATTCACACCACTTGTGAATCATTCTTATTTCAACAAACCAATTGTAAGCTTACTCCACTACAAAACTAAGCAAAAATATACACATATTGCCTACTATTGTCACACCAAGTCAAACATATATCAATTCACCAAATTCAACATGCAATGCCTATTCCACATAATCACCTATTATTGACCAACACCAAATCAAACATACATCTATTCACCAAATTCAAAATTCAATGTATATTCCATATACAAATCATGTTATTGACCAACACCAAGTCAAACATACGTCTATTCACCAAATTCCACTCAATTGACTTTGGAAGTTCACACCTCTTGTGAATCTTTCAAATCTTTACCACCATTTGTGAACTACTACATATCAACCATATCAAGTGCAATTATGACCACATACTGCACATCATCACCAAACACCAATAATTCACACACCAAATCAAACACCCAACAACCACTATGCATATTATTGTTAAACAACATATATAAAACACCAATTCACCAAAATCCACATATCCATGTACAACCTACATACATCCCAACACATATTCATATACATATGCATAAGAAACCATAGCACATGTTAAGTAAGATGAGTTGCGTGACTTACCTTGCCTCGACAAGTTATCCACCACAACAATCTCCTTTCTGGGTCGTTTAGTTCCACTAACCCCTCCACTATCGCTTCCTATTATCACAACTAATAGGTTTCAATACAAGGGTTGACTATGACTAGTCAAATTACATCCAATTGACCATTATTACCAATTACACCTAGGTTATAGTCAAATGACCCCCTAATCACAAAATTTTCACCTTTTATGATCTTAACAATCAATTAACCTTAGCCAGCCCTTTGAGCACCTTATTGGGTAAAAATCAAGTTGGCATTTGTTGTGTGTAGGAATTTTACCTACACATTTCAAACACATACAAACCCCATCAATCTCCCATTTATGTTACTAATCTTCTAAGTTCAATGATCATTCAAATTCACAAATGTACAAACTAAAACAACTTTGTGAAATCATCAAATCCCCAACTTTTAAGCGAACTATAATCTAGTTCATATACCCCATGAACCATAGAAAACCCCATTCATCATATTATTTCAACATACAAGAAATGATCAAAATGATGTTCCTAGTTGATTATCACTATGAATAACAACATTTAACACCATCAAAACCTCCAATTTCAGATTTCACCTCACCCACTCATACCCCTTATGAGACCCACGAACATTTGCATCAAAATACTTTGATTGCATGAGAGATTATACCAAAAATCAAGCACCAATTGAAAAATTTTCCAGAATTTTTGAAGTCTCCTTGGTCTCTCCCTCTCTTTCACGTTTACAGCCACAAGGATGGTCTTATGACCAATTTTGACCACCATTTTCCATATAACCCCCCTTTTAATTGAGTTTTAACAATTGCAACTTCTAGCCCCTCAATTACTAGCTAAATCTAACTAGTTTATTTCTAACTTAGTTAAATTAGTTAACACCCATCATTTAGTTATAATTAACAAATACTTATTAAAACACCCACCAAATAACATTCAAGATAACTAAATCTTATAAAACACGAATCAATTAGAATAACCATAATTATACACCAATCATGTTCGTTTTATAGTATTTCTCAAAAATGGGTCATTACATTGTCCTTCCCTCGTTTTCCCAAAATGTTTATGTGATTAGGAGTTTACTGTTTTCTCTCATCTAAATAGAAGTGTCAGACAACTCCTTTAAGTAATAGTCATAATCGATGAACGTTTGCGACTGGACAACAGTGGTTAATACTGAGTTAAACCGAGGTGTTTCCCATCTACAACACATTCATTAGTTGGTTTACCAATCATACATAACTGCCATGATTCTTAGTCATATATTGTTACACATAACGTACCGACCTCCTCGCCGAAAGTTTGCCAAACTTAGGGTATCATTACGTTACCGTCAGCCTGGCCTCTGCCACTTAATGGTAAACGAACTAAAACGGGACCTAATGCGGTTGAAATTGTCATCTCATATGTGCGCATGATCACAACTATATAACCCAGTAAGATTTACTAGTAACCAGTTATAGAAATTCATTGTCATCTCGTTGTTATATTCATTGCCATCTCATTGTCACTCTCCTTGTTATTTCCTTGTCATATAGTTTTGATATTTTGAACTATCTTGGTTTAAAAGTGTTTTTGGCATAAACATAGTCACAAACATTTCTAATACATAGTCATAATCATTGTCATAACCATAGTTGTAAACATTTGTAATAACATAGATATAATCATAATGATAACCATAGCCATAAACTTTTGAGTAAAAGAATGTAGAAGAGTTAGCATGCTTCTCAGCCAAGCAGTTTTATAAACAAAACATAGTGAATAGGGGAAATGAACTCACCTGTTTGTAGTTGATGGTTGACATGTTCACACATATGCGTGCTCGTTATTGTAAGTTGGTTGCATTCAAGACATGTGTTTCATTTGTTTATGCTCAATATTATGGGTAGTTATTAGTGTTGTGTTGTGTTTGTTTCGGTTTGTGTTTGAAAATCATGTTATTAACTAAGTTGGTAAGAGCTCAGGCCTCCCAATGTGGAGGTCCTGAGTTTGAATCATCCAGGTGACACTTTCAATCACATGCAATGAAGGGGAGAAGTTGCACCTCATAGAGGTCAGGGGTTCGAACCTGAGCAGGGGAGAGGTTTTACGGAAGTGTACCGGTTCCCGCTTATCTGGTGTGGCTGGGGTGGCTACGATGGGAATTCCATTGCCCACTATATTGCCACTCAAGCCGTTAAAAAAACTAAGTTATATAGCTTGGATTGTGTATAGGTTGCCAACCTTTACTCGTGTTCACTATTTGTATCAAAGTGCTGATTATCGTAAGATGTTATAGTGTTAGAAAAGGTTTGAAGTATTCAAGCTTCTTCATAATTTTGATTTTAACAAGAAGAAGACAAGTTGCAGGTTTGTACATGCATGCACGCATGCATGTAAATCCATGTTTACTCTTCATGGCAACAACCCAAGCTTTCCAGACTTAGTCGTTTGTAATTAGCACCCTTGGTTATCCAAAGTCCCTAGATTCGAACACTTAGAATGGAAAATAGACCCCATTCGGTCTTCTTCGACCCTCGTATGTTTAATCAAAATTCTAGACCCATAACTCGGTTATATTTAATTCATTTTAGATTATTATTGCTTGAACTTAATGGTTGAACTAGTATCGAAGGAGCTGAGGACGTTTGAGAAGGTGTCAACACTAATAGTGTCAACACAACACAGGCAATTTGGGAGATAACCTTCAATATTGCTAGAATCAATGTTCACTTAGATTCAGCCTTAGGACCTTCAAACTTGTTAATATCGATGTCATACGGCCCAAAAAACCGTGAGAGACATTGAAATTGTTAGGTTTAAAGGCATGGGCTGTTGGGTGGAGTGTCGACACTAGCAATGTCGACACAACACTTAGGATTTCTCATGATCAACCTTCGATAATAACATATTCGATGGTCAACTAGAATCGATCCTACATGCTTCGATCTTGCTAATATTGATTGAAACTACACTCTTCTTTGGATTCCATCGATCTTAGTAGTGTCGAAGGGCACTTGGTCGATTTTGGATCCCCATCATTCTTATTAATGTCGGAGATGTGGCTGAAATGGATAGGTGGTTCGATACTAACAGTATCGATCATTCATCCATCGATACTACCAACTCCACCCAGCTGGGTCTCGGATTCAACTCTATCCCAAGCCTTTCTCCATGGGAGTCCATGTGGTTCTTTGATTTGACTAGAAGTGTTTCAAGTGTATGGAATGGGTTGAACCGGTTTTGAGCCATAATAGTGTCGGGTGGTATAAAACCCTTAAAACCTAACCCTTTTGCTTAAAGTTACCTCATTTTAGATGTTTTGAGCTCAGATCCTTTGTACTTTTGACTTCTAGATGTTTGGTGAAACGTTTTGGCAGCAAGATCTTTGAATTTGGTTGAGAAATGAAGGTGTTTGGAGGTGGGTTTCTAGAGATAGATTCTAGAGAAACAAACCTCCGAATTTAGAAAGAGAGAGATAGAGTAATGAATGCTGGTAGGTGGGTGAAGTATAGGAGGGAATTTAGGGCTTTTATAGCCCGGGTCACCGTACCCGTGTTCGGGTTCATTCAGGTTCATTAACACACGTTATTTTAAAAACGAAACTTTAAAATGTAATAAATTTTGTAAAATGGTTTTATCGAAACTTTTAGGTTGTAATTCCTAATAAATATTTTTAATCTCTTTTTGTTACTTTTAAACTTTGAAAGTGTTTAAATTAATTGTTCAGTCAGTACGTATTACTTGCACGTGTATTCGTATAAATCGTCACTCATACGAACATGGCTGTAACACCCCGACCGATGGCGGAAATGTCGGGATGCCACGAGGAATGTGTAGATTGTTCATAAGCTTATGGGCATCTAAAAGTATCACCACATAACATTTAATTCAATTAAAGTAATTACAACAAAATCATGTTCGTCATGATTCAAATACAACAATTTACACAAAAGATGTAGCTAAATTAACTAAACCCTAATCTTCAGAGATCCAGTTAATTTAGCTAAGTCCAAGATCCTAGTTGACGATGTCCAAAATTTGTAGACCTATCCTCCTTTTCCTACTTTTCCTCATTCCCTGAAACATGTAGAAAATCAAGTGTCAACTACATACGTAGTTGGTGAGTAATCATAAGTTTTATATAGTCCAAAAGTATTTATAAAAGTTTTAAGAATAACATGTGTGAACCTGTAAAGATAATAATAATTTGTATACACACAAACAAACACATCAAGTCAAATAATCCAAGTAATCATCCAAATACATTCAATCAATCTCAACCAAACACATCAAATCAATAACCAACAATCTCCATAATTATATCAAATATGTACCACGAAGGACCTCAGTCAACTCAATCAACAGTAGGTGGAATCATCGCGGAGGACCGCAGTCAACTCAAGTAACGATATATGCATAAGTTACAATATTGTACATTGCGGAGGACCGCAATCAGCTCAATCAACAGTGGAATCACAACGGAGCACCAAAGTCAACTCAATCAACAGTAATTCAATCATTGCGGAGGACCGAAGTCAACTCAATCAACAATGACTCACATGAGTTATGATATACCTCATTAATAACAACATCTCAATAATAATATCCCGATGATAATCCAAGTTTCACACATGTTATATCAGAATCATAATAGTTTTGGTATACATGTTCCACCCCCGAGTTTAAAAGCAAAAGATTTAAAAAGGGGGGTTATGAGAACTCACCGTGATGTCTTATAGTTCAAGATTTGTAGAACGCGTGCTCGCGTTGGTGGGATCAATGGTGACTCGATAACCTGTGTTTCATATGTTTCATTCTCATAAATATATGTGTTCAAGTTTCTTTATATACTTAGGATTATCTAAGTTATAATGAAACCCTTATGTATCTCCATTAGTTATAACCATCAAATTACAAGTTTAAAACTTGTTAGTTTTAAGCGAATAATGATGATCTTAATTTTGAAACCAAAGTTTACTCACACACCACACACACATATATATATATATGATGGAAAGGTGGTAACCTTACATATTTCTATACATGCATGCATGCATAATTCCATGCATGTCTTATTTACGTTAATCATTACAACTTAAGTTTTAAGAACTTAGTTAAGTTTGGATAAATGATAACAATGTTATTCTCATGAAAATCTAATTTATGTAAACTTACAAGTGTGTGTGTCTATATATATATATAAATATAAATATATATATATATATAAATATATATATATATATATATATATATATGTAATTTATAAAAGGTGGTAACCTGGTATACATATGCTTGCATGCATGGATGCATGCTAATATATTCTTTAAGTTAATTCATTTCAAGTGTATATCCACCCATTAACATTATCTTATCCAACCTCTAATATCAAGACTTAATATCGACATGGTTAGCCCACAGTATCGATGGCTAGAACTTTGATCAATAACGACAACATCACCATCGAGATTATTAGTCTCGATGGTTAGTCTCGACAGCCCCTTCCACTAATATCGATGGTTATCATCGAAGGGTAGTATTGATGGATCAGTGTCGAGACTACAAGTTCGATGGGCTGTCGTCGACCTTATAAATATCGGTGAGCCAAGTTCGAAGGACATGGCATCGAGACTAATAGTCTCAATGCTACTGTTCATCTTCTTCTTAATTTTCTCATTAACCAGTTGCAGGTCCAGTCCACAGCTCAAACCAGTTCATACAAGCTCGATTTAGGTGTTCAAGATGTGGGAATCGTTTAGAAAAGGTGGTGCCATAACCGGTTTGTATTTGACTGAAAAACCAAAAAGTAAACACATGATATATCTTCAAACACTCGATCATACGAACGATTTGGGACAAGAATCAACCAAAATAGTTGAGAAATGAAAAAGAACTCTTAGAGAGAAGTTCTAGTGAGAGAGTGAGTCGGAAATGGATTTTAGAAAGAGAAAGTGTATGTGAAAAATGAGGGGGAAGAAGGAGTTCACCCCTTTTTATAGCCCGGAACGATCCCACGTGTTTGGTTACAATTATTTCCACGTTAAAAATTTTATTTGCTCTGTTTTTACGTAATTCATCTTTAAATACAAAACGTTTAATAAAATGGTTTTATTTAGTATCTTTTAAGGTGTTTATTTCTAGTAAACGTTTTAAATTCTTTTTATTAATTTAAGTATCATAAAAATATTATCTTGGTTATCTAGTTGAAGCGCGTTACTTACGTATGCATTTGTAAAGATCGTCACCTTTACGAATACAACGTTCGTATCGTATTCCAACTTGATTTACGATTCCTGGAATATCGTTTCAGAGTATTATTCTTAATAATTGTATTCGTGTGAATCATCACCCACGCGAACACATTATTAAGTTAACATTTCTGAAATGACATTCGCGTTTTAAATTATAATAGTGTCCTCACTATCGCGTAAATGTTTTCATTATCATTTTCCTTATTTTAATTTAATGTGTTTATCAAATGTACATTTCCCCATCCTTATCCCCACTAAATCATATCACTAACACATCCATGATAGATCGAAATAAGTTTATGTATAGGGCATACGTAGGAGTCGGTTACAACCTATCCAGCCGCCGTCCCATCACCATTTCGATAAACCATGACCATGTGTCCTTTACTATATTTAGTGACCAAACCATCAACCTTTTAACAACTCAAACAAAACCAATTCATATCATAAATATTCCATTGCAATAAACACTGTGGTTCAGTCTAGTTATATTCCAAACTAACTTCCCCATGGTTTATGCATATTCAACATATGTTCTCATCAATGCATACCAATAATAATATCACCAATCAATCCAAAATCATCAAATTATCATAACAGGTTCTATCAATACAAAAATATATATGTAATGACGATACCTGAAATACAGTGATGTTACAACGGCGTACGTTTTACCTTATGATTTGATTTTCTTATTAAGAGATATCATTCAGAACGTTAAACCCATAGATATTTTTTGTGTGAACCGTCACCCACACGAACACACTGTCAATTTATTATCCCTGAAATGCTAGTTGATTGTTGTTTGTACTTGATAATCTCACTGATGACTACAACTTACAACGCCGTTGTATTTGTTCTCATTGGTTTCTCCATTGTGTTGTCAGTTGTCTGTCCCTCTTTATTGAAGGGTTCGTAGTACAACCGTAATGTTTAGTCTTTTGCACCCATTTTCATTTATCATTTTGTACACACTTTTATTTTTCGTAACCCGTTATCCCATTGAATTCACAAAATATTTTATCACACAAATAGGAATACACACAAGTATCTACAACTGCTAGTCATGCACGTACACATACCGTACAGTTGTCTAATGGTTCTGCACTGGTTGTCACAATATCACACAAAGTATCCTGAGGCCCCTTTTGCCACAAACTTGGACAAAGAATCCTTTGTGTTTAGTATAAAACAAGGACATCCACAAATATGAAGAATGAATAGAGAGGTTTTATTTTATGAAAGACTTCATAAGTAGTCTTGTTATTCCTTTTCACAATGTGAACTCTGTTCAAGACATAACAAGATCTGTTAACTGCTTTCACCAGGAAGGATAAGGGCAATCCTAAGTCAGCTAGCTTTTTCTAGCAGCTTCAATAAGTGTCATATTCTTCCTCTCAACTACTCCATTTTGAGCCAGAGTCCTAGGAACATTGTATTGTCTCATGATTCCCTTCGAGGTACAGAAGTCATCAAGAACATGGTTCTTGAATTCAGTCCCATTATCACTCCTTATTAATTTGATTGGAAGATCAAATTGTCTTTCCATCTGTGTAATTAGGGATTATATTTTATCAGCAGTCTCATCTATGCTGAACAGAAAGAATGTCCAACAGTACCTTGAGTAATCATCTACAATAACTAAACAGTACTTCTTCTAGTTAAGCTAGCAACCTTCACTGGACCAAACATATCCGTTTTTTATTACTCAATAGACTCATGTGATGATTTATGTTGCTTCCCTTTTATGAAAGAATGACAGTCACCTTTAAAGTGGAATTCTTTAGAAGGTAATCTTACAAGTGAAAGAGTAGAAAGCTTATGTCACACCCCCGCTAAAGCGGAATCACGAGGGCGAGACAAAATCGGATTACAAATACATTGTTTATAAAGAAACTTACTAAATTGCATTCATAATCCAAATAACATACATAAGAGATTTGCAAAGATTCAAATAACATATCAATAAGAGTTTTACAAAATGATATGACCAAAATAATACAACATGAAAGATTTCTCTATATAGTCTAATCTAAATTAAACAATATCTTCTGTGACACCCGGCAATTTCAGGTAAATTGCAACTCTTACAACTTTACATTTCACATTCATACTCATTGCATTTCATTTAATTATGGTTAATTAGATGAACTGCAACAAACACAAACACAATTGAATTGTGCATCACACGTTGATTTGGATTAATCAAGCGTGCAAACACTTCGTAAAACACGAACACAAACTATCGAAGATAATTCGATGAATTATCAAAACACACACACGAGTCTCACGAACGTTGGTGATCAATCAAACTTATGTGCTACTTTCTATTTATGTGCTTAAACGTGCATTAGATGTTTAGGATAAACGTAGGAATCAAGTACGAGCGAAATCGTATCAACGAAATCGAAAAACAAGGAAATGGACCCATCGCGATACGCGACGGTCCCTCGGCGAAAGGCTTCGCTGTACGCGGCGCAAACCGGGAGTCGAGACTCCCGAATCCCATCGCGGTACGCGATAAACATTTTTGATCGGCCTTCGCGGTACGCGAAGGCTATGCAGATCAAAATTTCAATATAAACCAACCCACTTCATTTCAGTCGAACTCCTTCCCATTTTCTCCGAGTTACCACTCACTGTTGCGACCAAAATCCATCTGAAATCAAGCTGAAACCTCTGTTAACACCATTAGAAGCCATTGTTGGTGATTTGAAGCCATTGGAGCACCAAAGGGAGTTCTTGGAGGCCACCAACAAGCAAGACGATCCTCATCAGCCACCATTCGAGTTCCAGAACCTATTTTACCACGGATTTAAGCTTCTAAGGTAGTTTCTTATGTTTATCTTTAGTTAGATCGTACATGCAATGGGTGAAAACCCACATGCAACTCCTTACGGTTATTGTGCACGATATTGTTGGTGATTTGAGGTGTTATTGTCATGGATTTACTGATTTTAGTGTTTAGTAATGTTAGAATTGAGTTTTGGTTAAGCGAGGTTTGATTTGATGATGTTTTGGTACACTTGCCATAAAAGGAAACTTTTATGTGCAAAGTCTTGGATTGTGATGATCTAGACATGTTAGACATGTCTAGATGTTGTTAAATGAGTATTGGAGTGTTTAGAAACACATCTTGATATTTGATTTTGTCGAAATCATGAGTTTATAGAAACTTACTAATTATGGAAACTTTTGTAAATCAAAAGAGGGCTTTTGATGTTTTTGAATGATTTGATGATTTGTGATATTTGAAACATGTTTAAAAATGATTTCTAAGCATATTGGAAACTTGGATTTGTGAAAACAATCTTTTAAACAAATACTTACTATTTTAGGAAACTTTGTTTGGGTAAAATGGCACAAATGGTATTTTATGCGCAAACGACTTATTTTAAGTGATTACATACGTTTTTACAAACATACTAGAGTGATTTGTTTTATAAAATGGGATTTCATAACCACACTTTCCTAAATTGGAAACTTTCTAAAAATGGTAACTTATGTGATTGAAGTCATAGGAATGCATTTTGGTGTCTTATGTGCATTGAGGCACGTAAACACAACAATCGTGTCACCAACGATTCGTAGAGTCAGCACAAGTCAACACACACGCACTCGGTTGAGCACACCGACACTTGGAGTTGTATGAATTACAACACACCACAAAACACATACTAACACCTATATGATTATAGGAACTTACTAGCAGGACTGCTAGCTTTCACAGTCGCAAACACCACATAAACCGGAACTGCTTTACCAGGTGAGTTCACGGCCCCTTTTTATCTTTCTACCTTTAGGGGAGAAAACATTGCCTACAACTGATTTTGATCAACATACATACTTTTGGGTACATTGGTACATACTTATATCGTATATACATATGTGTGGCATTCATCCACAAAACTGATAAGTCCTCATTAAACACATCTCGAACCGTTAATAGCGCGTAGCGCTTAGCGTGGTAATTCTGAATAGTACTATTTGGGCCTGACAAGCCCCACTGTTGTGCGCCGTATGGCCACCCCGACTGGAGGTTGGAACAGTGCATAATTGACCAATAAACATTGTCATTGTCTTGTTGGATGGACATGGCGGGAGGCAGCATGTTAGCTTCGGTTTCGAACCCGCATATGATATATAAAAACTGCAAAACATTTACTTTAAACATTTTGATGTTTACTGCTGATACAAACCTGTGCTCTCACCAACCTTTGTGTTGACCCTTTTACTCGCATGTTTTCTCAGGTAACTAAGGCACGCACACAAGGATAGGATGCTAGGATGGTGTCCAATGCATCAGCTTTAGTGTCTTAGGCAATTTGATAACGATAGACAATTGTTTTTTATGTAATGTTAAATACTTAAACCGCTTCCGCATTACTACTCTTTCAGTTTTCAAAACTGATTAAACTTATGCTTCCGCAACTTATAATTACACTGTTGTTTTGACATCTTAAACTTTTTACTTCCCCAACTCTGATTCTACTAAACTGTTTTATCCAAGTTATTGGATGTACGTATGAAACCAGACATGTAGGTCTCGCAACGTTGTGTGACCGGAGACTGCGATCCTGACAATCCGTTGTCGCCCGCGCCCCAGAAGGGACGGGATTTCTCGGGGTGCGACATCTTCAAAATCTTCTTGTTGCAAAATATTCCCATGAGGCTAATTTCCTGAAATACATGCTCAAGTGTCAACTAAAATAGTTGGTGAGTTCATAGGTTTATGACTCGATAAAGCATGGTTAGAAAAAGAGTTATAATAATATACATCCGATGATGTTTAACAATAAAGCATGCATTTTATGATCATGAGTTTAAACGATGTCAAACGTATACTTCACCCAAAATATTATTAATGTACATCATGAATATTAAAGAAGTTTAAACGATAGTAACACGTATACTCAAGTAATCACTAAAATGCCTATTTCATTTAAACACGTATGGATGTAAAGTTTTAGTATCTAGCATGTATTCCACCCCAAAATATTAAATAAAAAGAGGGGCTATGAAACTCACTAGTTGTAGGATGCTAGAAGATAGATAATATGAAGATCTTGCTCTTTGTCACGAACTTCAAACCCCTAAAATAAGGAAAGTATACATTTGTTGAGTTTTACGATGGATTTAATATTTAGTATATATATAAGAGATGCGTTAACCCGATTAATAGATTGGGGTTATTGCAAAGTAATGACTTTCATTAAGTCGTATAAGAAATGATAATACGTTACTCGAACTTGTCATCATCCAACTTAATAATGATACTAAGCCATAACACAGTTCGCTTTTTAATTTGGCATTTTAATCGACTCTTTATTTTGAGTCGTACCAAATTACGAATGAAACCACGGATGGTTTAATGATAATGACACCACAGATGGTTTAATAATAATAAAGTTTGTAATGCGTATAATCAAGGTTTTAGTTTTAGGAGTAATGATTAATTAAGTGCGTTACTTTGAAGTGATAGTAGTGAATAAGGGTTTAAAGTTAACCCAAAATATATTACTAACCTTTAAGTGATGTGATTGAATACATATAAGTATATGTGTGCATGGATTTTTGGCCATTTAAAGACCCTACACATATATAAGTAAGGCAAATGTTGAAAGTATGTTTTGTATAGTTGTTGATCTTAGGTTAAAGACCCATAATTATACAAAACCTTTGTGTTATCAACATTCAAAATAATAAGGCAAATATTGAAGGTATGTTTGGATGTTTGGTAAAGAACAAACACACAAACCTTTTTGTTATCAATATTGCAAGAATCCATAACTTGAAAGTATGTTTGTGTATGGGTTGATCATAGGTTACTTGTCATAAAACAAGTTATTAGGAAACCTCACAACACACAAACCTTTGTGTTATCAAGCATGGTAACAACTTAGAATTAGAGGATTAGAAGAAGAAAATGAAGTATAAAGATGAAGAGCATTTAGTTTAAGTGTTTATTACCTTGGAAATCTTAGAAAGATCCCAAGAGAGGTGGATTAGGAAGATAGAATTAGAAATCCAAAGAAGAATGGATTTGGTGCAAAGGATTTAGGAAGGATGGAATGGGTATTTATAGTTGAGGAAGGGAGAGGGGAGGTCTTGGGGTGATGGAGGTGGACGACAAGGAGAGGGGGAGAGGGTGTGTGAGTGTGACAAAGATGTTGGGGGAGACAAGGATGTTGGGGTGTAGGTTAATAGGTTAAAAAGTTAAATGATTATGTTTAATTAGTAATTTTGATTAAATTTTAATTAGGGAAGGAGTTCTTTGAATTTTTATATAAAAAAAAATGGGTAATAATATTTAGAAAATAAATATTGGGGCTTGAAAATAGGAATTTATAAAGTTTAGGTGCTGAAATGTAATTTTTGAAAGTTTGGAGAGGGTTGATCGGAAGCCATCGGGCGCCAAGGAGTGTTGCCGAGATTGGTTTGGTCGCGAATTGAGTGCTGGCCGGGAGTTGGCTGGTCGCGGGCTGGGGATGGCCGAGCAGATAGCCGAGAACAGTCGCCGAGGGTGGGGCGCCGAGCACTGGTCGCGATCTGCCCACTCCCGAGCATGTTGCCGCGGATGGTTAGCCATCGGCTAGCCCATTGCCGAGGGCATGGCTTGGGTATGGCTCGGCCATGGTTCTAGCCATTTGTCGAGGGTGGTTCGGTCCGTGGTTCGAGCCCATGATTCGGTCTGATTACTTTAGTACTAAAATATTTCTAAAATTTATAAATTTTCTTGAAAATGTTTATTGATTCACATTTATTTAAAAGAACTTATTAAATATTTATTTTTCATTATGAATAACTTTGAACTTGTTTGATAAATTTTATAATTATTTAAACATTGATTTAAATGTTAAAATAGTTATGAATTTATATTTATTAATATACTCAACATTTTTATAAAATTTATTCTAATATTTGGGATGTTTATAGGTAGTTTATAATATAATTTGCGTTATAAAATATTTCCACATTCTCATAGTTATTTCGTTAATCCTTGATTATTTTCATATGCATTACGATATCTGAAAACCCATGACTGATCATGTTTTTCTTAGTTGTTTAAATACCATCGACTCAACATACGTATAAACTTGGTTTTGGTCCGTTAATGACTAAATAGTTAAGATCTTAATATGGATTTTTACCTGGATTTTTCACGGATGTTACAGTCTCCCCCGGTTAAAAGAATTTCGTCCCGAAATTCAATCTTTATTTACCAGGGTTGAGTTGTTTGTGAATTGCTGAGGATACTTTTTCTTCATATGATCCTCCCTTTCCCAGGTGAATTCAGGTCCTCGCTTAGAGTTCCATCTAACTTTGATGATTGGAATGCGGCTTCGCTTCAACGTCTTCACATCTCGATCCATAATCTCAATTGGTTCTTCGATGAAGTGGAATTTGTCGTCGAGTTGAACCTCATCCAATGGGATTATCAATGTCTCGTCTCATAGGCATTTCTTCAGATTGAACACATGGAACGTATCATGAACTCCACCGAGTTCTTGTGGTAGTTGGAGCTTGTAGGCTATGAGACCAATTCTATCGAGAATTTCAAAAGGTCCAACGTATCTTGGAGCTAGCTTGCCCTTCTTACCGAATCGCACAACACCTTTCCATGGAGATACTTTTAGCATTACCTTATCGCCAATTGCAAATTCCAATGGTTTTCTTCGGTTGTCGGCATAGCTTTTCTGACGATCCCTAGCGGCTTTGATTCGGTCCTTGATTTGTGCAATTTTATCCGTTGTTTCTTGAATGATTTCAGGACCAGTTATTTGACTTCCCCCGATTTCTGCCCAACATACGGGAGATCGACATTTTCGTCCATATAAGGCTTCAAATGGTGCACACTTGATGCTTGTGTGGTAACTATTGTTATACGAGAATTCATTTAGTGGGAGATGGTTATCCCAACTTCCACCAGAATCTACCACACAACACCTAAGCATATCTTCCAAGGTTTGGATTGTTCTTTCGGTCTGCCCATCGGTCTGTGGATGATACGTGGTGCTAAGGTCGACACGAGTTCCGAGTGCCTTTTGCATAGATTGCCAGAATCGGGAGGTAAATCGGCTATCTCTGTCGGAGATGATTGACATGGGCACCCCGTGCCTAGTGATGATTTCGGTGATGTATAGTTTAGCAAGCTTCTCCATCTTAAAATCCTCTCTAATGGGTAAGAAATGAGCAGATTTTGTCAATCGATCAACGATGACCCATATCGAATCATAACCACTAGAGGTACGTGGTAGTTTGGTGATGAAATCCATGGAAATTTGCTCCCATTTCCATTGTGGAATCTCGGGTTGTTGTAGCATACCCGATGGTTTTTGATGTTCGGCCTTGACCTTGGAACAGGTTAGGCACTTCCCGACATACAGAGCGATGTCTTTCTTCATTCCGGGCCACCAGTAGTATTCTTTGAGATCCTTATACATTTTGTCGGCGCCTGGGTGAACGGAATATTTGGATTTGTGGGCTTCATGGAAAATGAGCTCTCGGATGTTGTTCTGCTCGGGAACCCACATTCTTTTTTGAAAATATAACACATCATCTTCCTTTGGTTCAAGTTTCTTTTCCGCCCCGCACAGTAGTTCTTCTTTGAGTTCCTTTGTCTTTAGAGCTTCTTTTTGTGCTTCGAGAATTTGGGTCTTGAGAGAGGTTTGTATAGTCATACCCAAGGCGCGTACACGAACGGGTTTGACTCGCTCCTTCCTACTTAGTGCATCAGCCACCACATTTGCTTTACCGGGATGGTAGCGTATGTCACAATCGTAGTCGTTGAGTAACTCAACCCATCTTCTTTGGCGCATATTCAGCATTTTCTGATCAAGGATATGTTGGAGGCTTTTGTGATCGGTGTAAATAAGACACTTGGTACCGTAGAGGTAGTGTCTCCAGATCTTCAAGGCAAAGATAACGGCTCCCAACTCTAAGTCATGAGTGGTGTAATTCTTTTCATGCACTTTGAGTTGTCGGGATGCATAGGCAATAACTTTGTCTTTTTGCATCAATACGCAACCGAGACCTTGGTGCGATGCATCACAGTATACGACAAAGTTATCGATACCGTCGGGGAGTGAGAGGATCGGGGCATGGCACAACTTGTGTTTCAGCAATTGGAAGGCTTCTTTCTGCTCTTTTCCCCAATTGTACTTTTGTTCTTTTTGGGTGAGAATGGTTAAAGGTTTGGCTATTTTGGAAAAGTTTTCGATGAATCTACGATAGTATCCAGCCAACCCTAAGAATTGTCGTATTTCTGTCGGGGTTGTTGGTGCTTCCCATTTCTTCACCGCCTCAATCTTGCTTGGGTCTACTTGAATACCCTGATCATTAACCACATGACCAAGGAAGTGAACCTCCTTAAACCAGAACTCGCATTTGGAAAACTTGGCATATAGTTTCTCCTTTGCCAAGAGTTGGAGTACTAGCTTTAGGTGTTGCTTATGATCCTCTTCGTTTTGTGAGTATACAAGGATATCGTCGATGAACACGATCACGAACTTATCGAGGTAAGGCTTGCATACACGGTTCATTAGGTCCATAAATACCGCAGGGGCATTGGTGAGTCCGAAAGGCATTACTAGGAATTCGTAGTGCCCGTATCTTGTTCGGAATGCGGTTTTTGGGATGTCGTCTTCTTGAATCCTTAGTTGGTGATAACCCGACTGAAGATCTATTTTCGAGAAGTGTCTAGATCCTTGTAATTGGTCGAACAAATCATCAATTCGAGGAAGAGGATAACGGTTTTTGATAGTTACTTTGTTGAGCTCCCTATAGTCAATGCACATTCGAAAAGTTCCATCCTTCTTTTTGACAAATAGAATAGGTGCTCCCCATGGTGAAAAGCTTGGTCGAATAAATCCTCGATCCAAGAGTTCTTGTAGTTGACTTGATAACTCTTGCATCTCGGATGGTGCGAGACGGTAGGGTGTTTTTGCTATAGGTGCCGCTCCTGGAATCAGGTCGATATGAAATTCCACTTGTCGGACGGGTGGTAATCCAGGTAGATCATCGGGGAATACTTCGGGAAAGTCTCGGACTATCGGTATATCTTCGATCTTCTTTTCTTCTTGGTTCTTGACTTTGACATGGGCAAGGAAGGCTTGACATTCCTTCTTTAGGTACTTGCGTGCCTTCATGGCGAAAATGAGGTGTAGCTTTCCACTTGCTATTTCCCCTTGAATTTCTAGTGTTTCGCCGTTCGGTAGTGGAACCCGAACTATTTTAAGGTGACATTGGATTTCAGCTTGATGTTTGGACAACCAGTCCATTCCAATGACTACATCGAAGCTTCCAAGTTGGATGGGGATGAGGTCTAGGTAGAACGAGTGGTTGTCATAATTAAGGACACAACCTTTGAGGATCTTACGTGCAGTTAATAGTTTCCCGTTGGCTATTTCTATGGTGTAAATTTCAGTTAAAGGGGTAGATTTTTGGCCTACTACATGCTCAAACTTAGTTGATATGAAACTTTTATCTGCACCCGTATCAAATAAAATAGATGCAAAATGATTGTTTACAAGGAACGTACCAGTGACAACATTGTTGTCTTCACGGGCTTCCTGAGCTCCCATGACGAAAGCTCTTCCCCGAGGTGGTTGGTTGGCAGATCCAGATCCTTGTGGCCTTTTTGGACAAGTATTGAGCATGTGTTCGGGGCTTCCACATCCATAGCAAGCACGTGGGGTTGGGTTGCTACGACAGTTGCTGGCTTGATGCCCCGGTTTCCCACACTTGGAGCAGACAAGACACGTTCCATAATGGAAGTAGTTACACTTTGCACACTTGGGTGCATGTTGATTCTTCTTTTCTTGGTTAACTGCCGCATAGTTATGGGCAGTTGCAGGTTTCTTGTTGTTGTTAGGCCTCTTGAAGTGATTGGATTGGTTGGATTGATTGGTATGGTTGGAATGGTTGGAGGGTGTAGGGTTATCAAGCTTCCTCTTCTCTCCCGAGTTTTTGTTCTCGAAAGCATTGTTTCTGACCAGATGGTCCCGGAGTTGGCCAGCCAAGAGGATGGCACTCTTGAGTGTGGTTGGTTTAGAAACGGTGACCATGCTTCCAATTTGGGGTGCAAGTCCCCATATGTAACGCTCGATTTTTCGATCTTCCGAGTTCACCATGTGTGGTAGTAAGCTCGAGAGCTCGTGAAAGCGGTCGTTATAGGCCATCAGATCAGCACCCTTCATGGTAAGGTGCCAGAATTCATTCTCCAGTTTTTGCAATTCGTTGATGGGGCAGTATTCTTCTAGTAATAGGGCCTTGAATTCTTCCCAGCCCATTGATTCTGCCTCTTCAACACCCCGAGCCTGTATTTGGTTGTTCCACCAGATCAAGGCCTTCCCTTGGAAGGAGTTTGCAGCATAACGAACCTTGTGGGTTTCAAGGCATTCAGAAATACGGAAAACTGCTTGGATCTTATCTATCCATTTTAGCAGTCCTATGGCTCCGTCGTTGCCATAGTAATCCTTCGGTTTACAGGGCATGAAATGTTTGTATGTACAGCCCTTTCTTGCATTACTGGTTTCGGGGTCGGTGGTATTGCTATTATTGGTGTTGTGGTTGTTATTGTTGTTTCCTGAGTTCGAGTTTGCTCGAGCAAGTATGCCGGGTATGGCTGCGGCTATTCGAGCTTCCACTAGTTTTTCGATGTCGCTGGGTGTCATTGGAATAGTAGTATCCGTATTGTCAACTGGTCCCTTATCCTTTGGTTTTCGCCCTCTTTTTGTTGGAGCCATTAGCTATGAAGTTAAAAGGAAATGGTTTAGTATTTCATTTAATGTAGTAATTTATTCAATATATACTTGATTTGAGTTTTCGTGTGTGCAAAAGTATGGACCCTACTTTTATCAAACGGGTTTATCCCGTTGGACATAACCAATGTTTTGAATCCTTGAGGTTAGGAACCCGTGTTATTTGTAACTTAAAATAGAATTTGCCAAAACTCTCATGCATTTCAAATGGCGATTACGTGTGCACTCGTAATGGTAGTTTGACTTGAATGATTATTTTGGTTCGTGCTATTTTAGGTTGACATACGAATACGAGTATGAAAATAATCATCTTGGAAATTATATAAATCAATGAAGTTGGCTTCAAAGTGAAGCGGAATGGCAATCCAAAGGGATTGCCGTTGACTTATTAGAGCCGTATAGTTCGTACAACGTTTGGTATAACATGCTTTGGCCTATAGGTTAGAATACTCTCATCGGAAATCCCCAGGAAAGCTAGACTGGTCCCGCAGTATGTCGGGGATTTATGCGAATCGCTTTCCTAGACAGGAGTCCCAACTATCGGCATTTGCCCTTCCAGTTAATACATGTCCGTTTATACAAACTCAGCTCTAGCGAGAACAGAATAAAAAATTTTGAGTGTGAGAGTGTCAAACATATTTTTGTCATACATACATATTATGTGTTTTAAATTTTTATATAATAGGAAAAGTAAAGGTCGTAGGATTTTACTAAGGTTTTTATAATCTAAGGCATTCTTAATGGAATACTTAAATTCTAAGAAAATCTTATTTCTATCAAACAAGCAAGTAATCACGTATGGTGATAACAAGTAGTTCAAGTAAGGTAGCACATAAAGTCCATGTAAGTCCTAGGATGAGCTATAAGTTATAGTCTAGGTTTCATGCAACCTAATTCTCTATAACCAATGGCTCTGATACCAATCTGTCACACCCCCGCTAAAGCGGAATCACGAGGGCGAGACGAAATCGGATTACAAATACATTGTTTATAAAGAAACTTACTAAATTGCATTCATAATCCAAATAACATACATAAGAGATTTGCAAAGATTCAAATAACATATCAATAAGAGTTTTACAAAATGATATGACCAAAATAATACAACATGAAAGATTTCTCTATATAGTCTAATCTAAATTAAACAATATCTTCAAAATCTTCTTGTTGCAAAATATTCCCATGAGGCTAATTTCCTGAAATACATGCTCAAGTGTCAACTAAAATAGTTGGTGAGTTCATAGGTTTATGACTCGATAAAGCATGGTTAGAAAAAGAGTTATAATAATATACATCCGATGATGTTTAACAATAAAGCATGCATTTTATGATCATGAGTTTAAACAATGTCAAACGCATACTTCACCCAAAATATTATTAATGTACATCATGAATATTAAAGAAGTTTAAACGATAGTAACACGTATACTCAAGTAATCACTAAAATGCCTATTTCATTTAAACACGTATGGATGTAAAGTTTTAGTATCTAGCATGTATTCCACCCCAAAATATTAAATAAAAAGAGGGGCTATGAAACTCACTAGTTGTAGGATGCTAGAAGATAGATAATATTAAGATCTTGCTCTTTGTCACGAACTTCAAACCCCTAAAATAAGGAAAGTATACATTTGTTGAGTTTTACGATGGATTTAATATTTAGTGTATATATAAGAGATGCGTTAACCCGATTAATAGATTGGGGTTATTGCAAAGTAATGACTTTCATTAAGTCGTATAAGAAATGATAATACGTTACTCGAACTTGTCATCATCCAACATAATAATGATACTAAGCCATAACACAGTTCGCTTTTTAATTTGGCATTTTAATCGACTCTTTATTTTGAGTCGTACCAAATTACGAATGAAACCACGGATGGTTTAATGATAATGACACCACAGATGGTTTAATAATAATAAAGTTTGTAATGCGTATAATCAAGGTTTTAGTTTTAGGAGTAATGATTAATTAAGTGCGTTACTTTGAAGTGATAGTAGTGAATAAGGGTTTAAAGTTAACCCAAAATATATTACTAACCTTTAAGGGATGTGATTGAATACATATAAGTATATGTGTGCATGGATTTTTGGCCATTTAAAGACACTACACATATATAAGTAAGGCAAATGTTGAAAGTATGTTTTGTATAGTTGTTGATCTTAGGTTAAAGACCCATAATTATACAAAACCTTTGTGTTATCAACATTCAAAATAATAAGGCAAATATTGAAGGTATGTTTGGATGTTTGGTAAAGAACAAACACACAAACCTTTTTGTTATCAATATTGCAAGAATCCATAACTTGAAAGTATGTTTGTGTATGGGTTGATCATAGGTTACTTGTCATAAAACAAGTTATTAGGAAACCTCACAACACACAAACCTTTGTGTTATCAAGCATGGTAAGAACTTATAATTAGAGGATTAGAAGAAGAAAATGAAGTATAAAGATGAAGAGCATTTAGTTTAAGTGTTTATTACCTTGGAAATCTTAGAAAGATCCCAAGAGAGGTGGATTAGGGAGATAGAATTAGAAATCCAAAGAAGAATTGATTTCGTGCAAAGGATTTAGGAAGGATGGAATGGGTATTTATAGTTGAGGAAGGGAGAGGGGAGGTCTTGGGGTGATGGAGGTGGACGGCAAGGAGAGGGGGAGAGGGTGTGTGAGTGTGACAAAGATGTTGGGGGAGACAAGGATGTTGGGGTGTAGGTTAATAGGTTAAAAAGTTAAATGATTATGTTTAATTAGTAATTTTGATTAAATTTTAATTAGGGAAGGAGTTCTTTGAATTTTTATATAAAAAAAATGGGTAATAATATTTAGAAAATAAAGATTGGGGCTTAAAAATAGGAATTTATAAAGTTTAGGGGCTGAAATGTAATTTTTGAAAGTTTGGAGAGGGTTGATCGGAAGCCATCGGGCGCCAAGGAGTGTTGCCGAGATTGGTTTGGTCGCGAACTGAGTGCTGGCCGGGAGGTGGCTGGTCGCGGGCTGGGGATGGCCGAGCAGATAGCCGAGAACAGTCGCCGAGGGTGGGGCGCCGAGCACTGGTCGCGATCTGCCCACTCCCGAGCATGTTGCCGCGGATGGTTAGCCATCGGCTAGCCCATTGCCGAGGGCATGGCTTGGGTATGGCTCGGCCATGGTTCTAGCCATTTGCCGAGGGTGGTTCGGTCCGTAGTTCGAGCCCATGGTTCGGTCCGATTATTTTAGTACTAAAATATTTCTAAAATTTATAAATTTTCTTGAAAATGTTTATTGATTCACATTTATTTAAAAGAACTTATTAAATATTTATTTTTCATTATGAATAACTTTGAACTTGTTTGATAAATTTTATAATTATTTAAACATTGATTTAAATATTAAAATAGTTATGAATTTATATTTATTAATATACTCAACATTTTTATAAAATTTATTCTAATATTTGGGATGTTTATAGGTAGTTTATAATATAATTTGCGTTATAAAATATTTCCACATTCTCATAGTTATTTCGTTAATCCTTGATTATTTTCATATGCATTACGATATCTGAAAACCCATGACTGATCATGCTTTTCTTAGTTGTTTAAATACCATCAACTCAACATACGTATTAACTTGGTTTATGTCCGTTAATGACTAAATAGTTAAGATCTTAATATGGATTTTTACCTGGATTTTTCACGGATGTTACAGTCTCCCCCGGTTAAAAGAATTTCGTCCCGAAATTCAATCTTTATTTACCAGGGTTGAGTTGTTTGTGAATAGCTGAGGATACTTTTTCTTCATATGATCCTCCCTTTCCCAGGTGAATTCAGGTCCTTGCTTAGAGTTCCATCTAACTTTGATGATTGGAATGCGGCTTCGCTTCAACGTCTTCACATCTCGATCCATAATCTCAATTGGTTCTTCGATGAAGTGGAGTTTGTCGTCGAGTTGAACCTCATCTAATGGGATTATCAATGTCTCGTCTGATAGGCATTTCTTCAGATTGGACACATGGAACGTATCATGAACTCCACCGAGTTCTTGTGGTAGTTGGAGCTTGTAGGCTACGGGACCAATTCTATCGAGAATTTCAAAAGGTCCAACGTATCTTGGAGCTAGCTTGCCCTTCTTACCGAATCGCACAACACCTTTCCATGGAGATACTTTTAGCATTACCTTATCGCCAATTGCAAATTCCAATGGTTTTCTTCGGTTGTCGGCGTAGCTTTTCTGACGATCCCTAGCGGCTTTGATTCGGTCCTTGATTTGTGCAATTTTATCCGTTGTTTCTTGAATGATTTCAGGACCAGTTATTTGACTTTCCCCGATTTCTGCCCAACATACGGGAGATCGACATTTTCGTCCGTATAAGGCTTCAAATGGTGCACACTTGATGCTTGTGTGGTAACTGTTGTTATACGAGAATTCAATTAGTAGGAGATGGTTATCCCAACTTCCACCAGAATCTACCACACAACACCTAAGCATATCTTCCAAGGTTTGGATTGTTCTTTCGGTCTGCCCATCGGTCTGTGGATGATACGCGGTGCTAAGGTCGAGACGAGTTCCGAGTGCCTTTTGCATTGATTGCCAGAATCGGGAGGTAAACCGGCTATCTCTGTCGGAGATGATTGACATGGGCACCCCGTGCCTAGTGATGATTTCGGTGATGTATAGTTTAGCAAGCTTCTCCATCTTAAAATCCTCTCTAATGGGTAAGAAATGAGCAGATTTTGTCAATCGATCAACGATGACCCATATCGAATCATAACCACTAGAGGTACGTGGTAGTTTGGTGTAGCATACCTGTAGGATCAGATGTTCTCAATTGATTCAATAATAGAGTATAGCAGCGGAATTCAAAGTTGAATTAGCACAATCATAGCAAGAACAAAGTTCAATCAAACAGTAAAGCACAAGTTTGTTATAGAGAGAGAATTCTGTAAAAGGAATAATTCAATCAATCGCAATAACTTCGTTACATTACAAAATTGTCAACTGCCCTTATATAAAGACAGTGACGTCTGATGATGTCACATGATGTTGACACCTAACAGACAAAACAAAACAACTGAAATAACTAAACTACTGAGAATGTCTACAACATCTGAAGACATTCTCTTACAACTACTGAAGTATTAAAACTACTGAAGTAATAAACTAAAACATCTGATGAGTAAACTACTCATCAGACTTTTACAAGAACTGAAAGAAAACTACTGAAGACTAAACTACACACTACAACATCTGATGACTTACACTTCAGCTGTTGTATATCACTTCAGATCTTGTAACTTCTGTACATTGTATGTCAGCCGTTGTGTTCTTCTTCAGTTGTTATAAGTGCTGTGAGACTTAGAGATTTTTCTGATCAGGCTCATTGGTTCTTTTAGTCCAACAAACTCCCCCTGAACCAATGCAGCCAAAAACCTCTAATTTATTGATGGTCTCACTTATTTACTCCCAGGCTGAAAGATAAGTCTTTTTCTTTGAGATCAGTATCAAAATGACCAGTTAAAGTGTATGCCTGATAATCAACAGCTTCCAAAAAATCTAACAAGCAAAATATGAGAGGGAACTCCATTGGGGAAATGGACTATGAGCATTAACCCCTCTCATTAAAGCTATTGATTATATACTAACCTGAAGGACTCCCTGACATATGCCTCAAGCAGTATTACCTTCTCTTCTGGAGTCAGCCTCTCAGGTTCACCTTCAAAGAAAGACTCAGGTCCATAGTACTCAGACAAGTACCTGGCCGTTGTCCCATCATTCAGCTCAACTCTAGTAATCTCTCTGTATACAAACTCATCAGGATGCTTCCCTTCCAAAAACAGAGAAAGCTCATTTTGTTGAACATTTTCAAGTTTCCTATATACCAAGCCTTTCTTGATCATTTTGTTTTCTATAAACTTTGGAGCTTTTGAGCCAGAGTTGTACACACTCTTGAAGTCATTGATTATCTCCCAAGGATCAAGTACTGACCCTAGCATAATGTCAGCACTTAAGACCCTTCTGATTCTTCTGGCATAAGATGTTGGAGCCTCTCTCTTGTGGATCCTATGAATGATTCTTGGATCAGGCCACATTCTAATCTGTTCCTTCCTATACTGGTAGGTGAACCTCAGAGCATACAACCTTTGAGCTTCTTTCTTCATTCCAATAATGGTTGATGTCTGAGGATAATCCTTGTCAACCATCTTTAGGATTTGCTCATCATGCTGTTTCTGGTTCTCTTCTTCTTCAAGCTTCACTTTTACAGCCAACATTTGAGATTCTGGTGTGAGCTTTGGATGTTGTCCCAACACCAGTGGCTTCTCAGGCACATATTTGGCAGGTAAAGATACTTTCTTCTTTTGAATGGCCAGACTTAACCCAGTTGTTGCTGAATCAGGCTTTTGAACATTTGTTTTAATGACTGTAGAAATAGGCAGCCTGTCTTCCTCATCAGAATCTTCATCTTCTTGAATTCTCAGTTGCCTTCTTTTCTTTAGAGGAGCCCTTACCTCCACACTTTCAGATGATTTCTCAACCTCAACCCTCTGAGTTTGAACTTCTTGTTCTTGCATCTCCTCTTGTTCAGTTTCTTGTACATCAGAGGTTGTAACTTGTTCAGTACTTACTTTCTTAAAACTTACTTCAACTTCTTTATCAGCCTTTTCCAAACCTTCAACATTTACTTGCTCAACTTCCTCCTCAGCTCTGTTGACAACCTCAGCAGTTTTATTCTTCTTCTGTCTCTTGTATGTCACTTGAATGGCAGGAGACCTTTCAGAAGTAATATCTTCATTGTCAGACCTTTGCCTTTTGGAAGCTGAAGTTGTGACTGATTCTGTTCCTAACTCCCCCTTTTTGGCTGCAGGGGAAGAAGGAGTATGAAGAGGTGTAATTCTGGCAGTCACAGCATCATCAACCATCTGCTGAATTTGAGATTTGGAGGGTAGCCTCTCATCAAGGGCTTGGGCAATGATGGTTGTCAGTAAAGGAGTGATGAGAGGGATGACAGTTAGAAGGGCAGCAGCTAATGCCTCTGGGGGGCTAGAACCCAAAGGATTAGTGCCTGAAGCAAAGGCTGGTGGCATTTGAAATTGTGAAGTAGTGGTGGAAGTGTTTGGGTGACCTTCAGGATGAGAAGGTGCCATCTGTGGGGTAATTGGGGAAGATGGTCTTTTGTCCTTGGACATTTTGGTGAGTAGCTCATTGAGTCTACATACCTCAGCCTCAAGGATTTGATTCTGTTTCAGAACCTCAGCAAGTGTTCGTTGGTCATCAGTAGCCTTAGCTAAATCATCTGACCTCCTGAGATTATCAGGATCTACCTGAGTTGAGTGTGGCTCAACATGATCAGGTGCCCCTTTTTCTTGGTTCTGGGGACTTCCAACCTCAGGGGTAACCCCTTCATCAGTTGTTGCCTCTGACAAGGTCTTAGCAATGGTACCACTATCAATCACTCCAAATGATGGAGGTGATGAAGTAGCAGCCTTGTCAGATATCAGAATCTCTCTTTCCACACTAGTAGATCTGATGTGGTAGTCATAATCCTGTGGGCTATCAGAGACACTTTTATCCTCCCCCTCAATGTTGGAGCTTATCCCAGTAGTGATAGGTGTCTGGGAGGGGATAGGAGTGTTCAACTGATCCAGGATGTTTTCAATAACAAAAGTGGGACTATCTGGGGTGGTTTCCATAGGAATTGGCTTTGAAAGAGAGTGCACCCGGGGAGATTGGTGCTGTTCAATAGAAACCTTTTCAACTGAAAGAGGTTCTAGAAATGTGTCTGCCCCTTCAAAGGTTGCACCAGGTTCCTGTTGAGAGGAATCCTGGGCGGTTTGAGCCGGTGGAGTCTGATGGACCACTGGTTGACTACTCCCAGTGGCCATGTCATGCCTTGGTGAGGCATGGGCAGACTCAGGGGACTCATTTCCCTGAGCAGCCTTTTTGGTTTGTTTGGATTTTGGTTTAGTGGGGACTTTGGATTTGGATTTTGTGGTGGAGGCTGTGGGTTCCCTCTGCTTGGGTTTTAGCTTTCGGGCAGCCTCTTTGAGAGTAGGGTTAGAGTTGTGTCGGGAATATACTTCCAACAAAACTGCTGGAGCAGAGATCCCCTGACCAACAAGGCCATTTTGCTGAAGCTGTTTCTCTATGATGGCCATGATAAAACGTGGATAGAGTAGCCATCTAGAAGAAACAGGCTTAGCAGCATGTTCAGTTAATTCAGAAAACAGGATTTGAGAAAAATTTAGTTTTTGAGATTCAAGGATTGAATACAATACCTGTTGCCATCTGGAAGACATTTGGTCCCATGAAGAAGACTTTGGAGCCAAGCATATGTTGATCATATGAAATATCAGGCGCTCTGGGTCATTGAAGTTCTTCTTGTACAGAGTGGAATCACTTAGGTCACCTTGGTATTCATGACTTGTGAAACAGAGGTCAAGTTGGTTCTTTGGGAATTGGGTGACCAGATTAGCATCATCGAGCTGAAGAACGTCCCTCAGTTCAGCTGGGCTTATATGCACGTTATGACCATTGACAGTGGATCGAAGAGAGATTACTCCTGTGCCAACATTGATCAGTTCCACATTCATCCAGAATTGATGAATAGAGTCGACATATAGTGTTGGATTGATGAGAAAAGCAGTTTTGAATTGAGAAGCATTCATCAAATCCATAGCTTCATCAAACTTTGACCAGAAGGAGGATTTGGTCAGATAAGCAATGGAGTTATGACGCGGTTTCAAGGTTACGGACGCCATGGATGCAAAGACTGGAGAGGGAAAATAGGTTTTTGAAAAAGATAGAAAGTTCTGAGAAAGTGATAATGAAACAACTGAAGAAGGTTGAGTTAAATAGAGAAAACAACAGAAGTTAAAACAACTGAAGAGTAAAATTACTCATCAGGTGTTGTCGACAGTTTTGTTCAGCAGTTGTTTTCATCAGTTGTTCATCAGACTTTGTGGAAATTTTGTTCATCAGAACTTGTGAACAATGTGTTCATCAGAACTTGTAAACAATTTGTTCATCAGAACTTGTAAACAATTTGTTCATCAGAACTTGTAAACAATTTGTTCATCAGAACTTGTAAACAATGTTTGACCTTCAGTACTTAGTGAATCAATACTCATCAGTACTTGTAACTTAGAGTATTAGAAAAGGTCATATTTTTCCTTGAATCAGTACTTTTGATATGTATCAGTATTTACTGAAAATATCAAAAAGTTTCAAGGTAAAAAAAATTTTATTTGAAAAGAAAAATTGAAAATATTTTTTGGGTTTTTGAAAAGAAATTAAAATTTATTTGATGAAAAACCAACCTATTCAAGTTGCAGCATACCAAGCCTTAGAACTAAATTTTGAAAAGTTGAGGTGTCTAAAGGCTTAGTAAAGATGTCTGCAAGCTCATCAGCACTAGGAACAAACTTTGGATCAATCAGACCCTTTTCATAACAATCTCTTATAAAATGATGTCTGATCTCAATGTGTTTAGTCCTAGAGTGCTGAACTGGATTCTTGACAATACAAAGAGCTGAAGCACTATCCATTAACAATGGTGTCTTCAGTTCTTTGATGCCATAATCCAAGAGTTGAGACTGAAGCCAGAGAATTTGTGAAGTACAACTTGCAGCAGCAATGTACTCGGCTTCAGCAGTGGAAGTGGCTACAGATGTTTGTTTCTTACTTTGCCAAGAAACCAGACAATTTCCGAGAAATTGACACCCACCAGAAGTAGATTTTCTTGAGAGTTTGCATCCTGCATAGTCACTATCAGAAAAAGCAACTAGCTTGCAGGAATGTCCAGTGGAATACCATATTCCCAGAGATAGAGTGCCCTGCAAGTATCTGAAAATTCTCTTCACAGCAATTAAATGAGATTCTTTAGGTGCAGCCTGAAATCTAGCACAGACACAAGTGGCAAACATAATGTCTGGCCTTGATGCAGTTAGATACATCAAAGAGCCAATCATACATCTATAAAGAGTTTCATCCACTGAAGTACCTTTCAGATCAGCATCAAGTTGTGTGGTGCTGCTCATGGGGTTAGAACATGGTTTACAGTTTTGCAAATCAAATTTCTTTAACAGCTCTTTTGTGTATTTTGATTGGTGAATGAAAATTCCATCAGGTTTTTGTTTAATTTGAAGACCCAAGAAAAACTGTAGTTCCCCCATGGCACTCATTTCAAAATTTTTGGTCATAAGCTCAGTGAAAGCATCACACAACTTTAGATCAGAAGAAGCAAATATGATGTCATCAACATAAATTTGAACAAGTAGCTTATGCTGTCCTACATTCTTTATGAATAAAGTTTTATCAATGGAGCCTCTAGTGAAATTATTTTTGAGAAGAAAAGTGGATAAAGTATCATACCAGGCTCTAGGTGCTTGTTTCAGCCCATAAAGAGCTTTATCAAGCTTGTACACCCAATCAGGATGTTTATTGTCCTCAAAGCCTGGAGGTTGACACACATACACTTCCTCTTTTATTTTACCATATAAGAAAGCACTTTTGACATCCATTTGAAAAACTTTTAATTTGTGTAAGGCAGCATATGCTAAAAACAATCTAATTGCTTCTAGTCTGGCTACAGGGGCAAATGTCTCATCATAATCAATACCTTCTTCCTGAGAGAACCCCTGTACAACCAGTCTGGCCTTGTTTTTAATGATTTGACCATTTTCATCTGTTTTATTCCTAAACACCCATTTTGTGCCTATTGCACACTTACCTGAAGGTAAAGAAACCAGCTCCCAAACTTGTTGCTTCTTGAACTGCAACAACTCCAACTGCATTGCTTCCACCCAGCCATTGTCTTTGAGTGCTATGTGATAGTTCTTTGGCTCTTGTTGACTGACAAATAAGGCATAGAGGCAAAAGTTTGATAATTGACTTCTTGTTGAAACACCAGCAGAAATATCACCAAGAATTTGAGATAATGGATGATCCTTCAGTTCTTGATATGGAATGAGAGCAGTGCAAGTGTTTGCTGGAGGTTCAGCTGCTGCAGAAGTGGATGAAGAACCAGGGAACAATTCAGCTGGAATTTCAAATGATGTGGAAGAATCCAGAATTTCATCAGCATTTGTATTTGGAGGATCAACAGGAGCAGGAGGAGCAACTGATTTTGCAGATGTAGGCAGATTATCACTGAATCTGAACAAATGAGTACTTTCATCTTCATCATCTGGAATTCCTTGTGTGGTTTCTGTAGAAGCTTTTGGTGGATTTGCTGGAAGTACCTCATGTTCTTCACCATTAGGTTCAACTGGAAATTTATGTTGCAAGATGTTAAGATCAAACATCTCAGCAGGATTTTGAGGAATGGAATCTTTGGGACATTCATTGAATTTAACATGAAGAGTTTCTTCAACAATCTTTGTTCGACAATTGAACACTCTATAAGCCTTGCAAGTTGAAGAATATCCAACAAAGTATCCTGCATCAACTTTGGAATCAAATTTGGTAAGTTGATCTTTGGTGTTGAGAATATAGCAAGGACACCCAAAAGCTCTGAAGAAGGAAATCAAAGGAGTTAAAGAGTGAAGTATTTCATATGGAGTCTTCAACCATCTTTGATTCACCAAAACTCTGTTTTGCACATAGCAAGCGGTATTAACAGCTTCTGCCCAGAAGGTTAGTGGTAAACCAGAATCTGCAAGCATTGTTCTGGCAGCTTCAATCAAAGTCCTATTTTTCCTTTCTACAACTCCATTTTGTTCAGGAGTTCTGGGAATACTGTACTGTCTCTGAATTCCCTTTGACAGATAAAAGTCATCCAGAAGGTGATTTCTGAATTCAGTGCCATTATCACTCCTAACACACTTGATAGGAATAGAATATTGCTTTTCAGCAAACAACACAAAATTCATAATAGCCTTGGCAACCTCACCTTTTGAGTGTAAGAAGAAAGTCCAGACAAACTTTGAATAGTCATCAACAATAACTAGACAATACTTCTTCTTTGCCATAGACATTATCTGCACAGGACCAAACAAATCCATGTGCAGTAGTTGCAGGCAACCAGTGGATTTGGAATCTCCAATTGGAGGAAAAGAGACTTTGTGTTGCTTTCCTTTCAAGCAGGCAGTACAATTCTCATCACAACTAAAGTCCTTTAAAGGAAGACCTCTAACCAAACCATGTTTCACCAATTGATTCATGTTTTTGATGTTCACATGACCTAATCTTCTATGCCACAGATTTGATTCCTTGAAAGAGGCCTTAGAGAATAAACAAGGATGACCCTTGACAGAGATATTCTTAGATAAATCAAAGGCATATACCTTTCCCACTCTGTTAGCCTTAAGAAGTGTATACTCATCTAAAACTTTGCTAATCAAAGGCATCACATCAGAAGATAAAATCCTACAATCTTGCTTAGTGAAAAGAGAAACATGACCCTTATCACACATTTGACTAACACTCAGAAGATTGTACTTAAGATTTTCAACATGATTCACATCATCAAACCTAATTTCACCATTTGTTACCATACCTTTCCCAATAATGTAACCCTTAGCATCATTTCCAAAGGATACAAATCCCTTCCTTCCAGTAAAATAATTTTGAAGGAGAGATCTGCTCCCAGTCATATGCATGGATCCTCCACTGTCAACATACCAGATGCTATTTTGGCATGCTGAAGGACCCTGCATACAACAACACACTCAGTTAGACTTTGGGACCCAAACCATTTTGGTTTTGGGTCTGTTAACACATGAATAAACAAAATGAGCAGTGTCAGTTGAAGCAACACTTGAAGCATTCTTATCAGAAGATTTTGCTTTGACTTTTGATTTTGATTTCTTTTTATGAAATGAATCAACAGATGCCTCTGCCAGATTGACTCTTCCTAGCAGTTGTTGCATCATTAACATCAGTTGATTATGATTTTGTGTCAAGATTTTGATTTCATTAGACACATTCTGACCTGACTTTGGATTTTTGGGTTTTAACACTTTAGTTTCTTTAACTGATGAAGAATTTTTCAAGTGTTGTTTCTTTGAATCTGGAACCACCTCCTTACCTTTCTTGAACTTATTTGATTCAGTTCCATGTGAGGTGTTTCCAGTCTTTGAACTGACAGATGATTCTGGTACAAACTTGGAACGAAATTCAGTTTTCATTTTGAGAAGGTTTTTGTTTTTATGCTTTATTTTGTTGAATTTAGAACCTTTTCTGTACCAGCAATCATCAGTGGAATGATTAAACAGCCTACAAATTTCACAAGGCACCCTCTTTTGCTTTCCCTTGTGATTATCTACAAGTACTGATGACTTAGATACTGAGTTTTTGTTCTTCAGCACATTTGGAACATCAGTATTTGTAGACAAATTGACAACAGCTGATGTGCTGACAACCTCTGAAGAGGTATTCTTCAGCACTTGTCTATCAACCCTTTTCCACTTATCAGTAGTTGTGCCATCAGCTTTTTCTACAACTACTGATGAGTGATTCTGACTTATCAGAAGCCGTGCATCTTTCTCTCCAGTGCCATGCCCATCTGACTTAACCAGTTTTAAATTTAATTCATTTGAAACCTTTTCATCAGGGTTAATCTCAATTAAAACACTATCCTGACATGTTTCATCCTGGATAACATTTGTACATCCAAGAGAATAAGAATAAGTTTCAATGTCAATAGTTTCAGACTCAGATTTGCAGGCACTTGAATCACTTTCAAATGATTCTTCAGCATCAGACTTTTCTGAAGATTTGGTGGATTGGTATACACTGTCTCCTTCAGACTCACAGTTAAGATTTTTTGGTGTATAATCAGTTGGAGGAGCAGTGTGATTGTATCCAATACCAAACTTCACATTTGATGCTGTTTGCTTGTTTAACAGTAACTCAAACCCCTTGCAAGATTCAACCCATCTTGCACATTCTACTTGGGTTGCTGCAAGTGTTTGTTTCAGATCATTATGCTTCACAAGCATGACTTCCACTCTAGCTTTTTCATCAGATAACAAACATTTGAGTTTATAAATTTCAGACTCTTTTTCATTTAAAGCTTTTTCAAACTCAGTTTTGTTTTTAGCCACAGCCTTCTCTAATTCAAATTTCTCATTTATCAATTCTACATTTATTTCCCTAATGGAAGCAAATGCTGAAATACATGACTCTGAGCATAACTTAGCTTTTGATTCAGAAGATACCTGTGATGTTGAAGAAGATTGACAAGAGTTGTCAGTTGAATCAATAGCCATCAATGCAAGATTTCCAAAAGGATTGTCTCCACCATGTGGACCATTTTCAGAATAAGGCTGCATGTTGAAGTCAGATAAATCATCAGGTAGACTACTCCAATCAACTACTCCAGGAGTAAAGAAACTCTGATGCTGTTGTTGTTGAGACTGTTGATTGGTTTGAGATTTGCTGGGATCAGGAAGAGTAGGTGATTGTGAAGGAATTAATGCTGGAGTGTGTGTAGGTTGAGGCATGTAGAAACAAGGATATGGATATGGCATAGGATTTTGTTGAACAAAGTGAGCTGGATAAAATTGTTGTTGACTAGTACCAGAGGATTGTGGTCCTTTGCTTGATGGGTTGTTGCTTGGAAAAGTCACAAAAGGTGCAGCAGAGTTAGAACCAGTAGATTTTCACTCCCTAGCAAAGTGACCAAGTCTGTGACACTTATGGCACCTCAGCTTCCCTTTGTCAAATCCAACTTTGGTTTTGCCAGATAATCCAGGGAACTTTCTTCCTGTTCGTTTATAGAACTTTTGTGATCTGATGTTGATTAATGCCATTTGACTCAAAATGTCCATCTCCTCTAGATCATCATCCGGGATTCCTTTCAAATCATCCATCACAAAACACAAGTTATCACCAAAATTTCCTGCATTACCATCAACTCCCACAAAAGCATGTTCAGAATTGTTAGTAGAAAAATCAATATGTTCATCATAAGAACAATCAGACCCATTAAACTCTGACTCCTGACCTATCAAAGCAGTGTTACCAGGAACAAAATCATCAGCAAGTTTTCCAGATGAAGACAGTTTTCTCTTCTGTTCTACCTCTCTCTCAAATGTTAAGAGTTTCCCATGAAGTTGGGTGAGAGATAGATGTTCTAGAGTTGCACTGGAGCGTAGGATAATAGTATAAGTATCCCATCTCTCAGGCAGTGATCTGAGAAATCTGTTATTCATCTGACTATTAGTATATTCTTGCTTAACCATTTTCAACTCAGAAATTAAACATGAGAAACGCTCAAATTGTTGAGTCAATGATTCACCCTTTCTGTGAGAAAATGTCTCATACTGCTGAGCAAGGATTTCTCTTGTGTTTGCTAAAACCTCATCGGTTCCACCGAATTGTTCTTTCAGTGCAACCCAGAGATCATGAGCAGTATCATGATGCATCAAGCCAGAGTAAATCTCATTCGGCAAAGCCATGGCCAGAATACCATGAGCTTTCGCATCAATTTCAAACAGTTTGATATCCTCATCCGAATACATATCCGAAGGTTTCGGAATCATTAGTTTAGTTTCAGGATCAGTAATCATGGGTTTATAAGGACCATGCACTACAGATTTCCAACATCCTGCGCTGTTAATCGACAGGTGATGTAGCATTCTACGTTGCCATATGTTGTACTCACTTCGCACAAGCATCGGAGGCTTGGTTGCGGAGCCTGTATTGTGCGGATCATTGTTTGGAGTCGTCATGATCACAGATTCAAGCAATTAGACACAAGCTATTGCAAATTTCGATCAATTGATTCAAAACAAATTAATATTGAAGGACAAATCAACAGAAGTTAACAGAAAACTTCAATCTATAACAAATTCTTACTTAATCAGCTAATTCGATCAATTAGAGAACAAATTTGAGCAGTTTCAGAGATCAATTGTTTAATCGATCAATGATTAACCTGCTCTGATACCAATTGTAGGATCAGATGTTCTCAATTGATTCAATAATAGAGTATAGCAGCGGAATTCAAAGTTGAATTAGCACAATCATAGCAAGAACAAAGTTCAATCAAACAGTAAAGCACAAGTTTGTTATAGAGAGAGAATTCTGTAAAAGGAATAATTCAATCAATCGCAATAACTTCGTTACATTACAAAATTGTCAACTGCCCTTATATAAAGACAGTGACGTCTGATGATGTCACATGATGTTGACACCTAACAGACAAAACAAAACAACTGAAATAACTAAACTACTGAGAATGTCTACAACATCTGAAGACATTCTCTTACAACTACTGAAGTATTAAAACTACTGAAGTAATAAACTAAAACATCTGATGAGTAAACTACTCATCAGACTTTTACAAGAACTGAAAGAAAACTACTGAAGACTAAACTACACACTACAACATCTGATGACTTACACTTCAGCTGTTGTATATCACTTCAGATCTTGTAACTTCTGTACATTGTATGTCAGCCGTTGTGTTCTTCTTCAGTTGTTATAAGTGCTGTGAGACTTAGAGATTTTTCTGATCAGGCTCATTGGTTCTTTTAGTCCAACAATACCTGATGGTTTTTGATGTTCGGCCTTGACCTTGGAACAGTTAGGCACTTCCCGACATACAGAGCGATGTCTTTCTTCATTCCGGGCCACCAGTAGTATTCTTTGAGATCCTTATACATTTTGTCGGCGCCTGGGTGAACGGAATATTTGGATTTGTGGGCTTCATGGAAAATGAGCTCTCAGATGTTGTTCTGCTCGGGAACCCACATTCTTTCTTGAAAATATAACACATCATCTTCCTTTGGTTCAAGTTTCTTTTTCGCCCCGCACAGTAGTTCTTCTTTGAGTTCCTTTGTCTTTAGAGCTTCTTTTTGTGCTTCGAGAATTTGGGTCTTGAGAGAGGTTTGTATAGTCATACCCAAGGCGCGTACACGAACGGGTTTGACTCGCTCCTTCCTACTTAGTGCATCAGCCACCACATTTGCTTTACCGGGATGGTAGCGTATGTCACAATCGTAGTCGTTGAGTAACTCAACCCATCTTCTTTGGCGCATATTCAGCATTTTCTGATCAAGGATATGTTGGAGGCTTTTGTGATCGGTGTAAATAAGACACTTGGTACCGTAGAGGTAGTGTCTCCAGATCTTCAAGGCAAAGATAACGGCTCCCAACTCTAAGTCATGAGTGGTGTAATTCTTTTCATGCACTTTGAGTTATCGGGATGCATAGGCAATAACTTTGTCTTTTTGCATCAATACGCAACCGAGACCTTGGTGCGATGCATCACAGTATACGACAAAGTTAACGATGCCGTCGGGGAGTGAGAGGATCGGGGCATGGCACAACTTGTGTTTCAGCAATTGGAAGGCTTCTTCCTGCTCTTTTCCCCAATTGTACTTTTGTTCTTTTTGGGTGAGAATGGTTAAAGGTTTGGCTATTTTGGAAAAGTTTTCGATGAATCTACGATAGTATCCAGCCAACCCTAAGAATTGTCGTATTTCTGTCGGGGTTGTTGGTGCTTCCCATTTCTTCACCGCCTCAATCTTGCTTGGGTCTACTTGAATACCCTGATCATTAACCACATGACCAAGGAAGTGAACCTCCTTTAACCAGAACTCGCATTTGGAAAACTTGGCATATAGTTTCTCCTTTGCCAAGAGTTGGAGTACTAGCTTTAGGTGTTGCTTATGATCCTCTTCGTTTTGTGAGTATACAAGGATATCGTCGATGAACACGACCACGAACTTATCGAGGTAAGGCTTGCATACACGGTTCATTAGGTCCATAAATACCGCAGGGGCATTGGTGAGTCCGAAAGGCATTACTAGGAATTCGTAGTGCCCGTATCTTGTTCGGAATGCGGTTTTTGGGATGTCGTCTTCTTGAATCCTTAGTTGGTGATAACCCGACCGAAGATCTATTTTCGAGAAGTGTCTAGATCCTTGTAATTGGTTGAACAAATCATCAATTCAAGGAAGAGGATAACGGTTTTTGATAGTTACTTTGTTGAGCTCCCTATAGTCGATGCACATTCGAAAAGTTCCATCCTTCTTTTTGACAAACAGAATAGGTGCTCCCCATGGTGAAAAGCTTGGTCGAATAAATCCTCGATCCAAGAGTTCTTGTAGTTGACTTGATAACTCTTGCATCTCGGATGGTGCGAGACGGTAGGGTGTTTTTGCTATAGGTGCCGCTCCTGGAATCAGGTCGATATGAAATTCCACTTGTCGGACGGGTGGTAATCTAGGTAGATCATCGGGGAATACTTCGGGAAAGTCTCGGACTATCGGTATATCTTCGATCTTCTTTTCTTCTTGGTTCTTGACTTTGACATGGGCAAGGAAGGCTTGACATTCCTTCTTTATGTACTTGCGTGCCTTCATGGCGGAAATGAGGTGTAGCTTTCCACTTGCTATTTCCCCTTGAATTTCTAGTGTTTCGCCGTTCGGTAGTGGAACCCGAACTATTTTAAGGTGACATTGGATTTCAGCTTGATGTTTGGACAACCAGTCCATTCCAATGACTACATCGAAGCTTCCAAGTTGGATGGGGATGAGGTCTAGGTAGAACGAGTGGTTGTCATAATTAAGGACACAACCTTTGAGGATCTTACGTGCAGTTAATAGTTTCCCGTTGGCTATTTCTATGGTGTAAATTTCAGTTAAAGGGGTAGATTTTTGGCCTACTACATGCTCAAACTTAGTTGATATGAAACTTTTATCTGCACCCGTATCAAATAAAATAGATGCAAAATGATTGTTTACAAGGAACGTACCAGTGACAACATTGTTGTCTTCACGGGCTTCCTGAGCTCCCATGACGAAAGCTCTTCCCCGAGGTGGTTGGTTGGCAGATCCAGATCCTTGTGGCCTTTTTGGACAAGTATTGAGCATGTGTTCGGGGCTTCCACATCCATAGCAAGCACGTGGGGTTGGGTTGCTACGACAGTTGCTGGCTTGATGCCCCGGTTTCCCACACTTGGAGCAGACAAGACACGTTCCATAATGGAAGTAGTTACACTTTGCACACTTGGGTGCATGTTGATTCTTCTTTTCTTGGTTAACTGCCCCATAGTTACGGGCAGTTGCAGGTTTCTTGTTGTTGTTAGGCCTCTTGAAGTGATTGGATTGGTTGGATTGATTGGTGTGGTTGGAATGGTTGGAGGGTGTAGGGTGTAGGGTTATCAAGCTTCCTCTTCTCTCCCGAGTTTTTGTTCTCGAAAGCATTGTTTCTGACCAGATGGTCCCGGAGTTGGCCAGCCAAGAGGATGGCACTCTTGAGTGTGGTTGGTTTAGAAGCGGTGACCATGCTTCCAATTTGGGGTGCAAGTCCCCATATGTAACGCTCGATTTTTCGATCTTCCGAGTTCACCATGTGTGGTAGTAAGCTCGAGAGCTCGTGAAAGCGGTCGTTATAGGCCATCAGATCAGCACCCTTCATGGTAAGGTGCCAGAATTCATTCTCCAGTTTTTGAAATTCGTTGATGGGGCAGTATTCTTCTAGTAATAGGGCCTTGAATTCTTCCCAGCCCATTGATTCTGCCTCTTCAACACCCCGAGCCTGTATTTGGTTGTTCTACCAGTTCAAGGCCTTCCATTGGAAGGAGTTTGCAGCATAACGAACCTTGTGGGTTTCAAGGCATTCAGAAATACGGAAAACTGCTTGGATCTTATCTATCCATTTTAGCAGTCCTATGGCTCCGTCGTTGCCATAGTAATCCTTCGGTTTACAGCACATGAAATGTTTGTATGTACAGCCCTTTCTTGCATTACTGGTTTCGGGGTCGGTGGTATTGCTATTATTGGTGTTGTGGTTGTTATTGTTGTTTCCTGAGTTCGAGTTTGCTCGAGCAAGTATGCCGGGTATGGCTGCGGCTATTCGAGCTTCCACTAGTTTTTCGATGTCGCTGGGTGTCATTGGAATAGTAGTATCCGTATTGTCAACTGGTCCCTTATCCTTTGGTTTTCGCCCTCTTTTTGTTGGAGCCATTAGCTATGAAGTTAAAAGGAAATGGTTTAGTATTTCATTTAATGTAGTAATTTATTCAATATATACTTGATTTGAGTTTTCGTGTGTGCAAAAGTATGGACCCTACTTTTATTAAACGGGTTTATCCCGTTGGACATAACCAATGTTTTGAAACCTTGAGGTTAGGAACCCGTGTTATTTGTTAACTTAAAATAGAATTTGCCAAAACTCTCATGCATTTCAAATGGCTATTACGTGTGCACTCGTAATGGTAGTTTGACTTGCATGATTATTTTGGTTCTTCCTATTTTAGGTTGACATACGAATACGAGTATGAAAATAATCATCTTGGAAATTATATAAATCAATGAAGTTGGCTTCAAAGTGAAGCGGAATGGCAATCCAAAGGGATTGCCGTTGACTTATTAGAGCCGTATAGTTCGTACAACGTTTGGTATAACATGCTTTGGCCTATAGGTTAGAATACTCTCATCGGAAATCCCCAGGAAAGCTAGACTGGTCCCGCAGTATGTCGGGGATTTATGCGAATCGCTTTCCTAGACAGGAGTCCCAACTATCGGCATTCGCCCTTCCAGTTAATACATGTCTGTTTATACAAACTCAGCTCTAGCGAGAACAGAATAAAAATTTTTGAGTGTGAGAGTGTCAAACATATTTTTGTCATACATACATATTATGTGTTTCAAATTTTTATATAATAGGAAAAGTAAAGGTCGTAGGATTTTACTAAGGTTTTTATAATCTAAGGCATTCTTAATGGAATACTTAAATTCTAAGAAAATCTTATTTCTATCAAACAAGCAAGTAATCACGTATGGTGATAACAAGTAGTTCAAGTAAGGTAGCACATAAAGTCCATGTAAGTCCTAGGATGAGCTATAAGTTATAGTCTAGGTTTCATGCAACCTAATCTCTATAACCAATGGCTCTGATACCAATCTGTCACACCCCCACTAAAGCGGAATCACGAGGGCGAGACGAAATCGGATTACAAATACATTGTTTATAAAGAAACTTACTAAATTGCATTCATAATCCAAATAACATACATAAGAGATTTGCAAAGATTCAAATAACATATCAATAAGAGTTTTACAAAATGATATGACCAAAATAATACAACATGAAAGATTTCTCTATATAGTCTAATCTAAATTAAACAATATCTTCAAAATATTCTTGTTGCAAAATATTCCCATGAGGCTAATTTCCTGAAATACATGCTCAAGTGTCAACTAAAATAGTTGGTGAGTTCATAGGTTTATGACTCGATAAAGCATGGTTAGAAAAAGAGTTATAATAATATACATCCGATGATGTTTAACAATAAAGCATGCATTTTATGATCATGAGTTTAAACGATGTCAAACGTATACTTCACCCAAAATATTATTAATGTACATCATGAATATTAAAGAAGTTTAAACGATAGTAACACGTATACTCAAGTAATCACTAAAATGCCTATTTCATTTAAACACGTATGGATGTAAAGTTTTAGTATCTAGCATGTATTCCACCCCAAAATATTAAATAAAAAGAGGGGCTATGAAACTCACTAGTTGTAGGATGCTAGAAGATAGATAATATTAAGATCATGCTCTTTGTCACGAACTTCAAACCCCTAAAATAAGGAAAGTATACATTTGTTGAGTTTTACGATGGATTTAATATTTAGTGTATATATAAGAGATGCGTTAACCCGATTAATAGATTGGGGTTATTGCAAAGTAATGACTTTCATTAAGTCGTATAAGAAATGATAATACGTTACTCGAACTTGTCATCATCAAACTTAATAATGATACTAAGCCATAACACAGTTCGCTTTTTAATTTGGCATTTTAATCGACTCTTTATTTTGAGTCGTACCAAATTACGAATGAAACCACGGATGGTTTAATGATAATGACACCACAGATGGTTTAATAATAATAAAGTTTGTAATGCGTATAATCAAGGTTTTAGTTTTAGGAGTAATGATTAATTAAGTGCGTTACTTTGAAGTGATAGTAGTGAATAAGGGTTTAAAGTTAACCCAAAATATATTACTAACCTTTAAGGGATGTGATTGAATACATATAAGTATATGTGTGCATGGATTTTTGGCCATTTAAAGACACTACACATATATAAGTAAGGCAAATGTTGAAAGTATGTTTTGTATAGTTGTTGATCTTAGGTTAAAGACCCATAATTATACAAAACCTTTGTGTTATCAACATTCAAAATAATAAGGCAAATATTGAAGGTATGTTTGGATGTTTGGTAAAGAACAAAAACACAAACCTTTTTGTTATCAATATTGCAAGAATCCATAACTTGAAAGTATGTTTGTGTATGGGTTGATCATAGGTTACTTGTCATAAAACAAGTTATTAGGAAACCTCACAACACACAAACCTTTGTGTTATCAAGCATGGTAACAACTTATAATTAGAGGATTAGAAGAAGAAAATGAAGTATAAAGATGAAGAGCATTTAGTTTAAGTGTTTATTACCTTGGAAATCTTAGAAAGATCCCAAGAGAGGTGGATTAGGGAGATAGAATTAGAAATCCAAAGAAGAATCGATTTCATGCAAAGGATTTAGGAAGGATGGAATGGGTATTTATAGTTGAGGAAGGGAGAGGGGAGGTCTTGGGGTGATGGAGGTGGACGGCAAGGAGAGGGGGAGAGGGTGTGTGAGTGTGACAAAGATGTTGGGGGAGACAAGGATGTTGGGGTGTAGGTTAATAGGTTAAAAAGTTAAATGATTATGTTTAATTAGTAATTTTGATTAAATATTAATTAGGGAAGGAGTTCTTTGAATTTTTATATAAAAAAATGGGTAATAATATTTAGAAAATAAAGATTGGGGCTTAAAAATAGGAATTTATAAAGTTTAGGGGCTGAAATGTAATTCTTGAAAGTTTGGAGAGGGTTGATCGGAAGCCATCGGGCGCCAAGGAGTGTTGCCGAGATTGGTTTGGTCGCGAACTGAGTGCTAGCCGGGAGGTGGCTGGTCGCGGGCTGGGGATGGCCGAGCAGATAGCCGAGAACAGTCGCCGAGGGTGGGGCGCCGAGCACTGGTCGCGATCTGCCCACTCCTGAGCATGTTGCCGCGGATGGTTAGCCATCGGCTAGCCCATTGCCGAGGGCATGGCTTGGGTATGGCTCGGCCATGGTTCTAGCCATTTGCCGAGGGTGGTTCGGTCCGTGGTTCGAGCCCATGGTTTGGTCCGATTATTTTAGTACTAAAATATTTCTAAAATTTATAAATTTTCTTGAAAATGTTTATTGATTCACATTTATTTAAAAGAACTTATTAAATATTTATTTTTCATTATGAATAACTTTGAACTTGTTTGATAAATTTTATAATTATTTAAACATTGATTTAAATATTAAAATTGTTATGAATTTATATTTATTAATATACTCAACATTTTTATAAAATTTATTCTAATATTTGGGATGTTTATAGGTAGTTTATAATATAATTTGCGTTATAAAATATTTCCACATTCTCATAGTTATTTCGTTAATCCTTGATTATTTTCATATGCATTACGATATCTGAAAACCCATGACTGATCGTGTTTTTCTTAGTTGTTTAAATACCATCGACTCAACATACGTATTAACTTGGTTTTGTCCGTTAATGACTAAATAGTTAAGATCTTAATATGGATTTTTACCTGGATTTTTCACGGATGTTACAGCTTATGAAGGGTTTGATGATTTAGATGGCTAAATCTCATGTTCCATAAGATAGTTTTAGAAGATGAAGCCTTAGCAATAAATAAAGTGGGGGTTGAGGACTGAGAGTCAGTTGTCATGTCGACAACATATTCTTGAAAATTCGTCTGGCTTCACCATCAAATACGGTAAGAGATGTAATTCCAGTGGGATCTTGGACTTGAATAGGAAGCTTAAACCTAATTTAAATATTAATAATACTAATGATGAACATACTTAAAAAAGGTTTAACCATAATTTTTTTAAATTAATATATATATATTTAAAACCTTTGTGTTGCAGATAATTTCACCTGCACATTTCGGAGTTATACATGTAAGGACTTTTTTCCCCTCAAAGTCATCTAAAGCTTCATCTTTCATAGTTCTAATGACCTCTTTGTTAACCTTCTTGTTACATTTAGTGCATGCATTATAATACCATTCTATGTGTGGGTCAACATGGATGATTGTTGCAACAGTTATTACTGACTTGACCTATAAAACATATATATAAATTAAATATACATTAAAATTTTGAAAAAAGAACATTATAGAAAATATCTTGACCTCCCTTCATAATTTGGATGTTTTCAGCAACCTTGCAGAAATCATTGTTGACCAAAAACTCATCACGCAATGAGTAGATCAAAGAAGAACTTGTACGACATGAACTTGAAGATGTTTTTTTCAAGCCTTTCAAGTAAACAATTGAAGGAAAAGATTTATTTATATTATAAGATCTAATAAATCACATATTTAATCAAAGTAAAAGTATGTATACATAATACGTATATGTAGTAATATAATTTTTTTAAAAATTAAATAATCATAAATTTGCTTAAATGAGTTGATCTCATTAATATCCTCATTGATGAAAGGCTTTGTAACATTTTTGAATGCATTAAAAACATAAGACTTAACTAAAAATTTAAGAAAAAAATTTAAGAAACAACTGAGTTAAAAATGTAGAATACAAAAAAAGAAAACAAAGTTAAACAGGGGCATAAGTAAGTTATTTCGTGTACCACCAAACTGCTTCAAAATCCCACACTAAAGAATGATAACATTTAGATGAGTATGAACAATCTGTTTGTCAACAACAATCATCTCAATATAGTAGGTGTCGTTTGCATTGGTTTTACTAGGTTGTTCCCACAAACCTATTATACACACTTTGATGATTTTATTATAAGATTTATCATCCACATCATTCGGCATTGTTATATTGTTTAAGTCCATTTTAGCTATGAATACAATTATGATAGTGTTAGTTAGATGTAATCATACATGAGTATGAAGAAATAGGTAAAGATAAAACGAATTGAAAATATATAATCTAACCTTGATCTTTCTTGGAATGCAGTTTTGTTGAAATCTCTTTATTGTTAAGACAATAACCCTCTTTGAAAGTTTAAAAAGTTTTACTTGTGTCATTGATAAATATAGTAATTGTATAAGTCAACACAATTATGGTAAACAATATAACATGCAATTAATTACAAAACCATTTAGAAAGAATGAGGGACAAAAATAATAGATTTTTGCTAAAAAGAATTACTGATTTCAGCAAGAAATTGTTTTTTTTACTTTGCAATTCAAAATTTATGTTTTCTAAAAATAACATTCTTTAATGTATTAATTATTTCATGTCAACTGTGTATCCTATTAATTAATTATTAATTAATTGTAATATTACAAATTACAGTCAAAAATAAGATGCATTATCCTTCTATTAACTGAAATGGTTTTTCAAAATAACTAATCAAATTATAAATAACTATTTTCTAATTGTAATAATATGAGATTTAAAATATAAAGAAATTGAATTTGAATTTAAAACATAGATAGATTTAGAATTTTATTAAACAAAAGTCACAAAATATTTTTTGAAAAATTATAGAAGATTGTTGTATTCAGTTAAGGAAATTATATTTAAAAAATAATAATGTAAGAAATTCATATTAATAATTTATGTAAGAGATTAAAATTTAAATGCTATAATAATTTGTATCGCTTGTATAGCAGACAGTAACTAAATTTGACTCTGGTTAAATGAAATGAATTTTCCACAACATGTATAAAATGTACTTTTCCATTTGATTAACTCAAAACCCCATCTATCAATCCCTTTTTTCAGACCCGAAATCTGCAAAATGGAAATTATATTGCATCAATAAAAATATTAATTTCAAGAAGAAACTTACATTTCCTATTATATTAAATGATTTAAATACATAAAACCACCTTTTGAAAAGTAGCAATGAATTCCAACAATTACAATGCATCCCAGCATCTTATTTTAGGAGATCAACTCCAAGAATAGTGACCAATTCAGTTCATGTTGACAAAGGATAAACAACTTTAGAATGTTGGGTTGCATTTTTGATTATGAATAAAAAACAATAATACCCATTTAGTAAACTCCAACACTATCTAAATCAGTTTATTTTATGAGTACAAAAATAATTTGCAATTTGTATGATGTTACGATCTTATGATTGTTCATAAAAGCTAAAATTAGACATATATTGCTTCAGGGCCAAACCATAGCAAAAAATATCCATTCTAACTTTCTTACTGGACTAGGTTGAAACATTAATTTTTGCCACCTCTAGTGTGATTGAAACACCATTAGATTTCCTCTTTTACAAAAGAGTATGAACTTGGATCAAACACTCCCCAAAAGAATCAAACCCAGTTACAAATAAAATTAAAATTACTATATAACCTGATATAAAATCAAAAGAATGAGTAAACAAATGAGAGCAAACCAACATCATTCTAGAATAATATTTCAATGCATTTTGTAGTTTTCTACATTAAGTGTAGTTCCTAAAAAGATTCAAAGAGCACATACAATGTTGGGCTTCAACCTGGTTTTTCTTTCTGGTTATACCCAAAGAAAACAAAATCAATAAATTATAATAAGATTGAGGAGTCCAAATACCTGAGCTTGACCTCTACAAGAAGCATAATGCAACAAAGTAGAACATGCAAATTGTCACACCCCGAGCCGAGCGGGAACGGATCGGCTTTCCCGTCGGGCGGAAGGTTCCCGGGGCGCGATATCGTGAGTGATAATCGTGATGATCAGATTGTTTACATCGCATCAATGTTAAGAATACTAAAGCACAATAACATTAAACTAGAATTTACATAGTTAAATTACAATAACAATGTTTGATAATTTAACTAAGTAAACCTATCAAAATGAATCATAAGTTCACTATCTTATATTTACAAGATATCAAAAATGATTCACACTGATTAACAAAGGATGTGCCTTCCAAAAACTACTAGGTCCTCTAACAGAGCATCCTAGCATGCAATCCTTAGCCTGAGCGTAACCCTGTACGTCACCTGAGAAAGCATGAAAGAAAACAAAGTCAACACGACGGTTGGTGAGTTCATATGGGTTTAGTATTTGAAAAATAGCTTTGCAAACCATTTAGGTAAAACCTTAACCTCATTAACATCACCTGTATCATCCAACTCGGTATGCTTATATATAGGGCATACCCCTGAGTCGAGCCTACAACTCGCCCAGACGCCATCCCACCACATACTAAGTCGCATAGGACATTGATATTAATGACAATTAAGCATTTTACCTACCATTCAATTCGATTCCATCCCAGATTTAAGACATCTTGTTTAAGAGTTTAAAATACGCACATGACAACACTGACAAACCTCCTCGGTAACAACCTTAATCTCATTAACATCACATGTATCATCCAACTTGATATGCTTATATATAGGGCATACCCTTGAGTCGAGCCTACAACCCGCCCAGACGCCATCCCACCACATACTAAGCCGCATGGGACATTGATATTAATGATAATTAAGCGTTTTACCGACCGTCTACTTCGATTTCCAACATGATTTTAAGTATTCTGATTGAAAGTTTAAAGCACACACACGAGTAACAACCTTAACCTCATTAACATCACCTGTATCATCCAACTTGGTATGCTTATATATAGGGCATACCCCTGAGTCGAGCCTACAACTCGCCCAGACGCCATCCCACCACATACTAAGCCGCATAGGACAATGATGCTAATGATAATTAAGCGTTTTACCCAACATCCGCTTCCTTATTAACATTTGATTTCCACAATTTGAAATACCTCTGATTTCCTGGGTTAACCATGTTCTCAGGATTTCCCATAACGCTTGTGGAAATATAATATTTAATGGTTAATTAAACTAATAACTAATCATTTAAATACAACTAAGACATGACGATTGGGCCTTGTTTGACTCAATCAATTAGACTTAGTTGTTGGTGGTTGTCCAAATAGTACCCTCTCACACTTGACCTATATCAGGCATGACCCACAAGGAGTCTAACTGTATGCGTAGGGACTTTCATGATTTGCCCATATCAGCGTGACCCTTTGGCCTACTGTACGCGCCGGGACTTTAGGATATCCTTTGGTTTATGATCCTTTTGATTTGTTATTCTCTTGATTTCCTTCATTTTGTTTACTAGTTTAAGTTAAGCCCATGGAGCTTGACTGCAAGGGTCTACTACTGTGAAGGGACTTTCCGTGTGTTACACGTGGTCTCGATTTACTTACAACTGACAACTCACCTTACTTTAGGTATTAATGATTTCATTAGATCATAATGATTTCATTATTACAATGATTCACACACGGTTATGATTCCCTTGATTCCTTTGATTTTGATCTTTAGAGTTCCATGATTTCACAATGATTATTGATTCCTTAGTTTACTGATCACACACTGGATTAGATTCCATTGCATTTGATATTTAGCTTTGGTTTTTTTGATTTCACTTTAAATTTAGGTTCTTGAATTTGAACCCGATGGACTAAGGGTTTGTTTAGAGTTTAGAATTAAAGTATTGCTCATAAGAGTAATTATTTAACTTGTTAGTTAATTCTGCATAGCAATAACCTAGACAGGAGTCTAGGAGTATCAACAAGCATATAAAGCATAAAACAAATAAAAGAATTTACGTAAAAGAATTTAAATAAAAATATTTGCGCATGCTTCTCAGCCCCGCGTTTGAAAACAAAAATGTTTAGAAAAGGGGAAATGAACTCACCTGTTTTGCCGTGCAAATGAACCACAAAAGAGATGTGCGCTCTTTGATTGTTGCCTATGTATCTTTAGTACCTGAGTTATTTTAAGAAGATTCGTAGACGATAAGTATTTATAATAGTCGTATCTAGGGTTTGGTCTTGGTGTGCAACTAAGTGTCCTACACTACTAATATGTTTCTAATACTTCATCTAACTAGTCTAACTTATTACCCGTTAATAAATCCTTATCCCACAATTAACCATTAAAAGTCTCTAATTAGAACGTTTTTTTTAAGTTAATTCATTCTAAGTTGAATATTTATTTAAAAAAAATTAATTTAATTAATTTTTAACAAGGTTTACTATTTATTTTCTTTTATTAAAAGCATATTTAATTTATGAAAAGTGAAACTTACACATGATGGGCTTGGGTTAAGCCCATTGGGCTATCCTCGGGCCAATTTCTCGAATTTGATTTTCAAGTGTTTACTGATCAAGATTATTAAATAATTTGACCTAGATAATTCAATTGAATCATCTAAGCTAGTTACATCACCTTAGATTAAACCATTGATCTCCAACGAATTCTCAAGTGGGTTTAACTCAAATAAAATCCACGACTTATGTTTAGTTGTTGATACATTTTAATGAAACCCTTGTTATTGAAAACCTAACTCGTGATTATTTTAATTACATTTTATACCATGCCCCATATGAATTAACCCATGATTGCACACACATAAGCAACCCATGCATAGTATATGTGACTCACCCATGCATCCCATCTTACATCCCATGTGTGCTATGTAATCGAAATCCTTTAGCTGACCTATGACTCAAACCCCCATCTCCTTAGCCAAAAGGTCCTACCCAAATCAGCTTAGCGGAATAGCGGCTAACCGAAAGGCTGCCGAATGGATGATGGTCGAATGAGAGGGTTGTGGCCGAAAGTGGAAGTGCCGACCGAATGAACCAGGGCGACTGGGGGCTCGGTCGAATGGGAGTGCCGATCGAATGAAAGCTTGGCCAAGAGAATGACTTGGCCGAATGAGTCTTCCTCTGACTGTGTGGATGTCCGGAAGACCGAAAGAGACTGGCCGAATGAAGGCCTAGGACTGGCGAATGAGAGCTGCTTCGGCACAAAGGAGTTGGACATTCGGCCTACTCACATTCGGCCCAACTGCTGGGCTTATTCGGCCGACCGAGTGTAAGGGTGGAGCAGCCATGGTTTTTCAATCAGTCGACCAAGAAGGGTGGTAGATCTTGTTCCTCCGTTCTAAGTGTGGTCTGAGTGGTTTCCCTAGGGTTTTATGGCGTTTCAACCGGGTTTAAGTGGGTTTGAGCTAAGGGTTAGAAAATCCTAAAACTCGCAACACAAAGCTGATTTTTACCTCAAATAGAGCGGTTTAAAGCTCAGATCCTCTGTACTTTTGAGTTCTACGTGTTGATGTGGTCGTTTAGACACCAAAATGGCTTGAAATGGTTAAGAAATGAGAGAGTTAGAGGTGGTGATTCAAGAGAGAGAGTATAGAGAGAGAAAGTGACGGTGGTGAGGTTGAAGATGAGAGAGTTGTGAAAGAAATGAGGGTTCAAAAGCCTCACTAAAGGCTTTCAACATACCCGGGTGTTCGGTTTAGCTCGGTTTCACGTAGAGATGTGGGTTTCTTGTTGTTTTCGTAACGAAACGACTCGGTTTTAAAAATAGAATTTATAATATTATTTTAGATTGTGATTCCTAATAAATTAACTAAATATCTTTCGTCTATTTTTAAATTTTACGAAATATTTAATTTACTGTTTAAAATCGAATCGTACAGTCGTCGCGCGTATTTTTCGAATCGTCACCCGTACGAACACGACGATAACTATACTTTTCAATATGGTTTTCTAATTATCGAATATCATTCAGAATGTTAAACTTTCAGATATATCAATACAGGTCATCATCTATACGAATAAATCCGCCGATTTAGCATTCACGAAACGATATCCGTTATTGTTTTGTTCTGTAAGAGCCTCACATACGATTATAGGTAATAGAATCCTAACAAATAATCACATGATGGTTCTGTATTTCCAGATAATTATCTGACTCAAGAACCCTAGTTCTGAACTTTGTTTCTGTTAATTGTTTATGAACTTGCTGTTTGATAACACAAATGATAACAATGTATGATATGAACATGCCATGAAATGAATTATGTATTGTTTGTACCTGCTTATTGTTCACGTACTATAGAGATCACTGTTCTGGTGACGTTTCCGGCACTGATGTTACACAAATCTCTAAACAGCAAAACCTCACCACAATATTCAGTAAAAAGGTTCAAGATTTCAACACTTCTACCTATGGCTGCAGTATGAACAGGTATGTTCATCATATTTGATTTAAGGTATAGTTGTCTTGTTGCTTCTAACAAAAGGTCACTTAAGCAATAAGTCAAGAGACTCCATAGGAAAATGAGTAAATAAAAATAACATTACCATGAATCGTATTTGAAATATTTCCACACAGCAAGGATTGTTGACTGAAACACCATTAGAATTCCTCTTTAACAAAAGAGAATGTGAACTTTGATCAATTACTCATCAAAAGAATAAAATTCAATTACAAATAAAATTAAAATTACTATATAAGCTTATATAAAATTAAAACATTAAGTAAAGAAATGAGAGCAAACCAACATCAATCTAGAATAATATTTCAATTCATTTTGTAGTTGCCACATTAAGTGTAGTTCCTAAAAGGATTCAGCAAAAAGGTTTAAGATATCAACACTTCCACCTATGGTAGCAGCATGAACATGTATGTTCATCATATCTAATTTAAGGTATAGTTGTATTGTTGCTATAAACAAAAGGCCACTTAAGAAATAAGTCAAGAAACTCCATAGGAAAATAAAGAAAACAAAAATAACATTCCCATGAATCCTATTTGAAATATTTCCACACAGCAAGAGTTGTTGATTGAAACACCATTAGAATTCCCCTTTAACAAAAGAGAATGTGAACTTTGATCAAATACTCACCAAAAAAATTTAACCTAATTACAAATAAAATTAAAATTACTATTTAACCTGATATAAAATCAAAAGATTGAGTAAAGAAATGAGAGCAAACCAACATTGTAACATCACTGTATTTCTGGTCGTCCGTACATCTGTACGATTGTACTGTTACGATCTGAGATTTATTATTATTAATGATGTTGAATTATTTGATGATTATCACTGTTATTGGTAATACATATTTAAAATATATTATTACACGCGTAAACCATGGGAAGTTTAGTTGTAACCCAACTAAACAGAACCAGAGAGTTATCGCAGATGAAAACACAGATAATGGATGTTGATATGAAATGGAATGGGATTGGGAGTTGGATATGGTTTAGCGAGTTGTGGATTGGGAATTGTAACATTTAAAGATAATGAAATGATAAAATAATTACGCGATGGTGAGGTTACGAATCTAATTTAAACGCGAGTATTAATTCAGAAATATTAACTTAATAATTTATTCGCGTGGGGGACGATTCACACGGATATAATTATTAAGAATAATATTCTGAAACGATATTCCATAAATAGTAAATCGGATCGAAATACGATACAAGCGTTGGATTCGCAAAGGTGACGACCTTTACGAATACGTACGTAAGTAATGTGTTTCGACGAGCTAATTAAATAATATTCAACTATAATATTAATGTAATAAATGAAATATAAAAATAATTATTGGGAATCACAACCTTGAACAAAAACGAATGAATTATCTTATTTTATTAATTGATTTAACAAAGTGAACGGACTTATTTTACGAAACGAATTAATTAAAATATCTTAATTAAAAGTGAAGTCATTTTACGAAACAACATTTAATTAAAATTAAGATTATTGAAACGAAACCTAATTAATTACAGGTTTAACTCCACCAAGAACACAAAATTCGTCACCCACAACCCCCTCAACTTCTCACTAGCATATCTCTTTCGTTACCCGACGGAATCATGAGATCTTGGAGCCTAAACGACGGCGTGATCGAGGGGAACAAGAGGATATGAAGAAACTCATCATTTGGTCACGATTTTGAGGTAAATCTTGAGTTGTAAATTTCGGTTTCTCACTCTAAGATGATCGAGTATATGTTTGCTTTAATAATCCGAACTTATCACCTTAAATCATTAAAACAAGTAGTATAAAGGGGTAGGATCGGATCTGCATCAGAAGGTGCTTGATGGGGACTTATTTACGAAACGAATTAATTAAAATATCTTAATTAAAAGTGAAGTCATTTTACGAAACAACATTTAATTAAAATTAAGATTATTGAAACGAAACCTAATTAATTAAAGGTTTAACTCCACCAAGAACACAAAATTCGTCACCCACAACCCCCTCAACTTCTCACTACCATATCTCTTTCGTTACCCGACGGAATCATGAGATCTTGGAGCCTAAACGACGGCGTGATCGAGGGGAACAAGAGGATACGAAGAAACTCATCATTTGGTCACGATTTTGAGGTAAATCTTGAGTTGTATTTTCAGTTTCTCACTCTAAGATGATCGAGTATATGTTTGCTTTAATAATCCGAACTTATCACCTTAAATCATTAAAACAAGTAGTATAAAGGGGTAGGATCGGATCTGCATCAGAAGGTGCTTGATGGTTACGATGATGAGAGGATGGCCGAACAAACCTAGGTTGGCTGCACAGCACCTTGGCCAAACCCTCCCACCAGCCGAATCCTTTACATGTTCGGTGAACCTTCTGCCAGCAGGGAACTCACGAACCCTGCACCACCATGACGGCCGAACCTGTTCCACCAAACCCTTCTCGGCACCGAACCTTCCGGGGTGGAACGAACCCAAGGTGAGCCGAAACCATCCCTGCATGGGACGAACCTTAGGTCTGGCTACAGCCAAACCTTGCTCCACACATATAACCGAACCATGCATGGCCACGAACCATGCATGAAGTGGCGAACCCATCAGCCTCACGAACCACAAATGCCAGCCGAACTATCAAGCATGCAGCGAACCTGCATGCACATTCCCGAACCCCTAAAGGACCGGCGAACCTTTGGCCGAGTCTATTTCCCCCCGCGAACCCTACTTCCTTTATTGGCCGAACCCTTGGTTGAGCTTTGTGGGCCGAACCTACGGTTTATACTAAATAGGTTCGCTGCCCTAGGATTGATAAAAAAAAAAAAGCAAGTATGGGACTAGGGTTAAGTAGGAGTTCAATACTAGGAGAAATACATTGATAAATACACATGCATGAACAAGGATACCCCTCCCCCCCCCCATCTTTTTAATTTAAATATCTAAACTAAATTATAGGGTTTTATGTAACATGGTGAGCTTGGTATGAATGAAATTATTATGATGGCATCAAACTCAAAAAGGGGTTTTATTATGTAAAATGGTGGTGGGTTTTAAATGGTCATGCATGTGGATAGAAGTGTGTATGGATAAGAGTGTCGCCTTGAGTACACTTATTTATGGAAAGCATACACATGAAATCACAATTAATTTACATAGTCAGATACTTAAAAACTAACAAGCCAAATTAAATTAGATGATGATTATTAATGAAATTCTAGGTGGAATAACTAAATTTGTGATAAATACACTAAACTAAGAAAATACTTAGTGATTTAAAAGTTAGTACTTATGGAAGAATTATTTAAATAATATTCGAGTACTTACAAATACGAAACATAAATAATTACAGATCGTTGAATAGTTGTGGAGTTCATATACGCGAGCGCGCATTCTACTAAACACTAAACCTACGGACTCAGGTGAGTTCTCACAACCTCCTTTTAAACTGTTTTGTTTTTAAACTCGGAGGTGGAACATGTATATCAATATTTAAAATATTATTTTGATAACACATGGGTGACACCTGGGTGACACTTGGTTTATCATTATGATATTCAGATTATTGAATTATCATTGATTATTGGTTGAGATGGATTATTACTTATTCGTGAGTCATTGTTGATCGAGTTGACTTAGGACCTCCGCGATGATTGAGTTACTGTTGGTGAGTTGACTAACGTCCTCCTTAGAGACTCAACTGTTGATTGAGTTGACTGCGGTCCTCCGTGGTGCACATATTGACACTTAAAGGAATATCGTTGATTGAGTTCACTGAGGTCCTCCGCGATGATTCAGCCGTTGATTGAGTTGATTGAGGTCCTCCGCGGTAACTTATATTGATATGATTGTGATGGTTGATGAATATTGAATTGATGAGATTAGTTGAATATACGTGGTTGAATACTTGTGATGATTGTGTATGTGATTACTTGGATTTGTTTAGATGTTGTGTTATGTTGGGATTTGATTCACATTTATTACTTGTTTACTTGTGCCCTAATGATTCAATAAGGACATACACGTGGTGTTCCGTAAAGGTGGTGGGACGTTGGCTGGGACTGTTGCGACTGACCCCTACATATGCCCTATATATAAACCATTTACGGTACATTAGGTGGATGTCAGTATTGAAGAATGTGGGAACTACCCGTTTGGGAAACTTACCTGTTTAGGAAATTAACTGTTTAGGAACTTATTTGCTTTAGAAATTAATTGTGTGATATAGGATTTTCCAGACAAGGACACACTCGTAGTATACTACCAAGGTGGTGGGATGTTGGCTGGGGCAGTTGCGACTAACCCCTACATATGCCCTATATATAAACCATTTGTATTATATTGGGGGTCTGTCAGTGTCAGGAGCTTAGGATATTGCTAGGATGTACTAGGAAATGTTGTGTAACATCAGTGCCGGACACGTGCCGGAACAGTGATCGAAACAGTAAACATGTACAGTAACTCAGGTACCCATTTCGTGAAACTATGTATATACTATTGATGCATTCTGATTAACATGAAACTATTAAACGATTGTCTGAATCTGACCTAAACCTTAGGGTTTAACAGTCAGAAAACATGTCAGACAACACAGTGTTGAAACATAGATACTTGATGTGATATTATTTGGTGTAAACGTATGTGAGGTTAAACAAAACAAAACTATAACAGTTGTTGTTGCGGAATGTTAAACCGACGAGTTATTCGTATAGGTGACGATCTGTACGAATGATTCTGACTGTTTAACGTTCTGTAATAATGATTTAACAGTAGAAAACAAGAATCAGAAAGCCAAACCATTGACGTGTTCGTTCGAATGACGATTCGAACGAATACGCGCGATGGCGACGCGATCTGACGAAACGAATAACGACACGAACGATCATAATTTTAAGGAAAAAAAAGTAATTCCTATTTTACAATTTTGAAACTCATCGTAAAATGTTTTAAGCTAAACTATTTTATTTGAATCGCGAATGAATTAATAAAACGCATAAAATAACATAATTCGAAAAATAAATAAACGCCACGATAATTAAAATAATTTCTAATAATATTTGTATACTAAACATTATAAAGTAACTCTTTTATTTAAATTACAAAACACGCGCGAAACGTGCCGGATACGCAACAAAATTACGAACCGAGCAACCGAAACGAACCCGAACACACGCGAGGTATATAAGCCTTGAGTGTGAGCATTTATTTCATTTCTTACACTCATATCTCACTCCAAACCATCCTTCCCGTTTTTCTTCCTATCACCACAAGATCCAATCTTCAACCCTCTTTAACTTGCTCAAATCTTGACGAAATTAAGTGTTCTTGGTGTCCATTTGAAGCTCTTGAAGTCCTCTACACGAAAGTACAACTCATCTGAGATTTCCTCTGGCCAAATCCAAGGTATAAAGCCCTAAAGTGGCTGAAAACTAGGGTTTTCTAAACCCATTTCACGACTCAACAACAAACTCGGCTTAGGGCCTTACCAACGCACACACTACACCCTAGAGGACCTATCTTCGTATAACCTAACCATGGGAACAGCTTAATTACAGTAGGAAGCTCGATGATGATGATAAACTACAGGGTTCGCGAGGATCCGTCACGGGCGAACCTGTTGGGCTGGACGAAGACATGGCGAACCCTTGGCTGCATCCCAGCGAACCCACGAGGACCAGACTCATGAACCTTCACTCATAAACCCTAGGAAGACGAACCTTTCTGCTGTCGAACCCCATCTGCATTCACCTAGCCGAACCCTAGTTCTCTCACGAACCCAACATACCCGGCGAACCCTAGAATACTATGGCCGAACCATGGAGTCCCCGAACCTACAGCTCAATTCACGAACCATTTTGAACGGCCCCGAACCCTCAACAACCGAACCCTGAAAGGCCAACGAACCATGCACGAACCTTACACCGGTTTTGCCGAACCTAAGACCATGAGACCCCAAGGTTCGCTGCCTTGGGGATTATTGTTTTGATTTGTTGAATGAGGACAAACCATCGGCCCAATGTTATGGCCCAGTTTTATCTTGTTCAAGTCATATAACGCCACAAGTCCATTAGGCCCAACAAGTTATAATCGGCCCACGTGTAGCTATCCGGCCCAACATCCTTTAGCCGGCCCAAAATTCTTGTGTAATCGGCCCACAGATCAAGAACTCGGCCTATACCATCCTTATTTGACTCGGCCGAATACATGCAGCCTATGTACATTAGGCCCAAAACACACACATGCTACCACTAGGCCCAACTCATCATTATCCAAGCCCAATAGTGTACACCCGGCCCAAAGCCTTCGGCCCAATACACCTAGCCGGCTCAACCAATTAGTAAACAAGCCCAAACTGTTTGTTCTTCGTCTCAAGTTAGATAACTTATTCCTCGTTTGGACCAAGTCATAAAGCCCACTTGTTATAGTCCAACTCGATTATCTTTCGGCCCATGACAATCAAATAAAAGTCATAATACATTGACAATTTAACTTTGATAACATGTATGGAGTTTGAACAATTTAATATAAGGATGGTTATGGTTTGAGAAACCAAAGCTCTTGAACAAGAATGTGACATAATCTATGTGTCACTAGAATCTTTAATAAACAAAAGGGGGCCGAAAGACGATCTAGACTTATAGTGTTAGCCAACTTCTGGGCTAACACTAACACTTACACACACGCGCGTCAATTATAACTTATACTTATAAACTACAACATTCTGAAATCAATACAGAAATGTGAACATCATATCAAGAGCAAACAAAGAGGGCGTGTATTCTTATTTTACTTAGTCACACACTACGGACCTAAGATGAGTTCATTTGTCCCCTTTCAAACTTATTTGTTTTACTTCGGGACTAAGAAGCATGTCAAACATTTTCATAAATTGTTGAAATGTTACTTAATGCTTTAAACATAAACATGATACTTATGTTGAAACTTATACTTTAAGCTTGATACTTGATATCATTTGTTGGATGCTTATGAGACGTGATGCTTTATATGAGACATGATACTTAAACATGAGATGAGATGCTTGTGATACGATATGCTTAAACATGACACTTCATGCTTGTGACAACATTATGCTTGAACATGATACTTGATGATTGTGATACTCTTAAACATGATACTTGATACAGATGAATCAAGGTGTGAACACTTGAAACTTTATGCTTGGAAACTACTACCTGCGCATGAAACATTGTACATGTATCTAACCATAGTCTATGTAATTGCTAAACTTCTGGTAGCCCAGAGCTTGTACCTATGGGGTGAGATACATGTAAAAACATAAACGTAACGATACTAGGCTATTATCTAGATATAAGAGACATGTTATTGCTAAACTACTGGTAATCCAGAGCTTTTGTCTGTTTATATGAGGTATGTAATTGCTAAACAAAAACATTGAGATGCTAAGCTATTATCTATATAAGAGACATGTAATGGCTAAACTACTGGTAATCCAGAGCTTTTGTCTGCTTATATGAGATATGTAATTGCTGGAATTACTTGTGTATGCATGGCTTGTGTCTATATATGAGATATGTAATTGCTAAACTACTGGTAAACCAGAGCTTTTATCTTGTATAGGAGACACGTAATTGCTAGACTAAGCTTAACTAATCTGTGAGCTACGTAATTGCTAAACGACTGCTAGTGCAGAGCTTGTACTCACGTATGGGATTAGAGACAGCTAAACTATGTGCGTGTGAAACTTGATGCTTGATAAACATACCTTGAAACTAACACTTGTAAACAGTATAGGCTTGTAAACTTTGAAACGGACAACAAAAGCTTTGATGAGGAATGGGTTGATTGGTAGGTAAAATGCTTAATTATTATTAACAACAGTGTCATATCCGGATTAGTATGTGGTGGGACGGCGTCTGGGCGGGTTGTAGGCTCGACCCAGGGGTATGCCCTATATATAAGCATACCGATTTGGATATTGCATGTGGAGTTAATGAGGTTAAGGTTTTACCGAAAAAGGTTTGTTAAGACTATTTTAAATTTATAAACTTTATGAAATCACCAACCATTGTGTTGACCTTGTATTTTTTTACATGCATTCTCAGGTGATGAACAGGTTTAATCTAAGGCTTTGGATTGCATACTAGGCGGCCCAGATAGAGGACCTAGTAGACTTTTGTGAAGCACATCTTTTGTTGATGATACACATTATTTTGATATCTTGTACATATACAAGATATAGACATGTTATTCTTTTGATAGGTTTACTTAGTTAAATTGCAGAACATTGATATTGTAATTTAACTTTGTAATCCTAGATATCATTTGATTGTGCTTAGTTACTCTTAAACATTGATGCTATGTAAACAATCTGATCATCATGATTATCACCCGCGATATCATGCCCCGGGAACCTTCCGCCCGACGGGGACTCCGATCCAACCCCGCCGGCTCGGGGTGTGACATGTTGTGAAGTTGTGATTGATGGACTGTTGATGGAACGTGGTAAAAGTTGGTGATGGATTGACTTATGGATGATCACACTTGATGAACATTTATAAACTCACTTATGGACGCACTTATTGGACACGTAGGGTGCATAGGATCAACGAATGATATGAACGATTAGTGATGGACTGTAGACTTGATTGATGATATATACTTGGGGATAATGTAAACGCATAATGATGATACTAACACTTAGTGATGGTATGGACACTTGATGGGAATAAATTATAGGGAGGATATGAACACTTAGTGACAATAAGAGCACTCAGTGATGATATGAACCCTTATTAATGATTATGGACATTGAGATTTGGTATGGAATTTAGTGAACTTAGACATTAGGGGAAACTTTAATGTCAGGTGAACTTAGACATTAGGTGAACTTAGTAATAGGCAAACCTACATGTCAAGTGAACTTAGACATTAGGCGAACCTAATTGTCCAAGGGAACTAGAGACCACTTCACTCAAAATTATCCTACCTAGGATAAGGTTTGTGAAGTGAGATTATGGTAAGATACATGACACACCCTAAATTCTAACAAGGACAGTGGTGGGACGGTGTAGGGGAGGTTGTGATCTACCCCTGCATATGCCCTATATATAAGCTTGTTGCATTGCATCGGGAGGTTGTCAGTGTTGGTATAGGGTGGAGAATGTATGAAGCTTAGGAATAGTTAGCTAATATTAGTTATGACCAAATAGGACACTTAGTATAACATTAGGAAATTTATAAATGCTATGAGTTTAATGACAGATAGGTGAAAAATATAGTTCCTATATGTAATACTGATTGTTTAAATGAACTCATTTGACCATTGTTTGTATATCTCAATTCCAGCGACGGTTTCATTAGATATCTTACAACTAGAATCGCTCTTTTTTCCAATCCAGTCCCTCCACCACCGCGAACCCCAGTTAGATTCAGGCATGCTACACTTTTTAGTTATTGGGAGAACCCAAGTACTCTCTTTCGCATTCAGGAAAGAACTCTCATAGATCTTTTTTCCTTTTGGAAGATACAGGAGCGAAACAATCAACCTATTCATATTGGAAGACCCAACAGATTCTTCCAATGTATCATTTCTGGGTCCAATGGAATTCATAGGTATAGGAAGAAGCCCTATCAAATAGACTTACGTTGTAAACAGTAGTAACATGTTTCTAATTCCTCAAAAACATGCCGCCTCGCCGTCGTAACGAAGATGATTCGAACAATGGAGATGCTAACGGTAAGGCCAACTCCGGCATACAAGAGTTAGCAACACTTATCTCTGGATTGGTGAATCAACTGACGCAAGCCAATCAGTCTCTCACTCAGAACAGAGGTGGTGCAAACCCACCAACATGCACATTCAAACACTTCAACTCCTGTAATCCACAGAAGTTTACGGGTGCTGAGTCAGCCACTGGTCTGTTGCAGTGGTTCAAGAGTATGGAGAACACTTTTATCAACAGCGACTGCCCCGATAATCTGAAAGTTCGCTATGCCACCAGTGTTTTCCAAAAGAGAGCACTAACGTGGTGGAATGGGGAAAAGCGAACTAGGGGAGTGGATGCTGCTTTAGCATTGACATGGACAGAAGACCACTGAATTCTGTCCTTGTAGCAAGATGAGGAAGCTTGAGACTGAGTTTTGGGAACTCAAACAAGACAGTGGGGAGAATGTAATTTACAATACTCGTTTCCACTATTATAGTCTGTGGGTGCCTCATTTGGTGACACCCTTGGAGAGGGCAATTGACAAATACATCGGTGGTCTGCCTATGCAGATCCAAGACACTGTATACGGAAGCAACCCCAAAACATTGGAGGCTGCCATCCGTTTATCTGCTACACTCACTGATAATCACGTAAAGGCTGGAACACTCACAAGGAAGGGAACGAAGAAGACTGAAGTGAAGACTGCAACAAAGGAAACAAAGATTGAAGTCAAGACTGAAGCTGCTAGTTCGTCAAAAAGCAGCAACAGGAAGTGGAAGACTAGGAGTTATGTTGTTACCACTCCAGTCACCCAACAGTCCTCCAATAATTCCAACACTAGGAATTTTGGAGCTGTTCCGCAATGCAACACTTGCCGGTATCATCACGCGCCTAACTTGCCTTGTCGCATCCGCAACAACTGTGGCAAGTATGGCCATTTTGCTAATGTCTGTCGGAGTGCACCGCAAGCACAAAGGATGCAACCTGCTCTGCTTGCACTGGCCAGTCCGCAAGCTCAACCGATACAAGCTGCACCTGTTCGCCAGGTACCTGCACAAGCAAAAGCCTGTTATGAGTGCGGCGAAGTGGGTCACTTCAGAAACCAGTGCCCGAGACTTACAGGAAATAATTAGAGGGTGGCAAGAGGCAGAGCATTTCAACTGAATGCTCCAGCTGCTCAAGCCAACCAGGATGTGGTCAATGGTACATTTCTGATCAACAACTCTTATGCATCTGTCTTACTTGATTCTGGTGCCGATAGGAGTTTCGTTTCATATGATTTTGAATGCTTGCTTGGTAGAACACGTACATATTTAGATAAACCGTTTAACGTGGAGGTGGCTGACGGAAACACTATTGATATTGACACTATTATTATTGGATGTACTATGAACTTAAGTGATCACGTTTTCCCAATTGATCTCATACCGATGCATCTTGGTAGCTTTGATGTTATCATAGGCATGGATTGGTTAGCCACCCACAAAGCGGAGATTGTATGCCATGAAAAATATATTCGTATTCCATTACCTTCGGGTGAAACCTTAAGAGTATTTGGAGAAACTTCTAGTAAAGGTCTTAAGCTGATGTCATGCACTAAAGCACACAAGTACCTTAGGAAGAAATGTATAGCATTCTTAGAACACATAGTGGAGAAAAAGGAGAAAGGAAAGAGCATTGAAGACGTTCCAATAATCAGAGATTTCCCAGAAGTATTTCCAGATGATTTGCCGGGTCTTCCACCAGAACGTCAAGTAGAGTTTCGAATTGACTTAGTACCTGGTGCGAACCCAGTTGCCAAAGCTCCCTACAGACTTGGGCCTTCGGAGTTGCAAGAATTGGCGAGCCAGTTGCAAGAACTGACTGATAAAGGATTTATTCGCCCGAGCCATTCGCCATGGGGTGCACCGGTCCTGTTTGTCAAGAAGAAGGACAGGTCATTCCGAATGTGCATCGATTACCGCGAATTGAACAAACTCACGATTAAGAATTGATATCCACTGTCGCGCATCGATGATCTCTTCGATCAGCTTCAAGGCTCGACATGGTTTTCAAAGATCGATCTTAGGTCTGGGTATCATCAGTTTCGCGTACATGATGATGATATTCCCAAGACTGCTTTCAGAACAAGATATGGCCACTACGAATTTCTGGTAATGCCTTTCGGCCTTACCAATGCACCAGCGGTTTTCATGGATCTCATGAACCGTGTTTGCAGGCCATACTTGGATAAATTTGTGATTTTATTCATTGATGATATTTTGATCTACTCGAAGAGCAAGGGAGAACGCGAGCAACACCTTAAGTTGGTTTTGGAGATCTTAAGAATAGAGAAACTGTATGCCAAATTCTCTAAATGTGAATTTTGGCTTAAGGAAGTTCAATTCTTGGGGCATATAGTCAATGAAAATGGTGTTCACATGGATCCTACAAAAATTGATGCGGTAAAGAATTGGAGTACACCGAAGACACCTACGGAGATTCGATCGTTTCTTGGACTTGCCGGTTACTATCGGTGGTTTATTTTGAATTTCTCCAGGATTGTTATCCCACTCACTTCTTTGACTCAATAGAATAAACCATATGAGTGGGGACCAAAGCAGGAAGAGGCATTTCAGTCCTTGAAGCAGAAACTATGTGATGCTCCTGTTTTGACACTGCCTGATGGAAATGATGATTTTGTGGTCTATTGTGATGCATCCAAACTAGGTCTCGGTTGTGTTCTCATGCAACGGGGGAAGGTTGTGGCCTATGCATCAAGACAACTGAAAATTCACGAGAAGAACTACACCACACACGACATGAAACTGGGTGCAGTCGTGTTTGCCTTGAAGATATGGAGACATTATCTTTATGGCACTAAGTGTGTAGTGTTCACTGACCATAAGAGTTTACAAAATATTCTCAATCAGAAAGAACTTAATATGAGACAATGGAGATGGGTTGAACTTTTGAACGATTATGACTGTGAAATTCGCTACCATCCTGGTAAAGCGAATGTAGTAGCAGATGCGCTTAGTCGCAAAAGTCAAGTTCAGATTCATATTGTCCGAGTGCACACTAATATACGTAATGATGTTCTCACAGCCCAACAACAGTCATTAGCTCAAGGTAACTTGAAAAATGTGATGTCTTGCGGGGCTGAGATTTTATTGGAAACTAAGGATGATGGTTTGATGTATTATTGGAATCGGTTGTGGATACCGAACAGAGGTGATCTTAGGATGGTGATTATGGATGAAGCTCATAAGTCTCGTTACTCAATCCATCCGGGTTCTGATAAGATGTATCAAGACCTTAGGGGCTTGTACTGGTGGCCTGGGATGAAGAAGGATATTGCTGAGTATGTGTCAAAGTGCCTTAACTGTGCTAAACTCAAGGCAGAACACCAGCGACCTTCAGGATAGTTATTACAACCAGAAATACCCATGTGGAAGTGGGAGAATATCTCCATGGATTTTATTACCAAACTCCCATGAACCGCAAACGGTAAGGATAGTATTTGGGTAATAGTTGATAGATTGACCAAGTCGGCTCACTTCTTACCGATACGAGAAACATACCCTATGCGGAAGTTAGCTCGAATCTACATTGATGAGATCATTAGCCGACATGGTATTCACTTAAGCATAATATCGGATCGTGATGCTCGTTTCACGGCACGATTTTGGGAATCACTTCATGAAGCCTTTGGAACAAGATTGGATCTTAGCACTGCCTATCATCCTCAAACGGATGGGCAAACGGAGCGAACAATTCAGACACTTGAAGACATGTTGAGAGCTTGTGTCAACGATTTTGGTGGCAATTGGGATAGCCATTTACCATTGGTTGAGTTCTCGTATAACAACAGTTATAACGCGAGCATTGGTATGGCACCGTTTGAAGCTCTTTATGGCAGGAAATGTCGGTCACCTATTTGTTGGACCGAAGTCGGCGAATCGCAGATCACTGGTCCCGAGATTATTCATGAGACGACTGACAAGATCCGCCAGATCCGCGACAATTTGTTAGCTGCACGCAGTCGACAGAAGAGTTACGCGGATAAGAGACGAAAACCTTTAGAATTTGAAGTGGGAGATATGGTATTACTTAAGGTATCGCCTTGGAAGGGCGTTGTACGATTCAGAAAGAAAGGATAGCTGACTCCATGATATGTTGGCCCTTTTAAGATCCTTGAACGGATAGGGAAGGTCGCCTACAAGTTGGAACTTCCTTCTGAACTTAGTAACGTGCACCTAACGTTTCACGTGTCCAACTTAAGAAAGTGCTTAGCTGATCAGGATCTTCAGGTACCACTCGATGACATTCGCATCGATGATACCATGCACTTTGTTGAAAAACCAGTGGAGATAATGGATCGTGAGGTTAAACAACTCAAACGCAGTAGAATTCCAATTGTCAAAGTACGTTGGGAGTCGAAGCGGGGTCCAGAATTCACCTGGGAGCGGGAAGATCAAATGAAGCTTAAGTACCCACATTTATTTACTACGGTCACTCCAAGTTGAATTTCGGGACGAAATTCCTTTAACTAGGGGAGACTGTAACATTACTGTATTTCCGGTCGTCCGTACATCTGTACGATTGTACTGTTACGATCTGAGATTTATTATTATTAATGATGTTGAATTATTTGATGATTATCACTGTTATTGGTATACATATTTAAAATATATTATTACACACGTAAACCATGGGAAGTTTAGTTCTAACCCAACTAAACAGAACCAGAGAGTTATCGCAGATGAAAACACATATAATGGATGTTGATATGAAATGGAATGGGATTGGGAGTTGGATATGGTTTAGTGAGTTATGGATTGAGAATTGTAACATTTAAAGATAACGAAATGATAAAATAATTACGCGATTGTGAGGTTACGAATCTAATTTAAACGCGAGTATTAATTCAGAAATATTAACTTAATAATGTATTCGTGAGGGTGACGATTCACACGGATATAATTATTAAGAATAATATTCTGAAACGATATTCCATAAATAGTAAATCAAATCGAAATACGATACGAGCGTTGGATTCGCAAAGGTGACGACCTTTACAAATACGTACATAAGTAATGTGTTTCGACGAGATAATTAAATAATATCCAACTATAATATTAATGTAATAAATGAAATATAAAAATAATTATTAGGAATCACAACCTTGAACGAAAACGAATGAATTATCTTATTTAATTAAATGATTTAACAAAGTGAACGGACTTATTTTACGAAACGAATTAATTAAAATATCTTAATTAAAAGTGAAGTCATTTTACGAAACAACATTTAATTAAAATTAAGATTATTGAAACGAAACCTAATTAATTAAAGGTTTTGTGTTTTAAATACGTTTAGATTAAAAACCGAGCATTTATTATTTGTTAAGCGCGATAAAAACGAGACGAGCACGTGGGGATAATACGCGTTATAAGAAAGAAATCTTCTTCCTTTTTCCTCATTCCCACCTTCTTCTTTCTCTATCTCTAATTCCACCAAGAACACAAAATTCGTCACCCACAACCCCCTCAACTTCTCACTAGCATATCTCTTTCGTTACCCGACGGAATCACGAGATCTTGGAGCCTAAACGACCGCGTGATCGAGGGGAACAAGAGGATACAAAGAAACTCATCATTTGGTCACGATTTTGAGGTAAATCTTGAGTTGTATTTTCGGTTTCTCACTCTAAGATGATCGAGTATATGTTTGTTTTAATAATCCGAACTTATCACCTTAAATCATTAAAACAGGTAGTATAAAGGGGTAGGATCGGATCAGCATCAGAAGGAGCTTTATGGCGACGATGCTGAGATGATGGCCGAACAAACCTAGGTTGGCTGCACAGCACCTTGGCCGAACCCTCCCACCAGCCGAACCCTTTACATGTCCGGCGAACCTTCTGCCAGCAGGGAACTCACGAACCCTGCGCCACCATGATGGCCGAACCTGTTCCACCGAACCCTTCTGGGCACCGAACCTTCCGGGGTGGGACGAACCCAACGTGAGCCGTAACCATCCTTGAATGGGACGAACCTTAGGTCTGGCTACAGCCGAACCTTGCTCCACACATATAACCGAACCATGCATGGCCACGAACCATGCATGAAGTGGCAAACCCATCAGCCTCACGAACCTCATATGCCAGCCGAACTATCAAGCATGCAGCGAACCTGCATGCACATTCCCGAACCCCTAAAGGACCGGTGAACCTTTGGCCGAGTCTATTTCCCCCCGCGAACCCTACTTCCTTTATTGGCCGAACCCTTGGTTGAGCTTTGTTGGCCGAACCTATGGTTTATATTAAATAGGTTCGCTGCCCTAGGATTGATAAAAAAAACGCAAGTATGGGACTAGGGTTAAGTAGGAGTTCAATACTAGGAGAAATACATTGATAAATACACATGCATGAACAAGGATACCCCCCCCCCCCATCTTTTTAATTTAAATATCTAAACTAAATTATAGGGTTTTATGTAACATGGTGAGCTTGGTATGAATGAAATTATTATGATGGCATCAAACTCAAAAAGGGGTTTTATTATGTAAAATGGTGGTGGGTTTTAAATGGTCATGCATGTGGATAGAAGTGTGTATGGATAAGAGTGTCGCCTTGATTACACTTATTTATGGAAAGCATACACAAGAAATCACAATTAATTTACATAGTCAGATACTTAAAAACTAACAAGCCAAATTAAATTTGATGACGATTATTAATGAAATTCTAGGTGGAATAACTAAATTTGTGATGAATACACTAAACTAAGAAAATACTTAGTGATTTAAAAGTTAGTACTTATGGAAGAATTATTTAAATAATATTCGAGTACTTACAAATACGAAACATAAATAATTACAGATCGTTGAATAGTTGTGGAGTTCATATACGCGAGCGCGCATTTTACTAAACACTAAACCTACGGACTCAGGTGAGTTCTCACAACCTCCTTTTAAACTGTTTTGTTTTTAAACTCGAAGGTGGAACATGTATACCAATATTTAAAATATTATTTTGATAACACATGGGTGACACCTGCTTTATCATTATGATATTCAGATTATTGAATTATCATTGATTATTGGTTGAGATGGATTATTACTTATCCGTGAGTCATTGTTGATCGAGTTGACTTAGGTCCTCCGCGATAATTGAGTTACTGTTGGTGAGTTGACTAACGTCCTCCTCAGAGATCCACTGTTGATTGAGTTGACTGTGGTCCTCCGCGGTGCACGTATTGATACTTATAGGAATATCGTTGATTGAGTTGACTGAGGTCCTCCGCGATGATTCCACCGTTGATTGAGTTGACTGAGGTCCTCCGCGGTAACTTATATTGATATGATTGTGATGGTTGATGAATATTGAATTGATGAGATTAGTTGAATATACGTGGTTGAATACTTGTGATGATTGTGTATGTGATTAGTTGGATTTGTTTGGATGTTGTGATATGTTAGGATTTGGCAGGACTGGACTAACTTACAGGTGCACATGTGGATTTTCTCGGGGAAATTATAAAATTTTATAAATCCATTTATCAACTTTTATAAACGTTTTATAAACAATTTTTATACATAAAAACTTATGATTTCTCACCAACTACTTTGTAGTTGACACTTGATTTTCTACATGTTTCAGGTAATGAAGCCAAGCAGGTTGAGAAGGATGATCTCTTCTATTTTGGACATCATCATATAGGATTCTTGGACTTAGCTAATTAACTGAAATTCTGGCGAATAGAGTTTAGTTAGTTTAGCTAAATCTTTTGTGTAATTGATGTATTTAATTCATGATGAACATGATTTTTGTGTAAATATTTATTTGGATTGATTGATATGTGATGGTATATATTTAGATGCCCACGAGCTTTTAAACAATCTACACATCCCTCGTGTCATCTCGACGTTTCCGCCATCGGTTGGTGTGTTACAAACATCAATCTAGAACAATATTTCAATGCATTTTTTAGATGCTACATTAATTGTAGTTACTAAAAAGATTCAAAGAGCCCTTACAACATGGGGATTCAACTTGGTTCTTCTCTCTGGTTACAACCACAGAAAACAAAATCAATAATTCATGGTAAGATTAAGGAGTCAAAATACTGACCTTGACCTCTGCCAGAAGCATATTGCAATGAAGTAGAACATGCAAATCTCTAAACATCAAAACCTCACCACAATATTCAGTAAAAAGGTTCTAGATTTCAACACTTCCACCTATGACAGAAGCATGAATAGGTTTGTTCATCATATCCAGGTATAGTTGTCTTGTTGCTTCTAACAAAAGGCCACTTAAGAAATAAGTCAAGAAAATTCATAAGAAAATGAGAAAAATAAAAATAGCATTACCATCAATCGTAATTGAAATATTTAAACATAGCAAGAATTGTTGACTGAAACATCATCGGGATTCCTCTTTTACAAAATAGAATGTGAACTTTGATGAAATACTCACCAAAAGAATCAAACCCAATTACAAATAAAATTGAAATTACTATCTAACCTGATATAAAATCAAAAGATTGAGTAAAGAAATGAGAGCAAACCAACATCAATCTAGATTAATATTTCAATGCATTTTGTAGTTGCTACATCAAGTGTAGTTCCTAAAAAGATTCAAAGAGCCTGTATAATGTGGGCTTCAGCTTGGTTCTTCTCTCTGGTTACACCCAAAGAAAACAAAATAATAATTCATGGTAAGATTTAGGAGTGAATATACCTAAGCTATCTAAAATGCTGGGAAACTAAACAGTATTCAATCTATATCAACAATACCCAAAAGCATGTGAAAAATTGATGAATAAGCAAGAAATAACAGTTAGCTAAATTGAATTTTGCTGAACCCTCACCTGATAAACATACCCAAAAAGAGTCTCATTGGTTTTTTCAACTACAAATCCTTTGTGGCATTCTATCAAACACTTTGAAGTCAGGAAAGAGTGTTACTAAAAACATCAAAAAATTGGTAATCGGGTTAAGTTACTGAATGATTCTGAGGTTGGGTTTCAGAATTTTGAAGAACCCAAAAGAGACTGTGAACTTTGATCAAATATACCGAAAGAATCATACCCAATTACAAAAAAAATTAAAGTTGCATTCAAACTTGCATTTTCAAGTGCTAACCGTGATAATGCTCCCATTTCAAGAATAAATGACCATGTCTTCGGGAAATTGATGGTTGAATAATTTAAGAGATACACATAAAAAATAATAAAAAAAATATCAAAGTAACGACAATCATCATTCCTTAACAAAAAAAAATATTCTTACCTTCTAAATTGAAAATAAACAATGAATCATGTAATCGTACCTTAACCAAAGTGGGGTTTTGAGACTTAGGTAACAAATAAAAGGGATTCATACCATTTTCGCCAATCAAAATAAGGTTGATGTAGGTAATCGTAATCCGCTTAAGTTTTAGCGGGATAACCTGCCATCTGCTTGTGTCAAATTAAGCAAGAACCCTAAAATTGAAGTGGAAAAGTAGGATTATTGACAGGTTGTTAACAAACAAAAGGGGTCCATAGCTTATGAACCGAAACATACAATGAATCGAAAAAGATAAATGTAATCATTATGGATTTCACTCCAAATTCAAATTTTAATTGTGCCAAATTTATAATAAAACAAAGTTTATGATATTTCTGACAATGTTAATTCATAAATCCATAGTTATATACATATATATATATATGTATGTATGTATGTACATATGTATGTACGTATGTGTACGTATGTATGTATGTATGAGCGGGCCACATATACGTGTGACCGGGGCACTAAGGACAAACGGCTGATCACCGATCCGAGGCCACCAAGCACTAACAACGACGTCGTCCACAGTATAAATCGTTGGCGTGTATATCGGCATACCAATCTCTGCCTCCATGTAAAGACCGGTCATCACTGCAACCTCTCGTATAGACATGTCGTACTGCTCTCTGCAAAGTCCAAACAAGATCTTCGGTGGCGGCTGTGGCTGATTGGCCTATGGCTAGAAGTCCTTGATCTAGTATCACAACACACAGATTAACTTAAAGATAACATATTACAAGGGTTTCGTAATCACAACCAAAATTACAGTTTACAAACTAACTTATTACACAAACTAATTATTTAATTACAAGTGCCTGCAGTGCAATCTCACCCGTTGTCACTATCTACCTGCAAAACTTTTGAGTTTGGAAAGGTCAGCACAAAGCTGGAGAGTTCGTAATATTTAAGCTAAACAATATGATATGGTATGCAAGTTTTCGATATATAGAGTTCAAGATAACCATGGTACCCATATCTAGTTCCTTTCAAACAATTCTACGTTTTCCGAAGATACTACCCGTTGGTAAATATCTTGATGCCTCATTATCTTAATGTCTATCACTAACATTAAGAGAGTGTTTCGGAAACAGGTAACAAACATCCACACAAGGGGAGAAGCAAACCTCCCAATGAATGGGTTGTTAGCCGATAGTACTATCAATGTTCACCCGTTCAGCCCCACATGGGTTCACTAGATACTGTTTCGAGGGATGAGGACTTTTTGATACTGTGATAAAGAGCTAACGGAAAAATCCAATGAAATCTTACAAAAGTCACATGAAATCACACAGATTACAGTGATACATATCATATGTTCAAGAAATGTTTCATAGTAATACCCCGATGTTTATGAGACATTAAAAAGAAAAGGGGTTGTACGAAAATCACCTGAAGTCTCAAAGGTAGTAAAATCACTCGCAGACTGATGATAATATCTAAATTCTGCATTAGTTTACGTTTAATAAGTTATTTATATTTTAACTTACTAATTAGATCTTTCTGAACGTTTAATGTCAAAGACATTGCATTAAAAGTCATCAAACCGATATTAGATATTTAATTAGTAGTTTTAATGTAATATCATACAATGTATGATAATGTAGGAACCTATACTGCTTTAGGTTCCTAATACAAGGTTGAGGACTCATTTGATTAATCAAAATATTCTCAGATTAAACAAATAGATATTGTTGTTGATTATATTACTGAAACAGTTTCTAGATGGATTTGTGACTTAGGAATGATCAATCCTTGTTAATGATTATCCAGATATTATGAAACATCATAATGTAACATTGGAATAGGTTTAATAACCATGTTCAACATATTAATCTGACTATTATCATATTGTGATTAGCTTGAAACACTTGGATTTAACCATGCATTTCAACGATTCATCAAGATAATCACATACATTGTCACAATCAGATGGTTTAAACCTTTATAATCATAGTTATAGTTTCATGATAACCGGGCATTACAACGGATCTAAACAGGGACTTACCCTTTAACACATCAAGTTCTTTTTTTATAATCATTCCTAGCCATCATCTAGGCAATAATCAACAACCCTAACTATTACATTACTTTCAAAAACAAGATCTAATCAACCCATTATCAAACTAGTAGGTTAAAACGAATCATTACCTAATCGGACGGATTTTCAGTCGCAAAACAACGATCAACACTTGTAGATACGTTCCTTGATGCGATTCAGAGGTTTTGATAGCTTGAGAACTGAGTTTTTGATGATATAAGGTCGATTTTTCGTCTATGGGTGAAGGTAGGTTCGAGAAATGAAGAATAAACTCATTATGCTTGAAATCTGATCATCTATTATGATCTGCCAAACCGCCCTACTCGTCGCGTACCGCCAAGGAGGCAATTTTCTTCCTTAGCGTACCGCGAAGAAATCCGGAGTCCAAAAGATATTTTGGACTCCTCGCGTGCTGCCAAGAATGTTCAAGTGAGCCTTGGCGTACCGCGAAGACTCCCGGATTTCAATACTTAGAAATGTTTCTTCGTTTTTCGATTCCGGAGAATCTGGAACTCTGTTTCGCGTGCGGTCTTCTTCTCCGTTCACAATTTCTCGCATACTTTCAATCTGTAATAATCACGATTGCTAAATCAAAGCGGATTTCAAGGACGATGAAATGTGCTCTCAGTCATTGATTACGTAATTCTCGAACGTAATTGTCACAGTCTCCTCCTGTTAAAGAAATTTCGTCCCGAAATTTAGTGAAGACTTATTTGATGACAATCATTTATGAGAACAGATGTAGATATTTTTATTTAATACGATCCTCCCATTCCCATGTATATTCAGGTCCACGTTGTGAGTTCCATCGAACTTTAACGATTGGAATGCGACTACGTTTCAGCACTTTAATTTCCCGATCATCACCTCTACCGGTTCTTCGGTGAACTGAAGTTTGTCATCAATCTGAATTTCTTCAAGAGGTTCGATCAATGATTCATGAGTTAGGCATTTCTTCAGATTTGATACGTGAAAAACATCATGAATGTTACTGAGTTCAAGAGGTAATTCAAGTCTGTAGGCTACTATTCCAATTTATTCTAGAATTTTGAATAGTCCTACGAATCTTAGTAAGAGTTTACCTCGCTTTCCAAATCTGAAAATGCCCTTCAGGTGAAACTTTCAACATTACTTGGTCACCTATTTGGAATTCTAAAGGTCTACGATGATTATCAGCATAACTCTTTTGACGATCGCGAGCAACTTTAATACGTTCTTGAATAAGTGTGATCTTGTCAGTTGTCTCTTGAAAGCATTATGGGCCTATTATCTGACTTTCACCTACCTCCGACCAGCAGATAGGAGATGTACACTTGCGACCATAGAGTACTTCTAATGGAGCACACTGAATACTGGTATGGTAGCTGTTATTGTATGAGAATTCAATGAGTGGAAGGTGAATATCCCAGCTACCTCCAAAATCAATCACACAGCTTCTGAGCATGTCTTCAAGAGTTTGATTTGTTCTTTCGGTTTGCCCATCCGTTTGCGGATGATAAACTGTGCTCATATTGATTTGTGTGCCCAGAGCATTCTGAAAAGTTTGCCAAAATTATGACATAAATCGACTATCTCTGTCAGAAATGATAGAGATTGGTACTCCATGTCGAGATACAATCTCATTAACATAGAGTTTAGCCAGTCGATCCATAGAGAAATCTTCTCGGATGGGTAAGAAATGCGCAGATTAAGTAAGGCGATCAACGATAACCCATATAGAGTCATGATTATGTGATGTTCTGGGTAGTTTGGTAATGAAATCCATAGATATCGGATCCCATTTCCACATGGGAATCTCCGGTTGTTGTAATAACCCAAAAGGCCGTTGATGTTCAGCCTTAACTTTGAGACATGTTAAACATCGATCCACGTATTCTGCTATGTGTTTTTTCATTCTAGGCCACCTGTAAAAATCTCTAAGATCTTCATACATTTTATCAGCACCTGGATGAATAGAATACCTGGATTTGTGCGCCTCATCCAAAATGATTGTTCTAATGTTACCAAATAGAGGAACCCAAATTCAGCTTTTGAAATATAACACTCCCTCAGTTTTGGTTTCGAGTTGTTTTTCTAACCCTCTTAGTTCTTGAGCTGGGTAGTTTGTTGCTTGTAAGGGTTGTTGCTGAGCTTCTCTAATATGAGGAATTAGATTGGTTTGAATAGTCATACCTAACGCTCTCACACGTAAAGGTTTGACTCGTTCCTAGCGACTCAAGGCATTGGTTACAACATTCGCCTTACTTGGGTGGTAACGAATCTCACGGTCATAGTCGTTCAGAAGTTCTACCCATCGCCTTTGTCGCATGTTCAACATTTTCTGATCTAGAATGTGTTGAAGACTTTTGTGATCAGTGTATACAATACACTTAATTCCGTAAAGATAGTGTCTCCAAATTTTGAGTGTAAACACCACTGCACCAAGTTCTAGATCATGAGTGGTATAATTCTTCTCATGTTTTCTCAACTGTCGAGAAGCGTAAGCAATTACCTTGTCATTCTGCATTAACACGCACCCAAGACCTTGACGAGAAGCATCACAGTATACTGTGAAGTTATCAGTACATTCCGGTAATGCCAGTATAGGTGCGTTGCAGAGTTTGTGTTTCAACAGTTGGAATGCCTCCCCCTGTTGGGAACCGCATATAAACGGTTGATTTTTCTGTGTCAACATTGTTAGTGGCAGGGCTATTTTGGAAAAATTCTTGATGAATCGGCGATAATAACCTCCCAGTCCTAAGAATTGACGTATTTCAGTTGGGGTTCGTGGTGTCTCCCATTATTTTACAGCTTTAATCTTACTGGGATCCATTTGAATACCGTTCTCATTTACTACATGTCCAATAAATTGAACTTCCCATAACCAAAACTCACACTTGGAGAATTTAGCATAAAGTTTTTCACGTGCTAAAAGTTCTAAGATTAGTTTCAAGTGTTGAGCATGTTCCTATTGGTTTCGGAAATAAATGAGAATATGATCAATAAATACAATCACAAACCTATCCAGATAAGGTCTACACTCTCGATTCATCAGATCCATGAAAACTGCAGGTGCATTTGTTAACCCAAATGGCATTACTAAAAACTCGTAATGTCCGTAACGGGTTCTGAAAGCAGTTTTTGGAACATCAGCATCATGAATTCGTAACTGATGATATCCAGATCTTAAATTGATTTTTGAAAAATAAGTAGCACCTTGTAATTGATCGAATAGATAATCAATACGTGGTAATGGATAACGGTTCTTGGTTGTTAATCTATTGAGCTCCCTGTAGTAAATACACATCCTGAATGAACCATCTTTCTTTTTAAAAAAAGAATTGGTGCTCCTCAAGGTGAGAAGCTAGGTCTGATAAAACCTTTATCTAATAATTCATGCAGTTGACCTGAAAGCTCTTGCATTTCTGAGGGTGCTAACCGATAAGGAGCTTTAGCTACAGGTTCCGCACCTCGAATCAAGTCAATACGAAATTCAACTTGTCTCACTGGGGGTAATCCTAATATATCCTCAGAAAAACTTCAGGAAAATCTTTGACTACTGGAATATCTTCGATACGTTTTTGTGGAGAACAATTTTCCGTCACATGTGCTAGAAAGGCATGACAACCTTTTCGTAAGCATTTCTAAGTTTGCATGCAGGATATGATACCAAGTTTTCTACTAGCTCGTTCTCCTTGAACTTTCAGTGTATTACCATTAGGTAATGAAATACGGATCACCTTGTTTTGACACACAACTTCCGCTTGATTCTCAAAAAGCCAATCCATACCGACAACGACATCAAAACTTCCAAGTTCAATAAGCAGTAGATTGATATTAAAAAGGTGATCATTCAGATTCAAGGAACATCCTTGAATAACACTGTTGGTTTTGATTAACTTGCCATTAGCAAGTTCAATGACATAAGGAGTTTCTAGATAGAAAGTAATGATGCAAATTCAGGAGAGATAAAACTCTTATCTTCTCATGTATCAAACAGAACTGATGCATATAGATTATTGAGAAGAAACGTACCAGTGACAATGTTCGCATCATGCCTTGCCTCGGTTGCACCAATCTGGAAAGCTCTCCCTAGCTTCATTCCCCGGATTGGTGTTGTTGTTGTTGTTTGGACAGTTTCTCATGAAATGGTCGGGAGTTCCACACTTGAAGCACGACCGGTTTTTTTGAGTGGTTTGTTGTGGTTCTTGGTTTGGTTGATGAGCAGGCATGTTACAGTATCTAGTGTAGTGTCCGACTCGATTACAGTTTGCAGAAATAGGACACGGTCCTGTGTGATCATATGGACACTTGTTGCACTCGGGCTCCTGTCCAGTGTAAGCTTTCCTCTCAGGAACAACTGCACCATAATTTTTCACAATTGGTTTGCTCTGGCTAGTCTCGGCCGGAGCTTTAGTTTTGATTTTGCCAAACCACTTTCGTTTGGTATCCTTCGTATCACTCGAGCTACCGACATCACTACGGCCCACTGACGTCTGAGTTTTTTTGTTCAGAGTACCATTTCTTACTGCCTCATCGTTAAGCTTGGTGGTCAAGAATACTGTACGTTTAAGGGTGGTTGGTTCAGCTGCAGTCACCATTCTCCGATTCTGGAGAACCGAACCTTTGATATACTTCTCAATCAAAGCTGCTTCCATAGGACACATATTGGGAAGTAAACAAGTGAGTTCATGAAAGCGATCGGTATAAGCTAAGCAATCAGCACCGATCATCGAGTAATTCCAGAATTCCTCCTGGAGCTTTTGAATTTCAGTGATTGGGAAGTACTCTTACATAATCAGAGTTTTAAATTCATTCTAGCCCATAGCATCGACTATAGCTGAGCCTAAGTTTTCGCCTGGGTATTCCACCAGGTTAAAGCTGAGTCTTTCAGAGAACAAGCTGCATAAGACACCTTATGTTCCGCCAAACATTGGCTTATTTTGAGATTGGTTTCCATTTCCTCAATCCACTTCAAAAGTCCAGTCGCTCCTTCTTTACCTGTGAAAGTAGGAGGGTTGCAAGAAGCAAAGTACTTATAAGTACATCCTTGCTATGGTGGATCAGGAATAGTTGTTTTTGTTTTGTTGTACCGGTGGTATGATGAGTTTCTGCATGGCCACCGGTAGCATTGTGTTCATTATGATCATGGTTCCCACCAGAACCAAAGTGATATGTGGTTTATGTTGTGTCAAAACACCACAAGCCGATAGTTGTTCTCTCACAATTCGGGCTATCATTGCTTCATTCAGTCCGGATCCACTTGCAGCCGCAGGTGGAACTGTGTTCACTTACAGGTTTATGGGTGGAAATGTATTCGTTTCCAGATTTTCGAGTGGAACCATTTTCGTTTCCGGATTAATATGCGGAACCGGATTAGATTCTACATTTACAGGTGAGACTTGATTCAGTCCATGGTTAGTAACATTCTTGGCAGCTTTCTTAGCTGGTCAACCTCATTTTAGAGCAATTGTTTTGCTCACATGCAGACAACCTCAGGTCAGTTTAAGAATATTAAAGATATAACCCTTTGAGTCAAATAAATTCAACCATATTCAGTTATACTGAAAAATTTATGTTGAAATGTGATTATGAGAAACATAGTATAACTATATTAATATAATCCAGATGTGTTTTCAGCACACAGTTATTATACAGATGTTTGTAGTTATACTCAGTCCTATTATATCCAAAACATGTTATAGTATCACACAGCACACAGCATTGTGACGTCAATACAGATATGTTATTGTTCACATATTTTTGATATATTGCCATATACGACTTTGATATGTTACCACACAGGATTTTGATATGTTGCCACATAGGACTTTGATATGTGTCATACAGACAATTGATATGATACCACACAAGATTTTGATATGTTACCACACTGGATTTTGATATGTTGCCACATAGGATTTTGATATGTTGCCACATAGGACTTTGGTATTTACCACATAGGATTTTGATACACTGTCACACAGACGATTGAAATGATATCACACAGGATTTTGATACATTGTCACACAGACAATTGAAATGATAGCACACTGGATTTTGATATTTTACGATATGTTATACAATTGTTGTTCAGAAAAGTTTGATACACATACACATTCACATATCACACACAAACACATATACAAAAATAACCATTATATTACTATGATATCAGTTTCATACATCAATAGAGTTTGATACAAAGAGAACCACAATACCACCCATTCTAACATCAACCTAAACACACAGGATATATCTCACATGTCAAAAGTATCCCCACACACCACACGCTCAACCTATCCGTCTGTTTTCTATGGTATTTACAATGAAAGTCCCAAAACAACCACACCAAGATCATAATTACCGTAGGAAATACGGTAAGCAAGCTATCACAATGGCCATAGTTGCCAGTACTATAGCTAATCCTAACAATCTCGCCTCCAAACTCAGCATCCTCACACCCTCCATCATCTCTCTCACCCTCACAACTCTCACCCTCACAACCTCAACACACTACCAGAATACAACAATCATCATATGCACCATCGTCTGTCTCATCATATCCTCCATAATCGTCCTCCAGGCCCGAGTGCCTACCTCTAACACCTCAAACTACTCTACCAGACTCTGGTGAGCCGCACGTGTCTCAATCAAGGTGGTATGGGTCTCCTGCAGAGATTCGTAAGACTGTCTCAACTCTAGTCGAGCACCCTGCAAGTCCAAAGTGACCTCTTGTAGCTGAGCTCGCATATCAGCCTGTCGTGAGGACTCACCCACCTCATGGATGGAGCACGGAACATCTCTAGGGGAAAGCTGGTGCCTAGGTGGTAGCCCTGTTGTCTTGCGGGCTTGTCCCCGCATCCTACTAATCCTAGTATAGACCGGGACTCTCTGGGGTGATGGGCTTCTAGCCCGTCAATCAGCAGAGGTATCATCATCAGATACTTGTGGATGTGGTGGTGGTGTACGTGGTACATGAGGTGGTGTCTGTGGTACCAGTGGTGGTGTGTGTGAAATCTGGGGTACTCCTAGGGATGCTGTAGAAGATGCTTTTAATGGATCTGAGTCAAAACTCGAGGTAGGACTCGACGTGTCATCCGGAATCACATATGGGATTTGCCTGTATATATAGCGATCACGTGGGTTAACCATCACTGTACAACCAAATTTTTAGATCAGTACCATGAAATGATATTTCTTCCAATCTTAAAGCAACTACTCGCCCGTATAGTTATTATTGTTCTGCTTGCATTGAAACTTACTAGAACGCACACGTGTTGCGAATTTCAGTTATGCTAGCCACTTATAACTAGAATTCGTACCACCTGATTATTTTGGCTCTATTCAAAACAAAGTTCCTAATACAAGGTTGATGACTCATTTGATTAATCAGAATATTCTAAGATTAACCAAATAGATAGTACTGTTGATTATATTACTGAAACAGTTTCAAGATGGATTTATGACTTAGGAATGATTAATCCTTGTTATTGATTATCCAGATATCATGAAACATCATAATGTAACATTGGAATAGGTTTAATAATCATGTTCAACATATTAATCTGACTGTTATCATAAACGTCAAATAGTTATTCCAATGATTATCTTAATGATTCTGATTAGTTTGAAACACTTGGATTTAACCATGCATTTCAAGGATTGATCAAGATATTCACATACATTTTCATAATAAAATGGTTTAAACCATTATAATCAAAGTTATAGTTTCATGATAACGAGCATTACAACGGATCAAAACAAGGATTTACCCGTTAACACATCAAGGTCTTTGTTTATAATCATTCCTAACCATCATCTAGGCAATAATCAACAACCCTAACTATTACATTACTTTCAAAAACAAGATCTAATAAACCCATTATCAAACTAGTAGGTTAAAACGAATCGTTACCTAATCGGACGGATTTTCAGTCGCAAAACAACGATCAGCACCTGTAGATACGTTCCTTGATGCGATCCGAAGGTTTTAATAGGTTGAGAACTGATATTTTGATGATATAAGGTCGAGTTTTCGTCTGTGGGTGAAGGTAGGTTCGAGAAATGAAGAATAAACTCATTATGCATGAAATATGATCATATATTCTAATCTGCCAAACCGTCCTACTCGTCGCGTACCGCCAAGGAGGCAATTTTCTTCCTTAACATACCGCAAAGAAATCCGGAGTCCAAAAGATATTTTGGACTCCTCGCGTACTGCCAAGAATATTCAACTGAGCCTTGGCGTACCACCAAGACTCCCGGATTGCAATACTTAGAAAGTTTTCTTCGTGTTTCGATTCCGAAGAATCTGTAACTCCGTTTCGCGTACGGTATTCTTCTACGTTCACAATTTCTCGCATACTTTCAATCTGTAATAATCACGAGTGCTAAATCAACGCGGATTTTAAGGACGATGAAATGTGCTCTCAGTCATTGATGACGTAATTCTCGAACGTAATTGTCACAAGAAGATAATACATGAAGGTGGAAAGAAACTCCACCATGATCAGTCAGTACTGTGGGCGTAAGCCAGCTCAAATAACTTGCTCCAGGTGTGTCCTCACCTTTGATGGCAACCATCCTCTGTCGTTTTTCAAGTTGTGATTGCAAGTCGTAGTCGAAGCTTGTAACATCAGTGTCCAAATCGTAGTCGGAACAATAATGTGTACAGTAGATCAGATACGAACTCTGTGTATTGCGTGTATGCTATTATCATTTGATGCTTAATACAGAACTATTACAGATCTATTTGAGATAACATATTGCAAATCCATGGTTTTACAGTCAGAATCATGTCTGACAATACAAGTTTGTTATGTGAATGTTAGTTAGGAGTTTATTATGTATAAACGTATGTGAAATTGTACAGAACAAAACAATAACGGATGTCGTTACGTGAATATTAAATTAACGAATTATTCGTGTAGGTGACGATCTGTACGAATATATATCTGTAAGTTTAACGTTCTGAATGATGTCCAATAATTAGAAAATTAAATCGAAAAGTATAGTTGTCGTCGTGTTCGTACGAGTGAAGATCTGAACGAATACGCACGAAAACCGTACGATTCGATTAAACATTTAAAATTAAACGTTTTTAGAATTTTAAAAGTAAACAGAAGATAATTAGTTAATTTATTAGGAATTATAACCTGAAATAATTTATTAAACTCTATTTTTAAAATCAAATCATTTTGTTACGAAAACAATCGAAACCGACGCGTTTACGAGAGACCGCGCGGAACCGAACGTACCGGAACGTTAAGAACAATTAATGGCATTAAATTCCATTCATTTCCTTTCACCTACTCATTCTCTCCCTCATTTTCCGTCCACTTCTCCTACTCTCTCTAGAATTTCAAAACCCAAAACCCTTCAGTTCTTCATCAAATCAGGTGATTTTGTTGTCAAAACAACCACAACAACGTGTAGATGGTGAAAGTACGAAGAATAGGATATTTGAGCCATCATGAACGAGGTAAAAATGAGCTAGAACAACCGAATTCTAGGGTTTTCACCCTTCTTTGGTGAGCTGCCCTTTCAGCTGTGAACTGACCATCCAAAAACCCTAAGTCGTGCACAGAACCGGTCTAGGATGTTAAGGGACGACAGGGAAACCTTTAAAAATCCACGATTTTGGAAATGGTATCATGATGGTGCTCGACAGCATGGTCAGGCGAATGAGTCATTCGTGGGCCTTCATTCGTACGACCCTCCATATTCGTGTGAGCATGATGACCGAAGGAAGGTACCAGGAAAATGGGTTCATTTGTGAGCCACCATTCGTGAACTTTCATTCGTGGACTTTCATTCGTAGGATCATCCTCCTCTTTGCCCGAACCTTGAAGCCCATGCATGCTAATGATACCCATTCGTACTACGGTTTCATACACCAAGAAACCTTATGATAACAAAAAAACTAGGTTATTTAACAAATTCACAACAAGATGAAGGCTTAGTAAGTAGCAATGAGTACAAGCGAGCTAAAGAACTAAGCGAGATCACAATGATTCAAAGAACTAATTAAGTACGAGTGTTATAATCTCATATTACCTACACTCAACGCTTAGCAAGTTCCTCACGAGATTAGTTAACCAGGATTATTCTAAATGAATGATCTTAGTTGATAACTAATTCAAGTAGGAATCAAGATCCATAGTGTTAACAAGAAACATATAAGAACTTGGAGAATAACTTTGATAAGTTAGTTCAAGTTCTAACAAGATTAAATTGTAGATTTCGTAAAATAACTAGACTTTTATTTAAAATGTAGTGATTTATAACTTGTAACTATAGTTTTATAGTGATCATCATAACATGTTTTATGAAATTATGATAGGGTAAATTAAAGAGCTTTACTAAAATAAAAATAACTTTTGTATTTTATTTAGGGTTTAGTAAATGATGATTAATTTAAATAATCACATCTTTAAACATCATAAACCTTATGAGAATAAGGTTAAGTCCTAAATGGAACAAGGGATAAGGGGTCGAATAGAGTGTGTAAATTTGGAATAACCATGGTAAATCATAGTAACACACTACTAAGTATTAGGACACGTAGTTGCACACCGTGACCCAAAAACCTATATACGCCAAACTATAAATACTTATAGTATTCGAATCATACTAAATCAACTCAGGTGCTGAAGATACATAGTCTACAATCAACGAGCGCGCACATCTTTCTGGGTTCATCTGCATAGCAACCAAGTGAGTTCATTACCCCTTTTCTAAACATTTTTGTTTTATAAACGCGGGGCTAAGAAGCATGCGTAAATTATTTTCCTTGGATTATATTTACCTAAATGCTTTTAAATTCTATATGTTTTGTATGTATAAATGATACCCTAGATCCAGTCTAGGTAAATTTTATGCAGGTTTTACAAAAGGCATCTACTTATATAATAAGTTGGTGACAAACTTATATTCAAACAAACATTTTCAACGAAACTACTTTCAAAGTGTCAAATGTTCAACGAAACTACTTCAACGAAACAAGTGCGTGAGTTCAACGAAACAAACGAAAAAATTTCAACGAAACTATTATTCGATGTTCAACTAACCAAGTGTTCAACGAACCAAGTGTTCAACGATCAACGAATCAAGTGTACAATTGATCAACGGATCTAGTATTCAGTGAGAAACAAGTACATTTGAAACAAACTAGACGAAACAATAAATCATTTTCAGGGGAAAATATGGGAAATATCAAAGATATCATGTGCCAACAAAACTATACGAAACAAGGGATGAAACTAGACGAAACAAGTACAAAACAAAAACCCTACATTTCAAGAAGTCTTAGCTAGACCGTTTGAAGTGTAGGTCATATGTTTGATGATATTCACAGAATCTCCTAACTTGTAAGAACCTTTGATTGTTATACTAGTCTACTCGAGTTTGACCAAGGCCCAATCATTAGGACTTAGCTTTTAATTTAAATGTTTATTTATTAATTTATTCAAGCATTTCAAATTAACAACTTTCACATTTTTCCACATATACCATGGTGTTGTTGTGTGTGTTTGACGAAACTAACGAATCAAGTGTTTTGACAAATCTAACGGAACAAGCGTGGTGACGAAACTAACAAAACAATTGTGAAGATGGTTGAGGGTGAAATGCTTAATTATCATTAACAACAATATGCTATGCGGTTTGGTATGTGGTGGGCTAGCGGCTGGGCTAGCGGTAAGCTTGACCCTATGTATGCCCTATATATAAGCATACTTGATTGGATAGCATAGGTGGTTGTTAGTGAGGTTAAAGTTGTCATATGGTCAGGTTTGTACAATGTCGTTTTCAAATAACAAAACCATATGAACTCACCAACCATGTGTTGACTTTATTTTCTTGCATGACTTCTTAGGTGACGAACACGTTGGCTAGGAAATTCGTGTTTTTGGACTAGGACGCCCAGATAGTGGACCTAGTATTTTAGACGTGCATAGTTTTGAACATCATTGTACAGATTATTTTTGTATATCTTGTGAAGATACAAGATAGATAATTGATGATGTTTCTTGTAGATTTACATTGTTAAATTATGAACGATACTGATGTAATTTAACTTTGTAATTCTATTTCATTTAGTAATTTCTCATTTTATATCATGTGCAATGTAAACAATCTGATCATTTCAAATATCATCCCGATATCGCACCTCGAGACCTTTCCGCCTGACGGGACATTCGATCCGCCCCGCCGGCTCAGGGTGTGACAAAGATGGCCCATTGACTTCCTCAATAGCCGATCACGTCTTCCACGCGCGATCGTGCTCTGGGGGAACTGCAACCATGGATGATGCAGAAGATCCTCGAACTCGTCAAACTCTTCAGAAAAAGACACGCCTGCAAATCGTAAAACATAAAACAAATGATGATGATGCATGATGGATGATGATGATGGATGGTTGGATGATGATGATGATGATGATGATGATGATGATGATGATGATGATGATGGATGGTGGATGGTGATGATGATGATGATGATAATGGATGATGATAGTGGATGATGATGGTGGATGATGATGATTATGATGATGGATGATGATGATGGTGGTGGTGGATGATGATGTAAATGATGATGATGGATGATGATGATGATGCTGATGCTGGGTGGTGGTGGTGGTGGTGATGGTGGTGGATGATGATGGTGGATGATGATGGATGATGATGATGATGATAGTGGCCAATCAAGAATGAAACGACCCGTAGTGGCCCTTACTGCCATATGGTTCAAATTTTAAGAACCAAACGCCCCGTAGTGACCCTATTGGGTGTATGGTTCAAATTTTAAGAACAAAATGCAACGTATAGGCCTATACGTGGTGTTTCGGCTCCCGTTTGCTCTAAACGACCCAACCCCCGGTCATCCACCTGTTTTCAGTCAACATAATGGGTAGGGATACGTACCTGGATATGTGTATCAACCAAACGAGCAATCAAACGAAGCAAACGACGGTCATACGAGAGAGAGAGAATCCGAAGCAAACGTGGGTAATGGTGGTCGCATGTGTGAGTCTGGGCCTCGTTTGGGGGTTTATTGAACCCTATACGCCCCATAGTGGCCAATACGTGCCGTTTATAATTTTTTTATTATTTAATATTATATTTAATTTTGATTATAGATATTATATTTAATTTTTTTATTATATTAGTTAAAGAATATTGACAATGTCAATTATTTATTTTTTCTTAATATTTTGAAACTAAAACACAGGAAACGATAACATAAAAATGCAATACGTTGTTACAATGTGTCGTTATGGTAAAATACTTGTTTGTTTGCTTTTATCATCGATTCATATTGTTGGATTCGTTGTTGATATAGAATCTCCCATTCACCTGCGATATCATTTTGGTAATGTTTCCAAACCGCACTTGCGGTTGGAATTGGATATTCCCCCTCCAACATTAGGTTGATGAAATGCATAGGCATATGAAGAAGACAAACCACATTATGTTGTGGCAAAGCCGATGGAGCTAACCATAAGGGGAAAAACGTGATACACCCTTGTTGACTGAAAAGGTGAACTATCATGTCAAATCTTTGTGCAACAACTACTCCCGTATAAGGCATAAGCAACCAATGTTCTTATGGTGCAGGTTTGATATCAAACCAGTTTATGCTATACAGTATTGCGTCATATGAAACTGGGTTTACCGAGTCAAAAACGTATCTGTGTGCTTCGTTATGGGTGTCCAACTCTTGTAATAGTTGTTGGCGAACGAAACCCCATTGGTTTTCATGGAACCCTAACCCAACGGCTACAGACCTGAATCTGCAATTACCATCTGGCAAAACATCTAGTATGTTGTTGAGTCTTCAATGTTGGATGACCGCATGTGTCTTTTTGAACCAATGGCCTCTTCTTTTCACTTTTAAACGGAAACACTTGCGAAATGATTTTTTAACCAAACTCTTTTACACTAACATAGGTTTTGAATTTATTTCCTATGTCACAATACTCATTTGTCCTTCGACATCAATTTCTTTGTCTTCTAGAAGTGTTGGGTTCCGAGTATCAAGCTTTGTCTAGAAGATATATATCTTGGAAAGTGGGATAATCGTATCTGTATACAAAGGAGAAAAATCAATTTCCAACCAAAAATGTATAAAACAAATAGAAATGGTTATAGTATTTTGATACCTGTATTTTCGTATTTTAAGATCCGACAAACACATGGCAAGCCACAACTTGTCCACAACTGGTGGTTGCACGATATTTACCTTGACGCATAACCTTGATCTTATTTGTTTCATCAAGTAATAAATCAAGACCTTTATTAGAAATCTTACCACGTAAGTTATTAAACAATGGTATTTTATGATGACCAATTGTCTTGATTAAACTTGTTTCAAACCCATATTTCATTTTATCTCATGTGATTCTACCATTTGATCAACAAAACCTACCAGTGTCAAGAGTGAGTTATTAGTTGTTTTTAGTATCTTTTTAAGTTTGAATATTGATTCTCGACTCTGTTAGTTGTACGTTGACCAAAGTTGGGTGTTCTGTTAGTACAGACTGTAACAAACATGCCTTTATAGTGGTTTAACCAAGTCTGTGTCACGTAATTCAAAACTCCTGAAATAAAAGATAATTATGACATATGGCAACGTACTTTAAATAAAAAAATAATAATAATGATATTTAATGACACTTAATTTGACGGTTATCTGCAACTAGTTTTTCGTAATGATATTTAATGACACTTACTTTGACGGGAACGCACGCCAGCAGCTGTATGATTTTATATGAAAAAAGAAAATCTTCTCCACGACATTTGTGTCGGAGTTTTCCCCAATATAATACACGTAGTTTTTTCGTATGTAGCAGGTTCTCTAGAACTTGCAATAGGGTTGTACCGACTTTTTGTTTATTTTTTATTTTTTGTTGCACGTTGTATATGTCTCTACGGATAGAGACGTATATGTCGGAGTTTTCCCGGTATAAAATGACATATCGACAAATTCGCACCATAGTTTACGTATTAAGAATATTGTGCACATTTTAAACATTAAACGCCACGTTTTGACCACGTTTGTGTACCATCTTCCAAATTGAAAGTTATACAATCTTAGAAAATTAAACAAAAAATAAATAAAATTGTGGTACGTTTCTTAAAATTTGGGATTAAATAAATAGTATGCAAAAAACACATCAAATTCATCATGTCAACAAATCGAAAGTAATACAATCTTAGAAAATCCACTTGTGATTGAAGATAGATAATACACTGATACTGCAAATCTGGAGCTTGATATCGCCTATCTACCTTGGTTTGATGGGATGAAGAGTGAAGACGAACTGGGAATGGCTACGAGTTACCTAATTTTCAAATTGCCAACAAGCATCTTTACTAATTTTCCAGTTTAAAATATATAAAAAAAATTAAGTATTTTTCAGATACCGAATATCCAAACTATCTAAAAATTCGGATACTTCAGGTGATTGAAATTCTGTTATTTTGAACACTAAGTTTTGTAAAATTTGGTATGGGTGCCATCATTTCATTTTGGTTTGTAAACATTGACTTCTTGTTCGCAACTCCTTTGTAAAATCTCCCGGTCAATTAGGAAGGTTTTACTAGTCATAAGTTTTTTTTAGATAGGTGAAGTCAAATTACATGGTTTATTCTTTTAACGGTATCGCCTGTCATTGTGATCTTAAATGAGTAAGACCTATCGGTGTGCCGGGTGAAGGGGCGTGGGAGTGGGCGTGGAGGGGCGTGGGACACCGCCCCCCCTATGGCGTGATCGGGGCGTGAAGGCAAGGCGTGGTTCCACCAACGGCGTGAAGGCTTGCAACGGTAATTTTTTGAACCGTTGGAAAGGTAAAGAAAAAAAAAAAAAAAAAAATTTTACCTATTTAAACCAACCATTCAACTATTAAACCCAAAAAAATATTTCTCATTTCTAACATTCAATACAAAAAAATACCCACTCTTCCCATTTTAAACTTTCTTAACCAACCCAATAATTTTCATGGATCCCAACCAAAACCCAAATTACTATAACCCAAACACTCCACCAAACCGAAACCCTAACACGCCACCTCCGAATTGGGTCTTTACCCCTTCTCCAATGAATCCTTTTTTCGATTCAAACTGTTATCGACCCAATTTTGATTCAAGCCCACAAGGGTTTTATACATTCGCCGATTATGGTTCGAGTCCACAACCGCACGGGTTTGCACAATTATCTCAGGATGAAGTTGTACCCGAGACCCAACCCGTTACAAATGCCGGTCCAAGCACGCAACCAAAAGAAAAGCGTAGACACAGAAGGAAACAAGCTGCGGATACCGAACCTGCTGTGGGAGGTTCATCCCGCATAGAAAAATGGACTACGGAGGAAGAGTTTCAACTTACAAAAGCTTGGATCGATGTGTCGGAAGATCCAATTGTTGGTCGTAACCAAAAAGGACCGGACTTTTGGAGTAAAATCCGAAATCAATTTTTTCAAGCCATGGGTCGTGGGGAATATCGTACTAACGATATGCTCTCTAGCAAATGGCGTGACATGAACCTAAAGGTTAGAAAGTTCAACGGGATTTATTCCCAGAAATGGCAAACTCGTCGGAGCGGCCAAAGCGACGCGATGATCGAGCGGGAAGCGGAAGAGCAGTACCGGGAAGAGTTTAACACTCAGTTCTCGCTTCAACGGAGTTGGGAGCTTATGAGAAAATGTCCGAACTGGATTCGACTCGAGACGGTACAATCGTCGGCCTCAAAACGATCAAAAGCATCGTCAACGGATAGCCCCGGCACGTCGGATGCTCGAGTGAATATAAATCTAAACGATCTCGACGAAGAAGAAGAAGAGGACGACAACGAGATAGAGGATTTGACTCGTCCGATCGGGAGAGATCGCGCAAAAGCCGACCGAGCAAGGGCGAGACGAGGCTCTTCATCTCAAACGACCCCGGATTATAACCAAGGAATAGAACACTTATCTCAACGAATCGGTGACTTTAACGAATTAAAACGGGAACGTCAACGGTTGGTAGAGTTACAACTTCTATTCACCAACACCGACCACTTAACCGGGCTCGACCGCGAAATTGCCGAGCGGGAGAAGGATAAAATTCGTAATAAATATAGAGATAATTAATTTGTATTTTTTTATTAGTTTGTAATTTTTTTATTAATTTTTTTTATTAGTTTGTAATTTTTTTTTAATTTATTTTATTAGTTTGTAATTTTTTGATTAATTTGTAATTTGTTTTTATTAATTATATCTAAAATTAAATTAAAAAGGAATGATGACGTAGAGTGAGTGGGGTAATGGGGCATTTCCACCAAAATGGTGGGGTGAGTAGTTGTGGTGAGTGCTTATGTGGCGCCTACGTGGCGCACACTTGGAGTGATTGGGGCGCCTTGGCACACCAATAGTCTAAATGACCACTATCGCCTAGACTTACTAGAATCAATGTAGTATTGTAGTTATTTCTCTTATATTTTATAATTATAAATTATTGTTTTTGTTTTCACCAATTTATTTATTATTATTTAAATATATCCCTACAAAAATTACCTAATGCCACAAATATCAAAAAACTACATGCAATTTCAATGTTTAGAAAAGCATTACATGTCATTTTTTAAAACTTTATGTTAATAAAAAACATGTAATTTCATATTTAACTTGTGTCAGTTTTACAAAATTTAAAATTTTGTTGCTTAGAAGTTAGAAACCAATGTAATTAGGCAACAAATAAAGAAAACCTAATTAGATTGGTTTCTAAGCAACAAATTTTTAAATTGTTTGTAAAACTGACACAAGTTAAATGTGAAATTACATGTTTTTATTAAATTTTTAAAAAATGACATGTAATGCTTTTCTAAACATTGAAATTGCATGTAGTTTCTAGACTAGAACTAACAAATTAACATCATCAACGAAACAAACTCTTATTAGCAAAACTCGTTACGATTATTTTTTATAACCTACATTCGTACCTAAAATCTCTAAAATCTAGTGTTACAAGGAATACTATTAGACTATAAGATCCATGTAATTATTTGACTTCGTATTCACCAAAGGGGCTTTGCCCTAGTGTTACCCTCATGCTTTCCAAATGGAAAGGCATAGGTTCAAATTCCTCTCAAGGCGAAATAAGAGTTCTTGAAAAGTCAGAGGGTTTTCCGGTACGGTTTCATCCTGGGGTCTCAATAGAGGTCATGGTAACTAAATCTTGGTAACATAACCTGAAAATCAGTGGTTCACACGTTGAAATCAAATGTCGTTCAAAAAAAAATTTGATTTTGTATTCCATAAATTCAAAAAATTTAATTCCATCATTCCATGTCTCTAAAGTTGTAATTTTAAATCTTCAAACCAAATTCAAAAGCACATAATACTTACAATTTATCATACAACAATAAATAAAACATTTTTACAAGATTTTTGAGTAATTAAAAAAACAATTATGATCAAAAATCAAAGATGAACAGAGAGAGTATCAGATTTCTGGCTTGGATTCCCTTTAAAAAGAGAATGTAATAAAATGCGCTCAGTATAATCAACTTCGATCATCTGGGGAAAAAATCATCATTTCCAATCTATTCATCAATAGATTCAAATTTTGTAATATTTAATAATAAACTTTTGGTTCATTATGTTTCATAAATTATATGTCTTCTCAAACTTTAAAAATTTATGGTATATGAAAGTAATTTGATGACTAAAAAACATATGTTATAAATGTTTAAAGTTCGAAACCATCTAAATAACTTATGAAACGCAAGACCAAGAGTGAAATATTACCCAACCAAAAATTTATTCTACAAATTTTAACAAAAAACAATGATGGATCAGATTTCTGGCTTGAATTTCTCAAACAGAGAAACATTAAATTTAGCGCTCAGTAATTTCAGATTCGATCATCTGGGGAAAAAATCATCACTTCCATCATCTAAATTCAAAAAGAATATCAATTTTCTCCAGATCTGAAGCATATGTAGCGATTACACGCACAAATTAAATCATTCAAAACTCGGATAATCAATATTGCATCGGCTCATACACAACACCTATTCAAATTAAAGATCGCTGGTAATCAGTATTTCGACGCGAAATCAACCACATACGTTGATCAGAGAATTGGTGAGATGAAATCTGCCAGGAGACAGGTAACATCGATGCAATTGCATACACATCGAGCTGTTTAATACTGGCGATGTAAAACACTGAATCTATGCTTCGGAAACTTGAATCTCTATCATTAATTTTAAAAGAGTTCACCATTAAGAAGCAACAGAATTGATGCAAGATGTTTCAAACCTAGAATAAAACGATCTACAAGTTGAAATCATTGCAGATATTATGATGAAAACGGATAATTTCCGTTCGGTTGAAGGTTTGATTTATGCTTTCGTTGACGCGTCCGCTGGGAACCGACGAACGCAACGCCTATCAAAAGCAACGATATAAATAAACATTTAGAAAGTCATACAAAAAAGAAGAGGAAGATCGGAGTGGGCGTCGACGGGCGGCGATTGGCGGTTGTCTTCGTGAATGGCCGATGATGGAGGTTGTATTCAAGTTATGGTATTTGTAGGCGCAAGGAGTCCAAGTAAACCCTAATTTGTCAAAGAGTTAATTACTAAAACACCCTTTTCTTACTTGTGAATTGTGTAGGCTTGCAATGGCTTTTTTTCAATGACATTTGATCTTAACGTGTGAACCACTAATTTACAGGTCATGTTATCAAAGTCTAGTTACCATGACATTCGTTGAGACCCCACCACCACCTAGGAGGAAACTGCACCGGAAAATCCCCTGACCTCTCAAGGACCCTTATTTCGCCTTGAAAGAGATTTGAACCCATGACCTTCTATTTGCAACGGCTCTTATATTATTAGCTTTTGTGCGGCAAGAGGTGGACAAAGAAGGAACCAACCGGATTATTACTACTTTTTTCCTTCTTTATGATCAATATTTTAAAACCGAACCGGAAGTTGAACTGATTTTGCACGGTGTCGTCCCACTTTTTCCAATTTTCAAATCTTATTTTTAATTAATCATTTTAATAATAAATAATAATAATAAAATAAAAAAGATTCATTAAATTTAAAATAAAAAAGAGTACAAAAAAAAAAGAGAATACAACCTAAAAAATTAAATTAAAAAAACCTAGAAGGGGCAATGTCATTCCCAACGTGCAACAATTTCTCGTTTACGATTGAGAATCAGTTGTAGCATTGGTTCTTGATAAATTGTGTGGTCTTTCATCATGAACTCTAAATCCACAGCCTTTTGTTGTTCGTCTACGGCTCGTTGTCGGCGCATTAACTGGATGCGTGCGTCTTTCTCCTCTTGCAAAACACGCAATTTTTCTTCTCGAAGGCGAATTCTTTGTTGGGATTCCTCTTTGTTGAACGAGTTGAATTCCGCCATTTGTTGAATTAACTCCTCTTCCGACGAGGAGGACGCGACCGATCTTTTTCTCTTTCTTGTTGGCCTATCCGGTTCATAGTAAATGCGTGGGCCATCACGATCATGTTGGCCGTCAACGTCTTCGTCATCATCAAGATTGATGTGGGCGTTCGCACTACCCATTGACTCATTTGGCTTCGGCCTTTTTGTTGTAGATTGCGACTGACAACCTACTGGTGGAATGTCGCACCATAAAGAGTTATCGCGAACCATCTCTCACGCTTGGATGTGAGGGAATCCCTTTGACTTGACAACGCTTTTGTAGTTTTTCATGGCCTCTTTCAAAACCAATTCACCAACTTCGCCGCTTTTGCGATTCATTGAAGCTTGTTGTTAAAAACCATCCCATTTCTTCATGGCGGAGTTCAAATCGTTCCATTTGGAATAGATTTGATCAACAGTCCTCGAGTTATCCTTCATGAGATTGTCACACCGAGCCGGCAGACTGGATCGACTTTCCTGTCGAGCGGAAGGTTCTCGGGGCGCGATATCGTTGTGATAATCATAGTGATCAGATTGTTTACATGGCACATGATATATAATGAGAAATGCTAACATGACATTGATATAGAATTACAAAGTTAAATTACATTGTTATGTTCATAATTTAACTAAGTAAATATATCCAAAAAGAATCATTGAGTTTCTATCTTGTATCTGCACAAGATTTACAAAAGATGATTCAAAATTTTGTCATTCAAAAATAAGCACAACACCAAATGAAGCTAGGTCCTCTTAAAAGTCCTCTAGCTTAAGTCCTGGATGCTTGGTGATTACACATGTTCATCACCTGAGAAAACATGTATTTAAACAAAGTCAACACTAGGTTGGTGAGTTCATAAGTTTGGTAATGGAAAACAATTGATTTATTATCATTCACAATCACAATGTTTCACACAAGTTTTATTGATAATTGTCTCATATGTCTCAGGTAATGTCCTCTCCATAGTTATCCTTACAATTAGTATTTCACCCAAATCAAGCAAGCTTATATATAGGGCTTACGTAGGGGGACAAGCCCCTAGCCGACATCCCACCACATGCTTAATAGAATTTAACACCACGTGTAATACAAGTATTGATACCTATTTCATCTCACCCATAAATCCCAAATTTAATTTTTTTTCCAATATTTAGAATAGAGACGTAATCATCTCTGATAGCTATTCCTTAAGGAGTAGCCCGGCCTGTAAGATATCCCCCAACTATATCTAAAAGATAGAGACTTGATAGTCTCTGTTAGCTAATCATTACTGATTAGCCCAGAATGTAAGATACCCTCTCCATGGTATCTAGAGCAGGACTTAATGGTCCCAATGACTGTCATTACTGACCAGTTCGGAGTGTAAGATACCCTCTCCATGGTATCTATAAGAGTGAGACTTAGAGTCTCTATGATTGTTGTTTCTGACCAGTTCGAATTGTAAGATATCCTCTCCATGATACCTAGAGTGAGACATAATTGTCCCAATGGCTGTCATCCCTAACCAGCCCGAAGTGTAAGATATCCTCCCCATGATATCTATAAGATATGAGAAGGCTCCCCAAAACCTTTTTGATTATAATTAATTAGAATGATAGTACCTCTAGTGCCCGGCATGATCTATAACATCCAGTACTAGATTGTCCGGCAAGTCTATACGGTAAGAGTACTTTCACATTTTACTGTGTGTGCATACATAATATGAAAAGTGTTGTGATAACAGAATTCTGAATACAAGAAACAGTTGTACATATTTATGTGAAAACTTAAATACTGTAAGTACAACAACTCACGATAAACAATAGTTGTTTGTAATTAGGTGAAAACCTAATTACAGTTAATACAACGAATCAAGAGAAGCAACAGTGTACAAGTAAACAACAAGAACATGTCGGTTGCGATCTGATATCCATAGATGACAGGAATCAGATGGCCGATAAATCAGTACGAAAAACAATGTTCCCAGTGCCTTATGCAAGGATTTCCAGAAATGTGCCGTGAATCGGCTGTCTCGATCGGATATTATGGAGATCGGAACTCCATTTCTGGAGACTACTTCCTTTAGGTAGATTCGGGTTAGTTTATCCAACTTGTCTGTTTCCTTGATTGGTAAGAAGTGTGCCGATTTCGTGAGTCGGTCTACGATTACCCAAATGGTATCGCGACCACTCGTCGTCTTTGGCAGTTTTGTGATAAAATCCATCGAAATCTATTCTCATTTCCATACTGGGATTTCAGGTTATTGTAGTAGCCCTGATGGTTTCTGATATTCGACTTTTACTTAGAGCAAGTCAGACACTTGCTCACATAAGTCGTGATTTCCGACTTCATGTTATGCCACCAATAAGTCGTCTTCCGGTCGTTGTACATTTTGTCAGAGCCTGGGTGTACCGAATACCGGCTCTTGTGAGCTTCATCCATCACTACGTCTCTTAATCCTCCGTAGTGTGGAATCCAAATCTGATCCATAAGATAGTAAGCTCCATTAGTCTTTAATTCCAACTGTTTATCCATGCCTCGCAAGGATTCATGAGTGAGGTTTTCGGTCTTTAAAGCTTCCTGTAGCGCGGTTCGGATCTGATTGGGTAACTCTGAATGAATTGTGAGTTGTAGAGCACGTACGCGTTTCGTGGTTTCCTTTCTGCTTAACGCTTCGGCTACTGCGTTAGCTTTCCCTGGATGGTATTTGATAGCACGGTCATAGTCGCCTATCAATTCGACCCATCCAAGTTGTTTTATGTTCAGTTCCTTCTGGTTGAAGATGTGCTATAGGCTCTTATGATCGGTGAATATCGTGCACTTGGTGCTATACAAGTATGTCGCCAGATCTTCAATGCAAACACCACGGCTCCCAATTCCAGATCGTGCGTAGTATAGTTCTTTTCATGCACTTTCAGTTGTCGAGACGCATAGGCTATAACCTTCTCGCGTTGCATTAACACGCAACCGGGTCCTTGTTTCGATGCGTCACAATAAACTACAAAATCTTCACATCCCTCCGGTAGGGATAATATCGGTGCACTGCATAATTTCTGTTTTAATAGGTTGATAGTATATTCTTTTTTCTCTCCCCATTCAAACTTCTTATATTTATGCATAAGGGATGTCAGTAACCGAGCGATCTTTGAGAATCCTTCGATAAATCGTCAGTAGTACCCCGCCAGTCCTAGGAATTGTCGCACCTCAGTTGGAGTCTAGGGTGTTTCCCAGTTCTTAATGGCCTCGATCTTGGCTGGGTCTACATGTATCCCTTTTTCGTTCACCACGTGTCCAAGGAATTGGACTTCGCGAATCCAAAAGTCGCATTTGGAGAAATTCGCGTATAATTGTTCCGTCTTCAGTAGTTCCAAGACAAGCCTCAAATGTTCGACATGTTCTTCCCGATCCTTGGAGTATATCAGGATGTCATCTATGAACACGATAACGGATTTGTCAAGGTACGGTTTGCACACGCGATTCATGAGATCTATGAATACTGCCGGTGCGTTGGTCAGACCGAAAGGCATGACCAGCAATTCGTAATGTATGTACCGTGTTTTGAAGGTTGTCTTAGGTATATCATCCTCTTGTATCCTTAGTTGGTGGTAACCGGATCTTAAATCAATCTTTGAATAGTATCTTGACCCTTGCAATTGGTCAAACAGATCGTCTGTTCGTGGTAAGGGGTATCGATTCTTGATCGTTACCTTGTTCAGCTCCCGGTAGTCTATGCACATACGAAAAGATCTGTCCTTCTTCTTTACAAACAAGACTGGTGTTCCCCAAGGTGAGAAGCTCGGTCTGATAAATCCCCTATCTAATAACTCCTGTAGTTGATTAAATAGCTCTTGCATCTCGTTAGGAGCCAATCGATACGGTGCCTTAGCTATCGGTGCGGCTCCCGGTGTTAGATCTATCCGAAACTCCACTTGCCGCTTCGGTGGTAGTCCAGGTAGGTCGTCGGGGAAAACTTCGGGAAAATCGTGGACTACGGCGATGTCCTCGATTTTTCTCTCCTTCTTCGGTTGTTCCGTGATAAGACATAAAATAACAGTATATCCTTTCTGTAGATACTTGTTGGCTTTCATGCAAGACATGATTTTTAGTGGTACACCACGTCTTTCTCCCAGAATTGAGATTCGTTCTCCACTTGGCAACGTGACCCTACAATCTTCTCGTTGCATACAATCTCGGCTTGGTTAGCAGATAACCAATCCATTCCAACCACTACGTCAAAATTCCCGAGAGTTACCAGCATCACATCGATCTCTAGTTCGTGATTTGCTAGTACCAAGACGCATCCTTTGAGGATGTGCCGTGTCTCGATCAGCTTGCCGTCTGCTAATTCTACGGGGTATACTGATAGTCTAGCGGTGTAGGGGTCATGTCAAGTAGCTCACTAAACATGCTAGAGATAAAAATCCTATCGGCACCGGTATCAAATAATATACTAGCATAGACATTATTTAAAAAAGACGTACCGGTAACGATGTTGCGGTCATCTTTAGCTTCACCCGATCCGATCACAAATGTCCTGCCCCTTGTCGGGTTTCCTCCAGCATTTTTGTTTTGCAGGCAGTCTCGGCACATGTGCCCCGGCTTTCCGCAAGTGTAACACCCTCTCAAGGTATCGTTTTTGTTGGCGTTTGGGTTTGAGCGACATTCCTTGGCTACATGCTCATTCCATCCACAGTTGGTGCATTTGGCTCTTTTGCAAGAGCCAAAGTGATGATAGGAAAATTTTGCGCACTTGGGGCTGTTGCCCTGGTATCCCCTTTTCCTTGGGTGTCAGGTTGTGTAGCGGTGAACACTTTAATTGGCGCTGGACGGTGTTGAGTTGGTTGCTGAGGTGAGAATGTGCGGTTGTTGCTCGGCTCCCACTTCCGCTTGGATTCTTGGGGCTTCAGATGTTCACCCCTTTTTGGCAGTTTGCCTGGGCTACTGCCTGATCAGTCAAATTGTGTGCCAAACGGATAGTCGGCTGGATGAGAGAAGGGTCAGAAGCGGTCACCATGCTTTGTATCTGTTCTGGCAGTCCGCTAGTAAACTGCTCGATCTTCTTATATTCCGACGTTACCATTGCCGGACACAGTTTGCACAACTCGTGAAATCGAGTGCAGTACTGCTCGATTTCAGATCCCACCATTTTGTGCACCCAGAATTCCTACTCAAGCTTCTTGATTTCATTATAAGGACAGTATTCCTCGTGGAGCATTCTGGTGAATTCCTCCCATGGTATGGAGTTTGCATTATCTAGTCCTAAAGTCTGGATGTGTGTGTTCCACTAGGTGAGGGCTGGTCCCTCCGGTGTCCCAGTGGCGAACTTGACTCGGTTCTTTTCCGAGCATTCAGACATAGAGAAAACTGACTCGAGCTTTTCTATCCAGCGGAGCAGTCCCACTGCTCCTTCGGTTCCTTTAAAATTGTGAGGATGGCAGCTCAAGAATGCTTTGAACGAGCATCCTTTGTTGGAGTTTCCATGGGGCCCATTGTTTGTCCCACTCGTCTCACTATGTTGCTTGCTTGCCTCATAGTCAGCTATTGCTTTATTGACCCGTCGGTCAACCATCATCTTGATGGTTGCCAAACCGATAGGACGTCTAGGTGGTCGAGTATGTGTTCCTCTCCCTGCCATGAGTTAGTTCTATATGGAAGAGTTAGTGTGTTAGTCATCAGTTATGCTAGGTTTTGAGTCAGGATACATCACAAGTAAGTGCATAATAACATAGTCAAAAAGGGTCATTTCATTAACTAGTAGCTTTCGAGTACAATCATTTTAAGTAAAAAAAAACTAACATAGTTCATATGAGCACATCCCGCTCATTTAGGCATACAAGAAAAGTAAAGTAAGTAAACTGTAAATAAATGACCTATCTAGATAACCGTGGAGTGTGAATCTCCACTATCGGCAGGTCCGTCATCATCATCCTCCTTGGGGTCCTTGTCTTGATCCTCGTCAGAATCCCCTTCTTCCAGATCCTCCGCCTCAAACTTAGGCTCCTGCTCGGGCTGCGGCTCTGCAATGAACTGTTCGACCCATGCATTTAGCATGGCATCCTTGGTTATCCTCCCGAAGACTCCTAAACTCATCAGCCAACATGTGCAGCATTCAAGACTCCAGAGTATACCTTGAGACCAATGCGGCGAATGCATGCTCCATGGGCATGCCTAGAGGTGGTAGTGTGGGTCCGCTAGATGCATCACCTAGCAAGGGCAATCATGGTACTCTTTCCTCCCTGGCCCAGGTAGCAAGGGTAGCAGGATACCAGTCCCATAGTCCAGTACTGCTCGATGGTCGAGCTCTCTTAGACCCTTGGGAGTCTACTCGTGGTACACTGTCTCGAATCCTCTGCTTATCTTCTTCAGTCAATTCATACTCAGTCGGGCGTTTCCCCGGGTTCTTCCCACTATCGTTGTTGTCCATCCCGTAATCTTTAATCGGTAAGTAATGGATAACAATAACAACATATTATTGTGCAATGTCTAATTGTAGTGTCTAGTGTTGAGCAATGTCTATAGTCTAAGTTTACTACATGCAAACCTAGTTCTCTATAACCAAGGCTCTGATACCAGTCTGTCACACCCCCAAATTCTCACGTGCGGTGTCAGACCGCGCGGTGTGACGTGGCCAGGATCACAACTCTTGGTCATATAGAACGACTCTATATGAGTTAGAAAGCCATAACGTTTTGTAAATAGAACAAGTTTTAATAATACGCAGCAAAAAGTTAAACGTTAACAGCGGAAATGTAAATTGTTGCAGCGGAAATGTAAAATGTATCAGACACTGCATGTTTATAAATTGTTTTAAATGACATGAATCAAACACAAGCCTAGGACTAGAGTCTAATGCATGAGACTCTCTGGTATGTCGTTCAGTGCTTCCTAACTTGCAATCCATTAGTTACCTGAGAATACATCTGAAAAAGTATCACCATAAAGTTGGTAAGTTCACAGGTTTAGAAAGTAGATTAAACAGTAGACAGACATATACTGGGTATGTTAAGTTGTTTGTTGGATCTACGATCCGTGAGTGTGTCAGTTCATCCTACCAAAACTCGACTGTTTTGTTGCCTCTTCGGGTCATCACTGAACCCAGCATCAACATCGATATTACACTCGTTATGACCTCCAGTCAACGTTGTTGCCGAGTGGGGCTAGTCAAATCCAGTAGTACTACGTAATAACGACTCTTTTGTTACACAACTAACGGTAAGGTTATGTGAGGACTTGTTGCGATAATAGTTACACTCAAAAGTTGTTTTAAAACATACCAGCCATACATCTAAAACAGTTGCATAGTATTCTCACCCCAAGAGTTTATCAAAACAGTTAAGTATAAAAAGTGGGGCTGTAAACTCACCTGAGTTTAGTAGAGTGCGTTCGTCAAATGAACGGAGTAGTGCGCCTGCTAGCGGTTACCTATATCACATAGGTGTCATGAGTTTGTTTTTACATTCGTGTTGGTCTCACAGTACCGTGTTCGTTTCCAAACAACTCCAAGTTGTTAGGTGAGTCGCGTTGACCGTGTTCACCGTGTTTGACCTAACGACCCGTTGGTGATGTGTTTAGTTCAAGTGATTGTTTAACGTGTTCACAGTGTCGCGTAGTTCGTGTAAGTGCGTAAATCACATTCGTGGGATAACTTACTATTTATAGTAAGTTTCCATTTTAGGAACGGTTTCCATTTTAAGCAAGTCATGCAAGATATCACTTTCCGTTTATTCTAATAAGCATAATTAACCTATATGAACATGTAATCACATAGCACACAGTCACACTTAATCGTTTTAGCAAGCTTCCCGTTTAAAAGTTACTATTTATAGTAGGTTGCAAAAATAAGTATTTTTCACCACGTCTATCAATCATACTCATCACAATATTAATATCCTATTCTCAAATAATCATTTGATCATACTTGTCACAACTACACATTGCCATTTACCGATTTCGTAAAATAAAGTTACTACTTATAGTAACTTATGTCAAATTTACTATTTTAATGGTTCTAATACATCCATATTCCCTAACATCATCATATTATTCCAAGTAATCATGTTAAGCATATTGATAATATCCAGTTCATCATTTTATGAGTATTTGTAACTCAAAAGTTACAATTTTTAGAAATATCCATTGCTTCAACATTTTTGACCATAGCAACCATAATGGATCTTACAAATGACTTCCCATAGCACCAATAATCACATTTAAATATTCAAATCTATCTAGAACATTTATTCACATTTTGTATTAATAAAGTTTCTAAAATTAGAAATATATGCATATAAAAATTTCTTGACATTATCAACCATCCTAGATCATGTAGAACATCACCAGTATCATTTATAATCATGTATCTTTAACCAAAATCATCTAAATCATACTAGATCATACATGCATGTAGGTAAAAGTTATCATTTTCAACATTATGGCTAAAATGACTATCAAATCACCACAAGATCATCACGGGTTGTTCTTATATCATCAAATCAGTCCCACCATCATCAAATAACAGATCTAGGTGAGTACAATTCGTGCATGTGAGTATCTAGTGTGTGCATGTGGCCTTAGAGGCTTGCATGATTGTGTTCATGTGTTTTTGGGTTATATGGGTCATAGATCTACCATCTAGAGCTTCAAAATCACTGTTGAGAGGGTAGAACAGCAGCTCAACGACTTCGCACACCACTGAGAATGGCTCTTTGATGCTTGTAAATACTGACAAGCTCAAATCTTCTTCCTCAAGCTCCTATGGACCTTCAAGCTTTCAGGATGTTGGTGCATATTTTGGGTGTCCGCTGCTGTTCGAATAGATTAGATTTGTATTTGCTTATTTGTAATCACTTGTATGTGTTTGTATGTTGTTAATCTGGAAACTGAGTCGTTCGCAGGAGCATCTGCGAATGAATATCATGTAAAGGGACCCATTCGGCGAATGAAGGGCCGAATGGGCTACAGCCCCTATAAATACCAGTTTTCAGATTTTAGGGTTCAAGGTTTTTGTGAGTGTTCTTGGGTTTGAGCACGAAAGGGGGAGAGATCATGCTCGATCTCTCCCCAGCCAGGGGCTCTGCCCCTTGGACCCCGCCAGGGGCTGCCGCCCCTTGGACCCCGCTTCCAGGGGCGCTGCCCCCGGACCCCCGTCAAGAGGGTATTGCGGTTGTCATGGGTGTTCTTTGGAGGCTACAGAGACTGTTGATTTTGTGGGGTAATCAGGAGCATCTGATTATTTGGGCCTATTGAATTAAATTTATATTCCGCATGTTGAAGATTAATTGGGTTCGCTTGATATGATCCGTTCTGAAGATATTCTTTGTATGGAAAGTTGTTTTGTTTACTATCATCTTCTCGCATTTGGTAATGATTGAAGGAACTTGACAGTCAAGACCGGTCCGAAAAGAGTTCCCCTCAGTACGATCCTACGACCTAAAGGGACTTCATTATCAACTAGAAAATGAAGAAAGGAAAGCAATTTTCATATTTTCTACACTTCAATGGATCTTTATCAAGTTGTACTTAATGTATACTTTTTGATTTGATAAGTGTATCGAGACTGGTACTTTGTTTATGGAAGGTTGAAGACGACTTCTTATTATATGCCATACAAGAAGAGCAATGCTGGAAGAGCTATGCTAGAAAAACTGAGCTTCAATGTCAATCGGATATTCTTAATCGAAGAAGAAGTCTACAACTTGAAGTATCAAGGAATCAGATTTGTTACCGCTGTTCATGTTAAAGAGTTCAGAACCAGAAGACATCAGTCAGGGGGGCATCTGCAGAAAGAAACAGTTGAACTTATCATTGCAGATTGACTGAAGATACAAGTGATTCAGCAATTCGACAGCAACGTCCAAGGGGGAGTATGTTGGTGCATATTTTGGGTGTCCGCTGCTGTTCGAATAGATTAGATTTGTATTTGCTTATTTGTAATCACTTGTATGTGTTTGTATGTTGTTAATCTGGAAACTGAGTCGTTCGCAGGAGCATCTGCGAATGAATATCATGTAAAGGGACCCATTCGGCGAATGAAGGGCCGAATGGCTCCATTCGGCCGAATGGGCTACAGCCCCTATAAATACCAGTTTTCAGATTTTAGGGTTCAAGGTTTTGTGAGTGTTCTTGGGTTTGAGCACGAAAGGGGGAGAGATCATGCTCGATCTCTCCCCGGCAACACTATGTTCTTTTATGATGTGAATACAATCATGTAATCATTCGATTCTATCAATTTATCATATGATTTTGTTCATCATCTTCATGTTCTTCGTGGGTCAAAACCCTAACCTTCCGTCCAAAGTGAAATCGCCGGTCCTATCACGTCTTTACAAAGGAATCCTCAACAATGGGTTCCAAGATGGTGTTTGGGGGGTGTTAGAGGTGATATCAGAGGTTTTGGGGGGTTTAAAACGAGTATGTTGCGTCTGGGAATTAACTTAATGATTATAGTAGGATAATCATGATTTTTGGGGAGTTTAAAAAGATTTTAGCTGTTAGAGGCGCTAGGCGCATCGCCTGGCGGGCAACCCCGGAGCCAGGCGTACCGCGCGGAAGGGCGGACAACCAAAGCGTTTTCCTGCCTCACGCGTACCGCTTAGGGCGGAGCCTTGGGTCTAGGCGTACCACCTGGACCTTTGGTCAAGCCCACTTTGGCCCACTTTCATGTTTTGGCCCATTTTTCGCGTATTTCTTGATTACGATCATCGTTTTGAGATTTGTGAATATCGTTTCACTTGTTTTAGGTTTCTTAGGGCCTGAGTGTTGTGAATTTAGGTTGTGGTTCGTTTATTTCACCAACGTTCGTTATTCAAGACCCGTGTGTATGTGTTCCGATAATTCCTCGAATCATCGTCTTACTGTGTGTGTTTGGACTGTTATGCCACGTGTTACACTAAATATCACTACTCTAGTGCCACGAAAGTAATGATAATACATTATTATTAAATTAAAATAAATGCTGACCTGGAAATACGAGGTGTCACAGATTGACCTTTTACAAGATAGCATAAGAGTTCTTTGAATGTCACATATCGTTTTCAAGTAACCAGTTTTAACCCATTTAGATTATTATCAGTCTTTCACTTGTTACTCTACACGAATAGTTTGAAGATGGTATAGGTATAAAAGTTCTTGTTAATGTTTTTCAAATGGAATATTGTGCTTCTGAGTATTGATGTATGTATTGTTTGAATATTAAAAGGTATTAAATATGGTTGTGACACTATAAGACTTAGATTACAATGATAAATAAACATCATGAATCATAAGACTAAATCATAATATTTTGTTTCAAATTAAAGGATATGTGAAATAAGACGTTTTAAAATCTTCAGATTATAAGATGATAACAGGTATCACCTACGTTAAATGTCTTAGAGTTTTTGAATTGTAGTCTAAGTACACGAATATGTGAAGTGAGGCATTATAAAAATTTAGATTAAAATGATAAATATATATCAATAATCATAAGTATAATGTCTTAGAGATTTGGAATTTTAGTTTTGAGTATAAGGATATATGAAAATGGAAGTTTTACACAAGTAGTAATGTCTATGTTTTGTATAGGCTTAGTTATGAATGAGGAGAGGATATAGCATACATAAGTATGGAACACTACAACCTTAGATGAATGGGATAAATGATGATCACTAATCATACGGATAATATCTTAGAATTTTGACAAATGTGTATAATGTATGTGATATTATAATACCTTAGGTATGGTAATGAATCACCATTACTAATCTTAGGTATAATATCCTAAAATTATAAAAAGATATGCATAATGTTCATTGCATTTTTATAATCCTTGATATAATAACGAGTAATCATTATCAATCATATAATAATATCATCGAACTTTATTTGCTTGTATTGAAGGTATAAGTATGTGTTATTGTAATACCTTATGTGTAGGAATGAATAAACCACTAATCACAGGTATAGTGTTATAAGGTTTCTTTGATTTGTATAAAATGTATAATTGAGTGACATTATGACATTTTAGATATAGTTAAGAATCATCCTCACAAAATCATAGATGAAATATCAAAAAATCATAGTATAAGTATGTCGCACCCCGGCCTTCCCGGCCAAAACGGGGGTGCGACCAACAGACTGATCTGGCAGGATCGCAGTCTCCGGTCACACGGTTACGAGACCTACATGTCTGGTTGCATACGTACATCCAATAACTTGGATAAAACAGTTTTTGTAAAATCAGAGTTGCGGAAGTAAATGTTTAAGTTATCAAAACAGATATAATTCGTAAGTTGCGGAAGCATAAGTTTAAAAACAGTTTTCAAATCATAAAGAGTAATAGTGCGGAAGCGATTTAAGTAATCATCATTACATAACAAGAAAATGTTTAAATGTTCCCAATAACCTAAGACACTAAACCGATGCATGGACTCCATCCTAGCATCCTAGTCTTCGTGCACGTGCCTTAGTTACCTGAGAAAACATGCGAGTAAAAGGGTCAACGCAAAGATTGGTGAGAGCACAGGTTTTTCATAAGCAATAAACATCAAATGTTTAAAGTAAGTTTGTTGATTTACATATCATTACAATGCATTATCGATTGATAGCTAGTCAATACAGTTATATTAGATGCGGGTTCGTACTGAAGCTGACAGTTGTGCCTCACGCCACGTCCATCACAAGACAATGGCAAAGTGTTGGTCAATATTGCAGTGTTCCGACCTCCAGTCGGGGTGGCCTCCAAGGCGCACAACAGTGGGGCTTGTCAGGCCCAAATAGTACTACTCAAGATTACCACGCTAGGTGCTACGCGCTACTAACGATCCGTGGAGTATCGCGAGGACATTTAGTTGTGATGTGGTCCACACATATACATATAGTGATAAAGCATGTCCATATGTAAGTAAAATGAGTTGTTGTTCAAAAACAGTTGTAAAGCAATGTTTTCTCCCACAAAGGTAGAAAATGTAAAAAGGAGCCGTGAACTCACCTGATAGTGCAGTTTCCGGTTTTGAGTGTGTTCGCGACTGCGAATGCTAGCACCTGCTAGTATTCACCTATAACCATGTAGGTGTGAGTATGTGTTTTGTGATGTGTTGTAATCCATACAACTCCAAGTTTCGGTGTGCTCAACCGAGGGCGTGTGTTGACTTGTGTAGACTCTACGAATCGTTGGCAACGAGTTTATTGTGTTTATTTTGTTTATGTGTCATACTGCACGTAGGACACCCACCTGTATCCTAAGACTCTAATCGTGATGTTCTCACATAATTCATGTTTCGAAAATCGTAACATTTCTGTTTCAGAAAAAGTTTCCATATTTGGAAAGTTTCTATTCTAAGTGTAGTTATGAAATTCCATTTCATAAAGTTAATACCTTTACTACATTTACGAAAACACTTTTAAACACTTAATACATATCGTTTGCGCATAAATCGTCGTTTACGGCATTTGACCCAAATAAAGTTTCCTAAAATAGTAAGTATCCGTTTAAAAGTTCGTTTTCACAAATCAAAGTTTCCAATATGCTTAAAAATCATTTTCAAACATATTTCCATTATCAAAGTTCATCAAATCATTTAAAAACATCAAAAGCCCTCTTTTGATTTTCAAAAGTTTCCTTATTTAGTAAGTTTCTTCAAAACCATGTTTTTGACAAAATCAAATACCCAAATATGTTTCTAAACACTTCAATATACATTTGACAACATCTAGCCATGCCTAACATGTCTAGATCATCACAAATCTATGACATGCAACATAAAAGTTTCCTTTTATGGAAAGTGTACCTAAATCATCATCAAATCGATCAATAACTCAACCAAACTCAAATCCAATCAATCTTATACTAAAATCAGTAGATCAAAATCTAATAACACATCAAATCACCAACAAATTCGTGCTCAATAGCCATATGGACTTGCATGTGTTCAAAGACACTTGCATGTGGGTTTTTAGCCCTTGCATGTACGATCTAACCAAAGATAAACATAGAAAACTACCTTAGTTGTGTAGATTCATGCTAGAACATATCCTGGAACTCAGATGGAGGTTGGTGATGAGATTCTAGCTTGTGGGTGGCTTCCAAGACTTCTCCTTGGACTCTAATCTCTTCAAATCTCCCAAGGGTGGCTTTAATAAGGTTTCCAGATGGTTTGAGAGTGAATTTCAGTGGGTTTTAGTCGATCTTGAGTGGAGATGCTCAGTGGTTTGGGGTAAAAACCGAACAAATGAATTGGGGTTGGTTTTTATAAAAATTTTGATCTGCATGGCCTTCGCGTACCGCCGAGGAATTCGGGAGTCCCGACTCCTGCTTTTCTTTGCGTGCCGCCAATCTCTTCCCCAAAGGACCTTGGCGTACAGCGACGGGTCCATTTTTCAGGTTTTCAATTTCGTTGATTCGATTTCGCTCGTGTTTGATTCCCAATGTTTATCCTAAACCTCTAACGTGTGTTTAGCACATAATCATATAATAGCACATAAGTTTGATTAATGTTTGATCACCAACGTTCGTGAGACTCGTGTGTGTGTTTTGACCATTACTCGAATTATCTTTATTCATTTGTGTTTGTGTTTATGAAAGGTTTGCATGCTTGATTAATCCTAATCAACGTGTAACGCACAATTCAATAATTCTCTGAATTATTGTTTTGTGTTTGTGTTTGTGTTTGTGTTCATCTCATCTAATTTACGTAATTCAATGCAACAAGTATGAATGTGAAATGCGAATTTGTAAGAGTTGCAATTTACCTGAAATTTCCGGGTGTCAAATCATCCCTTTGTTGAAAAAAATTTTGTCCCGAAATTTGGTGGTTGTTGTAGTGTTTGAGAAGAAAAAGTGTTTGAGAAACAAAAATTTTCTTGTTATCACATCATCCCCTTGTTGAAAGGAAATTTCGTCCCGAAATTTATGCGTTGTTGTCGGCGTTCGACGTTGTCTGTTTGAATAGGTGGGGATATTCGCGCATCATCTGGTCTTCACGTTCCCACGGGAATTCAGGTCCGCGTTTCGAGTTCCATCGGACTCTAACAATCGGAATCCGACTTTGTTTAAGCTGTTTGATCTCACGGTCCATGATCTCTACCGGTTCTTCCACGAACCGTAGCTGTTCGTCCACCTGGATCTCATTCAGTGGAATCACAAGTGTCTCGTCAGATAAGCATTTTTTTAGGTTTGAGACATGAAATACGTTGTGAACTCCATCGAGTTTGGCTGGTAGGTTGAGTTGGTATGCCACTGGACCAATCCTCTTCAGGATCTCAAACGGTCCGATATATCGTGGGTTCAGTTTGCCTCGTTTACCAAAACGAATGACGCCTTTCCACGGCGAAACTTTCAGAAGGAATTTGTCACCTACCTGAAATTCTAGAGACTTTCGGCGTTTGTCGGCATAACTCTTTTGACGATCGCGAGCTGCTGCCATGCGATTTCTGATTTGCACAATCTTTTCGGTTGTTTCGTGTACAAGTTCCGGGCCAGTGAGCTGTCTGTCGCCCACTTCCGCCCAACAAATCGGTGATCGGCATTTCCTGCCATAGAGGGCCTCAAAAGGCGCTGCCTTTATACTTGTGTGGTAACTATTGTTGTAGGAGAACTCCACCAATGGTAGGTGAGTTTCCCAGCTGTTGCCGAAGTCTACTACGCACGCTCGTAGCATGTATTCAAGAGTTTGTATGGTGCGTTCGCTCTGGCCATCAGTTTGTGGGTGGTATGCTGTACTCATATCCAACCGTGTGCCAAGCGACTTTTGCAATGATTTCCAGAAGTTAGAAGTGAATCTAGCGTCTCGATCCGAAATGATGGAGATTGGCACTCCGTGTCACGAGATTACTTCCTTGACATATATTATGGCTAGCTATTCCATCTTGTCATTTTCCTTGATCGCAAGGAAATGTGCTGACTTAGTTAGTCGGTTCACAATTACCCAGATAGTGTCACATCCACTAGGAGTACGGGGTATTTGGTAATGAAATCCATGGATATTTGTTCCCACTTCCACATAGGGATCTCAGGTTGTGTGAGTAATCCAGATGGTTTCTGGTACTCGATCTTGACTTTGGCACAAGTCAAGCATTTTCTCACGTATGTGGCGATATCAGCTTTCATGTTTGGCCACCAATAGAGGATTTTTAGATCATGATACATCTTATCAGATCCAGGGTGAATGGAATACCGAGACTTGTGAGCCTCGTCTATCACAAGGTCTCGTAAGTTTCCGTGATGTGGAACCTAGACGCGTTCCATGAAATAATGTAAGCCATCGGCTTTTACCTCAAGTTGTTTCTCCATTCCCCTTAGTGATTCAACCACTAGGTTTTTTGCTTTAAGTGCCTTAACTTGGGCACTTCGTATTTGCTCAGGGAGATTGGGATGGATGGTGAGTTGTAAAGCTCGTACCCTCTTGGGTTTTGGGGTGTTTTTCCGACTTAGGGCATCGGCCACAACGTTGGCCTTCCCCGGGTGATACTTGATAGCACACTCATAGTTGTTTAGGAGTTCGAGCCAGCGACGTTGTCTCATGTTTAGTTCCTTCTGCTCGAATATGTGTTGGAGACTCTTGTGATCAGTGTATATCGTACACTTTGTACCGTACAGGTAGGGTCTCCAGATCTTGAGTGCAAATACCACAGCTCCAAGTTCCAAGTCGTGGGTGGTGTAATTCCTCTCGTGGACTTTCAGTTGTTGAGAAGCATATACGATCACCTTCTCTTGTTACATCAGCACACAGCCGAGCCCTTGTATAGAGGCATCGCAATATACTACAAAGTCGTCCGTTCCATCAGGAAGAGATAAGATAGGTGCACTATAGAGCTTCCGCTTGAGAAGTTGGAATGTAGCTTCTTGTTTGTCCGTCCAGAGATATTTCTTATCTTTGTGGGTGAGAGCTGTAAGTGGCAGGGCTATCTTTGAAAATCCCTCAACAAATCGTCGGTAATAGCCTGCCAAGCCTAGGAATTGCCGAACCTCAGTTGGGGTGTTCGGTGCTTCCCAGTTCTTGATCGCCTCTATCTTAGATTTATCCACATGAATCCCTTGTTCGTTAACAACATGTCCCAAGAATTGGTCTTCTCGAATCCAGAAGTCGCACTTTGAGAGCTTAGCGTACAGCTTCTCTTTCCGTAGTAGTTCAAGAGCCAATTGAAGATGCTCTTTGTGTTCCTCATGGGTTTTGGAGTAGAAGAGGATATGATATATAAAAACAATGATAAACTTGTCGAGGTATGGTTTGCACACTCTATTCATGAGATCCACGAATACTGCAGGTGCGTTTGTGAGACCAAACGGCATAACCAAAAACTCGTAATGGCCATACCGAGTGCGATAAGCAGTCTTTGGGATATCCTCCTCTTGAATCCTAAGCTGGTGGTATCCAGATCGCAGATCGATTTTGGAGTAGTAACTCGATCCTTACAGTTGATTGAAAAGATCATCAATGCGCAGTAAGGGGTATCGGTTCTTGCTAGTCACTTTATTCAACTAACGGTTGTCGATGCACATTTGAAATGTGCCGTCCTTATTTTTCACGAACAAGACCGGAGCTCCCTAAGGTGAGAAGCTTGGTCTAATGAAACCCGTGTCCAGCAATTCCTAGAGTTGATTGGACAGTTCCTGCATTTCCGAAGGTGCAAGTCGATAAGGTGCCCGTGCGATAGGTGCTGCTCCCGGCGCGAGGTCTATGCGGAACTCCACTTGTCGAGGTGGTGGTAGTCCTGGTATATCCTCATGAAATACATCGGGATAGTCGCATACGACTGTGATGTCTTCTATTTTCTTCCCCTCTTCATTCTTGCCGGTGATCAGCGCCAGTATGGTAGTGTATCCCTTTCGTAGGCATTTGTGGGCTTTCATGCACGAGATGATGTTCAGAGGAGTGTCGCTCCTCTCGCCGTTAATGTCTAGGGTTTCTCCACTAGGAAGGGGTATGCGCACGAACTTGTCGTGGCAAATGATTTCATCTTGGTTGTCAGACAACCAATCCATGCCTACTACGACATCAAAACTGCCTAGTGTAACTGGCATGAGGTCAATCTTAAATTTGTGATTTGCTAGCTCGAGAGTGCATTCTCTCAGAATGTACTTAGTTACTATTAGTTTACCATCAGCCAGCTCTACAGTATACTCAACCTCTAAGGGTGTTGGGGTTATGGCAAGTATCTAACTAAAATCCTTAGATATAAAACTTTTCTCAGCTCCAGTATCAAACAACACAGAAGCGTAATTATTGGTCAAGAGATACGTACCAGTTGTAAGGTTGGGATCCTTTCTGGCCTCCTTTGCCCCGATCACGAAGGCTCGTCCCTTCGGACCGTTGTTGTTCTTCAGATGTGGGCAGTCTTTCTTGAAGTGCCCTCGCTTTCCACATTCGAAGCAGCCTTTTGGTGCTTCAAGATGTTGCTGTTGTGGTTGTGGGGTCTTTGCAAGTATCTCGCCTCTACAATCTTTGGCGAGGTGTCCTCCTTTACCACATCGTTGGCATCGGATAGAGCCGCATTGCCCCAAGACATGGTGTAAGTTGCATTTGTTGCACTTGGGGTGTTTGCCTGCATAGGCTCCTGGGTTCTCGTTGATTGGGATGGGTGGACTGTAAGCTTGAGGCGACCCAAACTTACGTTGTTGTTGTGGTGGTTGGAGAGTGGAAGTTTTGATCAGGGTGTTATCCCATTTGTGTTTTTTATCAATGGTTGTGACTACAGCACCACGGGGTGGTAAGAGTCCTTGTGCGACAGCTGAATCAGTGAGCTTGTGGGCCAGTCGCATAGCTTGTTGTAGGGTAATGGGGTCAGCAGAAAGTACCATTCCCTGAATTTGAGGTGGCAGTCCCTCAATATACTTTTCTATGTGCTTGTAGGGTGGGGTTACCATTTCCGGACACAAGTGTGCCAGCTCATATGATCGGGCGGTGTATGCCTAGACCCCGGAACCAATCATCTTGTGGTTCCAAAATTCAGTCTTAAGTTCTGCACTTCACGCGAGGACAATATTCGCGGTTCAACAACCTTTTGAATTCATCCCAAGGTAAAGCGTTGGCTGCATCCAACCCTAGATTCTGGACGTTGGCATTCCACCAAGTGAGGGCAGCTCCCTCAAGAGTTCCAGCAGGTCTTCGTTCCTGCAGTTGCTCATGGAAAAGGCCAACTCCGCCTTTTCCATCCAGCGTAATAACCCGACAGCACCCTATGTACAGCTGAATGAGTGGGGTTTGCAATCCAAGAACATTTTGAATGTGCATGGAGGCGGGTTGAGATTTGCTCCTGAAATATGCAAGGAAAGGAGTTGGATTCAAAATCCGATAAACGTGTTGCATTGAAAACGAGTGATTATTGTGCAAGGTGAGAGTGAAATAAAGTTCGTCACCTTGATTCGGTGGGTGCTGATTACGGTTAGTTTCCCGTGCAGCAAGCGCCTCCTCAACGCGCTCGTTGATGAGTGCATTCAGTTTAGCTGCAGTGAGGTTGATGTTTCCACGCCCTCCCGCATTTCCGTGTCCTCCGCGTCTTCCAGCCATGATCTGCATAGCGAGAATAAGCGTTAGTGTACGTCTAATGACAAATGTAGTGTGTGCGGTAGGTACGTAAAGGAAACATGTACTGTTGTGCATAGACTTAATTTCTATGAGTGGATCCTCATCAGGTTTCTCATCAGAATCCTACTCGGAATCGTCCGTTTCGCTCCCCTCCGACGGTCGGGGATGTTAGTCAGGTGACTCTACGGTCACTGGTAGTGGTGATGTGGTTAGCTTTTGTATGCTAGTATCAAAATACTAAACCCTATGTGTGTGGAGAGTAGTGGTTATAGACTAAGTTCACTAAATGCAAACCTAATTCGCACTAACCGAAGGCTCTGATACCAATATGTCGCACCCCGGCCTTCCCGGCCTAAACGGGGGTGCGAACAACAGACTAGTCTGGCAGGATCGCAGTCTCCGGTCACACGGTTGCGAGACCTACATGTCTGGTTGCATACGTACATCCAATAACGTGGATAAAACAGTTTTTGTAAAATCAGAGTTGTGGAAGTAAATGTTTAAGTTATCAAAACTGATATAATTCATAAGTTGCGGAAGCATAAGTTTAAAAACACTTTCAAATCATAAAGAGTAATAGTGCGGAAGCAATTTAAGTAATCATCATTACATAACAAGAAAATGTTTAAATGTTCCCAATAACCTAAGACACTAAACTGATGCATGGACTCCATCCTAGCATCCTAGTCTTCGTTCACGTGCCTTAGTTACTTGAGAAAACATGCGAGTAAAAGGGTCAACGCAAAGGTTGGTGAGAGCACAGGTTTTTCATAAGCAATAAACATCCAATGTTTAAAGTAAGTGTTGTTGATTTACATATCATTACAATAGCTAGTCAATACAGTTATATTATATGCGGGTTCGTACCGAAGCTGACAGTTGTGCCTCCCGCCATGTCCCTCACAAGACAATGGCAAAGTGTTGGTCAATATTGCACTGTTCCGACCTCAAGTCGGGGGGGCCTCAAGGCACGCAATAGTGGGGCTAGTCAGGCCCAAATAGTACTATTCAAGATTACCACGCTAGGCGCTAGGCGCTACTAACGGTCCGTGGAGTATCGCGAGGACTTTTAGTTGTGATGTGGTACACACATATACATATAGTGATAAAGAATGTCCATATGTAAGTAAAATGAGTTGTTGTTCAAAAACAGTTGTAAAGCAATGTTTCTCCCCCAAAGGTAGAAAATGTAAAAACGGGCCGTAAACTCACCTGATAGTGCAGTTTCCGGTTTTGAGTGTGTTCGCGACTGCGAATATTAGCACCTGCTAGTATGCACCTATAACCATGTAGGTGTGAGTATGTGTTTTGTGATGTGTTGTAATCCATACAACTCCAAGTTTCGGTGTGCTCAACCGAGTGCGTGTGTTGACTTGTGTTGACTCTACGAATCGTTGGCAACGAGTTTATTGTGTTTATTTTGTTTATGTGTCATACTGCACGTAGGGCACCCACCTGTATCCTAAGACTCTAATCGTGATGTTCTCACATAATTCATGTTTCGAAAATCGTAACGTTTCTGTTTCGGAAAAAGTTTCCATATTTGGAAAGTTTCTATTCTAAGTGTAGTTATGAAATTCCATTTCATAAAGTTAATACCTTTACTACGTTTAAGAAAACACTTTTAAACACTTAAAACATATCGTTTGCACATAAATCGTCGTTTATGGCATTTGACCCAAATAAAGTTTCCTAAAATAGTAAGTATCCGCTTAAAAGCTCGTTTTCACAAATCAAAGTTTCCAACATGCTTAGAAATCATTTTCAAACATATTTCCATTATCAAAGTTCATCAAATCATTTAAAAACATCAAAAGCCCTCTTTTGATTTACAAAAGTTTCCTTATTTAGTAAGTTTCTTCAAAACCATGTTTTTGACAAAATCAAATACCCAAATGTGTTTCTAAACACATCAATATACATTTGACAACATCTAGACATGTCTAACATGTCTAGATCATCACAAATCTATGACATGCAACATAAAAGTTTCCTTTTATGGCAAGTGTACCTAAATCATCATCAAATTGATCAATAACTCAACCAAACTCAAATCCAATCAATCTTATACTAAAATCTGTAGATCTTAATCTAATAACACATCAAATCACCAACAAATTCGTGCTCAATAGCCACATGGACTTGCATGTGTTCAAAGACACTTGCATATGGGTGTTTAGCCGTTGCATGTACGATCTAACCAAAGATAAACATAGAAAACTACGTTAGATGTGTAGATTCGTGCTAGAACAGATCCTGGAACTCAGATGGAGGCTGATGATGAGATTCTAGCTTGTGGGTGGCTTCCAAGACTTCTCCTTGGATTCCAATCTCTTCAAATCTCCCAAGGGTAGCTTCAATAAGGTTTCCAGATGGTTTGAGAGCGAATTTCAGTGGGTTTTAGTCGATCTTGAGTGGAGATGCTCGGTGGTTTGGGGTAAAAACCGAACAAATGAATTGGGGTTGGTTTTTATAAAAATTTTGATCTGCATGGCCTTCGCGTACCGCCGAGGAATTCGGGAGTCCCAACTCCCGCTTTTCTTCGCGTGCCGCCAATCTCTTCGCCAAAGGAACTTGGCGTACCGCGATGGGTTCATTTTTCTGTTTTTCGATTTTGTTGATTCGATTTCGCTCGTTTTTGATTCCCAAAGTTTATCCTAAACGTTCAACGAGTGTTTAGCACATAATCATATAATAGCACATAAGTTTGATTACTGTTTGATCACCAACGTTCGTGAGACTCGTGTGTGTGTTTTGATCATTACTCGAATTATCTTTATTCATTTGTGTTCGTGTTTACGAAAGGTTTGCACGCTTGATTAATCCTAATCAACGTGTAACGCACAATTCAATAATTCTCTGAATTATTGTTTTGTGTTTGTGTTTGTTTTTGTGTTCATCTCATCTAATTTACGTAATTCAATGCAACAAATATGAATGTAAAATGCGAATTTGTAAGAGTTGCAATTTGCTTGAAATTGCCGCGTGTCACAAAGTACTATAGAAATTTTTAGGATTTGTGACACTTTTATGCCTTAGATGAAATAAGGAATCACCCTTACCAATCATAGGTTTAAGGTGTCTATGCTTTCAAGAGTGGTATCCAAGGTTGAGTACCTTTGACATATTAGAACTTTGTAGCTTGTGAGACGTTTGATATGACATGCTTTGGCCTATAAATGAAAATAATTTCATCGAAAGTCTCCAGGAAAGCTAAACAGCTTTCCTAGACATGATTATCAACTAACGGTATTTCACTCTTCCAGTTAGTACATGCCCATCTTACAAACTTAGATCTAACGGGAATAAGATCACAAAGGTTTACATATTCATAGGGGTGTAGAAAGAACGAAAGGATCATGAATCCCTAAAGTCTACGAAGAGTCCACGAACTTGCGAGAATGTAGAAGGTTCAAAATGAGAGTTTGAATTGAGGGTTCACTTAGGTTTCTATATGGGGGTTCACAAAAGCAAAGCTTCACTAGTAAGGTTCATAATGAGGGTTCACTTATCAAAGTTCATAATGGAGGTTCACTAGGCAAGGTTCATAATAAAAGTTCACTAAATCAAAGTTCATAATATAAGTTCACTAAGCAAAGGTTTACTATGTCACTTAGAATCTAGAGTTCATGTAGTCAAAGGCATGGTATACATATATGTGAAGCATAAAGTAACATATGAAGCATCATAAACATGTAATGGTCCTAACTTCTAGTATATGGTGATTCATATAACGGATAGCTTAGTTATAGTCTAGGTCACCATTTCTAATAACCTAATTCCCTATAACCATGGCTCTGATACCAATCTGTCACACCCCAACCAACGGCGGAATACGTCGGGGTGCGATTGTGAATGCTCAAAAGCTCATGGTTCTATGTTAAAGTTTTAATATTTAAACATCCATATTAAATGATTCAAACAATTCATTCAATAACATACAATCAATTACAAGATTTCGAAATCAAATTACAAAAGAAATAACTAAACAATTGTTTCAATTTAACAAGGTCCTTTAAATCTAAACTATGTCTTCATGATAAGTCTTCACCTTAGCCTGTTACATATGTAAAATAAAAGGTCAACTATTTGCATAGTTGGTGAGCAATTCAAAACAACTTAATATAATACGTATAAAAAGATGCAAAACTATCAAACTAAATAGAACAAGATCTAAAGTGTATGTAAGTTTCAAGTAGCACAAAGCAATTTAAATCAAGACTAGCTAGGTCTTAACTTAAACAATGTAAATCATAATGTTTATGTATGTGTATTTTTCACCTTTTTAACACAAGATATAATAAGTCAATGCGAAGAACGTACCTACATTCTTAGGCTACTAGATACTTTTTATGTTTTTGTATGAAACGTCTTCTAACCTAAATCTCACATAGCAATTAGCACATAAGTTCACATAGCCTCTAAATCATGTTTACTAAGCTTAAGAGTTTGCATCATGTATATGTTTTTTACTCTATGAATATGTTTTTGTATAAGACATATGTAACATCCTAAAAAGTTACAAAATGTAAAAATGGAGTAAGAATTAACTCACATTATTGATTTAATAGCTTTTGCACAAGTGGTTATATCGTAGCACATGCAATATCCAATATTTCACGATCAATCCTAAATAATTAAATGAGTGTGAGCTAGTTGAGTTTGACATGGTTTATGAGATTTTTTTTTTCTTTGAGATCATAGACTTTGGATTTTGATAAAATAATTGATTATATGTTATGAAAACATTTCATTATTTTATTATTATTATTATTGTTATTATTATTATATTATTGTTCAAAATTATATAATAGGCATATATTGTCATAAAATCGTAGTTTTATTTATTATACAAGTTTATGATAAATATGAATTTAAGTCTAAATAAATAAGTAGTTTAACATAAATGTTTAAATGTTTTATGAGATATATTTATTAAATAAGAACTTTAAAATCTTAAATCCTAATTAAATAAATATTTATATGACATAAACGTATATAAAATTTAAATGTTAGTTGTACACATTTTATAAAGTTTTAATGATTTGAAAAGAAAACTTAAATCATAATTAAATACTTGATTTATACATTAGTTTATTATATTAGGGTATATATATATAAGGGCCCTTTTATTTGGACACCCCACTTTTATATTTTTACACCCCAGCGGTTCAAAACGGGTCGTATTGGCCAGTACAGCCCGTCTTGAGTACAGTTAAACATTCCATAGAATTTATTGGAATCAGTGAAACATTCTGTGGGATGGGTCGTACTGGCCAGTACGGCCCGTCTTGAGTCAAGCTTATTTTTCCAAACCATTTTGGGCGTCCACTAGTTTTGCAACTCACCAGTACGGCTCGTCTTGAATTAATTTATTTTATTTAAACTTAATTTGCGTTTTTAAATAATTTTTAACGATCTACGTTTAATACGTGAAATATTTGAACGATATGAGTTATTTATTTTATTTAAACTTAAATTACGTAATTAAATTTGATTTTTAACGATATACGTATATTATTTAAGTTATTTGAACGATATACGGCTATTATGTTAATTAAACGTCATAATGTCATTGTAACTAAATATTTCATTTTATAATTAGTTTGTTTACCTTAATTTAAATAATTTAAACGATATAAAGTTTTTCGCGCAAATGTTAAACAACACAAACAACAACACAAACAGAAACAATACAAATGCAGAAAGAAACATATGTATATACACTGTACGGTTTTATATACAAGGAGACAAAATACAAAAATACAAAAGTAACTACGATCCGAATGGTCCAGCGTCCGATCCGTCGTCTGCGTAGACGCATGGCTCCGGGAACGGTGGAAGCTGTGTCCCGTCGCGCATGCTCTGACGCGACCGTCCACTGGACCAAATCCTCGTAACGATCGAGCCGTCGCTCGATGCGTGCCATCCGCTGAGCCATCTCGTCGCACCGGTCGGCAATCTGGTGCAACAACGCCAGTACAGATCAGGACGGCCCGTACCTAGTTTGCCCGTCTCAAACAAAACCTAGGGGTCTTGGGCCAAGACGGCCCGTCTTGGGCCAAGACGGCCCGTCTTGGCCATACCAGCCCAAAGGTCACCTTCTTCATTTGGTGAACAAGACGGGCCGTACTGGTCAAGACGGCCCGTCTTGTTATTGAATGATTCAAATTTTGAATGACCAAGACAGGCCGTACAGGCCAAGACGGCCCGTCTTTTTCTTCTTTCGAAAACTTAAAATCGGTCTAAACAGGTCCTATTTTGATCTAAAGCCTAATCTAAACACATATTCATGATCTACGAAGGAAAACACATACTTGGTATCGAAAGTTTGAAGATCCAAGACGGGCTGTATAGACCAAGACGATAGGAAAATGTGAGCGTATGTGTATGAAAAAGTAAAAAATGAAACTGAGATTTTAATTTAATCTAGAACAGTACGGGCCGTACTGGGCAGTACGGGCCGTACTGTTCTAACTTTTTTTTTGTTAAATTCAAAAAAAAATCACTTTAATTACATTTCATTAAAGAATTTGTTTTTTACATTTAAACGTCTATGTAGTCGACCAACTCATTTTCATCTAAAAATCTTTGGTATTCTTGCAGCCTGTCATGATATACGAACTCCCAGTCGGATGCGGCATCATTTCGGTAACGTTTCCAGATAGGATTTACCGTTGGCATTGGATAATATCCTTGTAAGGTAACGTTAATGAAATGGTTGCCAAGATGAACTACTGATACGACGTTATGTCGCGGCAAACTATTAGCAGATGTCCACAATGGAAAAATGGTTTGAGGACCTCCTCTGCTGAAAACGTGAACGATTACGCCAAATCTTGAGCAATTACTAATCCTGTGTGAGGCATAAACATCCAATCTTCAGCAGGAGCAGGTGCAACCTGTTGCCAATTTATTGTGTTGCGTAGTACATCATAAGATCCTGGGTCGTAGGAGTTAAACACATATATGTACAGATCTGCATTGAAATCTAATTCCTGCAAGAGTTGTTGTCGAATAAATGCCCAATGACTTTCATCGAATCCTAAACCCACGGCTACAGAACGAAAACCACAGTTACCATCTGGCTCCACATCTTGTATGTTTATCACGTAAGGTTGAAGCAAAGGAAGGATGTGACGACCGAAGCGATAAACTTTTTTTAATCCTTTTGGCTTCATGTTACGTGGAAAACGGAATTCGTTTTGACTTAGCGAGTCCGATGGTGGCATTGCTTTTGATACCGATGTGGAACGACTGCGCCTAAATACGGGTTTCTGACTTTTCTCGGTCATAGCTGTAAACGAACTATGCCTCGAAGGTTCAAATGTACTTTCTTGGGATGCTAAATTATCTTTAACAACATCTTGCTCTTTTTGTTTCTGTGCCTTTAAAGTTGGAAGACCACGTGTATCTTTTTGAACTGGAGGCGCCTTTTTGTCGCTTTTATTTGGAAATACCTGCGCCAAAACCTTCTTTATTAGACTCTTTTTTATTTCACGAGGTTTGGAATTTATTTCTTCTGTAACCAAACCCATTTGTCCTATAACATCTATTTCTTCTTCTTCTTCTTACAGTGTTGGGTTAGCTGCGTTAAGTTTTGTCCAAAAAATATCTATATCTGAGAACGGTATCTTTTTATCTGCATAATTTATAATTAATATTAATATAAAAGTAACTACGTGCGAAATATCTAAGATTTACATTTAATATTATGAACCTGTGATGTAATATTTTGATATATTACAAGCGCACGGCAACCCACAACTCCTCCAAAGCTGGTGGCTACACGTCATATTTTTTTCGCGCATGAATCTTATTTTGTCTTTTTCCTCGACCAACAAATCAAGAGCTTTATGGGACACCTTTCCTCGAAGGTTATCAAATATTGGTAGTTTATGATGACCCATAGTTTTAATCAAGCTTGTTTCAAAATCGTGTTTCATTTTTACCTACTGTGCTTGCACGATTTCATTAACGAAACCGACAAGCGAGGCAAGCGTGCTGTTTGGTGATCTGAGGTATCGTTTTAGGTTCGAGTGCTGACTTTACACCCTGTTTGTTGTACGTTGACCAAAGTTGCGCGTTCTATTGGTCCATGCTGTAACAAACATATCTCTGTAACTGTTTAACCAAGTGTGCGTCAGATACTCCAGAACCCCTGAAATGAAACAAAAACCAATGATGATATGATGATAATAATGATGGTATATGATGCTTACTTTTTTTGTTGTCTTTGATAAGTCTTTCATACAGACAGTTGTAGTTGTAGTCGTATAACTCTGTTGTCGGAGAGTTACACAAATTTGCCCATCGACCTTTGAGTTTCTTCCAGTCTACGTCCGAAAAGCTTGCCTTGCAGTTTTGGCAATATTTTTGTCTATGTGCCATCTACAGAGATATTTTGCAGCTTCTGGAAACACTTTACAGCAGCATTCATAACAGCAAGGTCTCGATCTGTTATGATCACACGTGGCTCCATACATTTATTCAACATACTCTTAGCCATTTCCAAGACCCAGACGTAGTTCTCCTCACGCTCTTTGCATATAAATGCGTGAGCAATACTAAAAGTCTGGTGTGTGAAAGTCACATCAACAATGTGAATAAATGGAAGCCTGTATTGGTTCGTTTTGTACGTCGCGTCCATCATTTGTACGTGCGGAAATGCACGCCACCAGTAATACGATTTTGGATGACAGAAAAAAATGTCTTCCACGACGTTTGTTTCAGGATCCTCCCGGGTATAGTAAACATACCGCTGACTGTGAAGCACGTTTTCCAAGACCTGCATCGGAGTGTCACCGAATTTCTTCTTTTTTTTATGTTCTGCTGTAAATTATATACATCCCTAGGGACGGATACATTTGGAGGGTTATGTTTCTTTATGCTCGAAAGTATGTTACGAGGATCCATGTGTCGCTCTGTCGGATTCTCAACCAGATCTTCTTCCTATTGAGTGAATCTTCTAACATATGGATGACCCTCTAGATTCTGAGCAGGTTCGTAATTGTGATTTTCGTTAATCACCTGTAATTTCCAGGATTCACGAACTTCGTAGTATAACCCTGTCAGTTGAAACGGACAACCGATTTTCTTGCTACCTGACCGTCTAAGGATTGCGATGCTATTGTGCTCGCCACCACGGTCACACATGAGCCAGACTTTGATTAAACTGCATGTTGTCTTTGATTTCTTCGTTCTTCTTTTGACTACAATGTAACCATTGTCTAGTGCTCTACTTTTCACCCACTCTACCAGCGCTTCCTCATACAAAAACTCCTGACATATAAAAACAATAATAAATACCGTAAATGGATAGCGATAATATATAATCATTAACATTTATGTTTCATTTAAGTTAACTCTTTAGTTTCCCATTTAACGTTTGAAGTCGCGGCTTTTCTTCATAACCCTCCTCCGGGTAACTTTGTTTAGTGTCGTCATACACGAACCCATACGATGCTTGACTGCCAAAACCGACATCAGCGTTAGGTTCAACATTCAGATCTATCGTGCCGTATGAATACTCAACAGGAGGCTCTTCGTTCAAATCTGGCACGGAATAGTCGAAAAAACTCCCATCCCAGATTGACATCGTTACAGATATTAATTATCTTGAAATATAATCGAATTCGAAAGTTACGCGTTTGTTTGAAACGATTCAAGCTTATATACAAATTTGAAAATGTTCAATACGGCCCGTACTGGCCTATACGGGCACTTGGTCAAATTAGTGTCCTTTTGTCAGAATTGAAAAAGCAAGACGGGTCGTACTGGCCAGTACGAGCCATCTTGCTATCTAATCATTGTACTATGTTGCAGGGAATGTCTGTACGATGATTGAGACGGGCCGTCCTGGCCAGTACAGCCCGTCTTGCTCCCAATCATTGGCACAGGTTGTCAGACTGAATGTGTGACCAAGTACTGAGACGGGCCGTACTGGGCAGTACGGGCCGTCTCAGGGGTGTATTTTTAAAAAAAGTGGGTGTAAGAATAACACCACCCATATATATATATATATATATATATATATATATATATATATATATATATATATATATATATAGGGGATGGTTCGAATGTTAGCCCTTCCTTATTGCGATAACCGAATAACTACATCTTATTACTTTGGGACCCACATTAAAGTAAATTTAAAGGTTGTGGTTTTTTCTTATTTTTTTATTAATGTAAATGGGCCCTATATTAATTAAAAAAAAACACAACCATTAGATTTACTTTAGTATTGGCCCCAATGTAATAAGATTTAGTTATTCGGTTAACGCAATAAAGATAGGATAGCATTTGATCATCTCCATATATATATATATGTATATATATGTATATAAAACAATTACTATGTATTACGAATGTTAGGGCAATCATGGGGCTTTTGTTTAGGGATGAAAAAAGAGCTATTGGAGATATGGATCACTTACAATTGTTTGGTGTAAGATGGTTTTCGAAGTACCGACCGAGACGAGTAGTCGGAAGTCTTTACAGGTCCGATTACGCAATCCATCCTGTTTGTGAGTATGTTTAATCTTCACAGAACGTTTCGTGGGGATCTAAAGAGCCTCGATTGCTATTCTGATTTGGATTTTATAGATTTTAAACGAGAATTCGAATTTAGAGTCCAAGTCCTTATTTTTGGTATGATTTGTTGATTGATATGGTGTTATTATGATCGATATATATTTTGGAAATTGTTTGCTCGCTTCTTAGCTGTTCACAACCGCATAGTGTCGAGCTATAAACGCGTGGATTCAGCTGCAATGCAAAAACGGGTCGCAGAGAACCATGGTTCGGGTATGGGCTGAAAAACGGGTTGGTGAGATGGCTGTTTGCTCTTTTTGGGAAGATCAGCACTTTTTTTTCGTTCTTATTTGTTTCATTCTTGTTTTAATTGTTTATTCCCTCACAATCTCAGTTGGGCAGTTCACACATATGATTCCTCATATTTATATTATTACAGTATTACTATGTTATGCTAAAATACTTATAAAACCTTTTATTATATGTTTATCTATGTTTTTCTGAAACTTTATGGGTGAGTTTGGTATGTGGTAATGGAATGGCTGAGGGAATGGAATGGACGAGGTAATGGAATGGACAAAGGAATGAAATGAAGCATTGCCATTACATTGTCTTGTTTGGTTACTACGTGGAATGGAATGAATCATTACTTTGTTTTGTTTGGTAGACAAGAGAAAGAAGAAATAAAATATGAAGTAATGAAATACAATGACTATAAATGAAAAAAAAATACCCGAACATCAAAATAGAGAAAATTCACCAACTTTTACCATGCCATTAATTTAATAATTATAATAAATTTATATTATGAAAATTAAAATATTTATAACTAATAAAATTTAAAAATCATCCAACAATTTCCAACTAAAAAACTTTAAAATCACTCCAAAATTTATGAAGAACAAACAATCCAAAATTCATCATATATCACGTCAAGCACTATCATCAAACATGTTCTTTACCCATCCAAGTTTGCGTTCTTCATCAACTTTAAAAAAGATTACCATCAACTCCTCATTTTGTGCGAGCTTACATATAGCCTTGTCACACTCACGAATAGTCAAACCCTCAACGTTGTTCATCTCCGCAAAAAGATTGTTACGCAGTTCCTCTCTATTGTTCTCTGTTCCAAATACCCTGTTAAACGTATTTGTAGCCTCCCTAATCTCTGCACCAATTATTTCTGCCGACTCTTTCAAACTATTCATTAAAGGATCCCAACTGTTGCGCCTTTTTCTCTTTCGTTGTGTACTTGATTCTTCTCTCGAAGTGTTGTTTAGTGACTGGTCAACATCTATATAATCTAATCCATCTCCTATAGCCTCTTGTTCTTCTCGAACTATGTCAGATAATATATCAGCAGCAGTTTGAGCATCTCTTTCATTTGCACGATCTTTGCCAAATACAATACACAAGTCCCAGTAATGAGGAAACTTTTTTCCTCTCCATTTTGCTGCATTTTTGTGCACCTAACAAGCCACATGATAATCTAGGAATTAAAAAAATATAAAAAACATATAATCATAAATGATTATAGTACCTGTATATAAGCTTGCCAAACAGGTTGGGGAGCGTCAAGCATGTCGTTGTTGTAATCCCAACCAAAACCACTCATATTGTTCCATGATAGCATATCATGTACGGCAGACCAGTCACTCTTCATTGTCTTTATACGCGACTCTATATGTGGTTTTGTTTTTATTCCAGCATTGGGAAGCGAGATTGCTAGTTGTTGCTCCACCGCATTGAAAAAACCAGGTTTAAAACCGTTATCTGATTTGTAATTAGAACCTGAATTGAGCACATCAAGCATGGCAGCAACAAGTTTCTCATCTTCCTTTTCGTTCCATTTTTTTTTGTTTTTTCGTGGTCCCCTTTCATAATCAAGTTGTGATTCCATATCTTTTCACAAAACACCAATATTGTATAAATATCAAAATATATATATAAAAAACATTCTATGTTTTATAAATCACATGCATATAGTATCAAGCAAATCAAAAAACATATATGAAAATTATCAGGGAGCTACTAGAAAGGTCAATGATGGATTGAAAGATTCAGAGCAAGTCAAGGGTTTAGGAAAAGAGTCTGTAAAGAACCCAAGTATAGCACCCAAAGCTAATAGAAACAAAAGTGGTTTTGAGTTTGCTAGATAAATCCATACTTTTGAGTATGGAATTTTTGATCAAAAGAAAAAATCCATTTTGAATGGCAATTTACATGTTACAGTAAACGTAAAAAATGAGTATACAAATCAACATTTTTTAACAGATTCCAATTGATTCTCAAATCAATATCCAACCAAATAATCCATATTCAAATTAGAATATAGCAAACCCAGAATTTAATTGTTATTTCATGTCAAACTTTTCAAAAAAAAGATCCGAATAACATCAAAAATCCTAAAACCTAACTTACAATTGAATTGTTCAAACAAAACCTTGAAGAAAGATGAAATTGATCAGAAACATAGATATGATAAGTCCACAAATTACAAAACAATTTGAGAAATTACCTTTGGAGTTTGGATCGTACTGTGATATTCAAATAATAGGGTGTTTGATCGTAATCGAGCCCCAATGTATATATATCTTTCATCATAATCCAACCCTTGATACAGAATCATCACTGATTGAAAAAAATCTGCATTAGAAGAGAGATTTTATTAAGGTTAAAATAGAGAAATGATTTCGGAAATAAGAAAGAGGATGAAAGGAATGCAAAAAACGGGGGATGCCTAAGGAATGGGTGAAGGTGATTTTAGATGGAAAGGAATCCTTGCGTAATAAGTGATTTCATTCCTTTTTGACAACCAAACGCTCCTATTTTCATTACCTTTGAATAAGCTATTCCATTCCGTCCCTAATTACTCCTTACCAAACACTACCTATAAGTTTTAAGATTTGTACTCAACTATTATTCTTATGAAATAAAATAATCATTATACTTGAATCCTTAAGATGTTTTAACATATTATTACGTTTCTACACGCACAACTTTAAAGTATAATTTTTATAAAATTATTTTAACTAAGTATTATAGTTATTCCTTTAAAGTTGTAGATTTATTTGGTTTTAAATTTTCTTTTATTTTGATAGAATAATGTTTCCAAAGTTTCATAAATCTATTGAATCAAGTGATTATTATAAACTTTCTCTAATTTGTTTTATTTTTTAAGATGAAGTTAACTTTTATTTATCAAGCCAAATCTTTATAGAATTTGTATTTTATATGCGTAAATTTATGTATGGATGTATGTAGTTGATATTTATACAAGTATATAAGTATATACTTTTCCTGCAAACTTTCGTTTATTTGAAATTTGACACTATTAAAATTTTAATTTATAGCTGAAAAAACCTAAGGGTTTACAGAGGTTGCGGAAGCATGGTGGTGATGTCTCATAAATGAGGTGTGACTTACTTGATCCGGTATCACAACACACAGATAAACTTAAAATAAATAAATTACAAGGCGCGTCATTACAATCAACATTACAGCTTACACTAAGTTTATTACACAAACTAACTTATTTAATTACAAGTGCTTTGAAAGTGCAGTCTCACCGTGGGTCACTGTCTTCCTGCAAAAATGTTTAATTTTGAAAGATCAGCACAAAGCTGGTGAGTTCGTAATATTGAAATTCAACAATACTTAATGATATATGAGTTATTGATACACAGAATTCAATATAACCATGGGACTCATATCTAGTTCCTTTCGGACAATTCTACGTTTCACGAAGATACTACCCTTCGGTAAGTATCTTAACGCCTCATTATCTTAATGTCTATCACTAACATTAAGAAAGTGTTTCGGAAACAGGAAGCAAACATTTACACCAGGGAAGAAGCAAACCTCCCAATGAATGGGTTGTGAGTCGATAGTACTATCATTGATCCATGTTCGATCCCACATGGGTTCACTAGATACAGTTTTGAGGAATGAGGACTTTTGATATTGTGATAAAGATACCAATGGCAAAATTCCATAAAATCTTACCAGAGTCACATGAAATCACATAGATAACAGTGATGCATATCATGTTCAGAAACAGGTTTAAAGAAATACCACGATATTTATAAAGCATTAGAGATAAAAGGGGTTGTACGAAATTCACATGATGTCTCACTAGTAGCAGAATATCACACAACTGGTAATAATAGGGTGATTCTGCATTAATTTATATTTATTGACTTATTTTTGTTTTAACTTTACTGAGTAGATCTTTCTGAACGTTTAATGTCAAGGACATTGCCTTATAAGTCATCAAACCGATATTAGGTTTTTAATTATTTAATTTGATGTCATATCATACAATGTATGATAATGTAGGAACCTATACTAGTTCAGGTTCCTAATACAAAGTTGATGACACATTTAATTAATCGGAATAATCTAAAATTAACCAAATAAGTTGTGTTGTTGATTATAGCGCTAAAACAATTTCTAGATGGATTTATGGCTTAGGAACGATCATTCCTTTTATTGATTACCCAAATGTCATGAAACATCATAATGTGACATTGGAATAGGTTTAACAACCATGTTCAACGTGTTAATCTGGTTGTTATCATAAACATCAGATAATCATTCCAATGAGTATGTTAATAATTGTGATTAGTTTGAAACACTTGGATTTAACTTTGCATTTCAAGGATTAATCAAACTAATCATATACATTGTCAAAATCAAACGGTTTAAACCATTATAATCATTGTTATAGTTTCATAAAAAACGGGCATTACAATGGATCAAAACAAGGATTTACCCGTTAACATATCAATTTCTTCATATATAATCATTCCTAGCCATCATCTAGGGAATAATCAACAATCCTAACTATACCATCACGTTCAAAAACTAGATCTAATCAATCATTATCAAACTAGAAGGTTAAAACGAATTGTGACCGAATCAGAGGGATTTCTCTGACAGAAATGACGATCGGGACTTGTAAATATGTTCCTTGGTGTGATTCGGACGTTTGGAAGGCATCGCCTAGGGTGGGAGGCTGGGGCTAGGCGTACTGCCTAGCCCCTTTGACTTTGACATTTTTGTATTTTTCTTCATTTTGAGATTCGGGAGAATCCGGAACTCCGTTTTGCGCACGAATTTCTCCCACGTTCACCATTTCTTGCGTACTTTCAACTTGTAGTAATCACAATCATCAAATCAATGTGGATTCCAAGCATGAATAAATGTGCTCTCAGTCATTGATGACGTAATTCTTAATTGCAATTGTCACAGTCTCCTCCTGTTAGAGAAATTTCGTCCCGGAATTTTGTGAAGACTTACATGATGAAAATCGTTTATGAGAATGAGTGTGGATACTTTTCTTTCATTCGATCTTCACATTCCCATGTATACTCAGGTCCTCGTTGTGAGTTCCATCGAACTTTAACGATAGGTATGAGACTATGTTTTAACACTTTCATTTCTCGGTCCATCACCACTACTGGTTCTTCACTGATCTGAAGTTTTTCATCAATGTGAATCTCTTCAAGAGGTACGATCAATGATTCATCGGCTAGGCATTTCTTCAGATTTAAGACATGAAAGACATCATGTATGTTACTAAGTTCCAGAGGTAACTCAAGTCTGTAGGCTACTGATCCAATTCGTTCTAGAATTTTAAATGGTCCTAAATATCTTGGTGAAAGTTTACCTCGCTTCCCAAATCTAAAAATGCCCTTCCAAAGAAAAACTTTTAACATTACTCGATCACCTATTTGGAATTCTAGGGGTCTACGACGATTATCAGCATAACTCTTCTGACGATCACGAGCAGCTTTAATTCGTTCTTGAATATGTGTGATCTTGTCATTAGTTTCTTGAATGAATTATGGGCCTATGATTTGATTTTCACCTACCTCTAACCAACAGATAAGTGATCTACACTTGCGTCCATAAAGTGCTTCAAATGGAGCGCATTGAATACTCGTATGGTAGCTGTTACTATATGAGAATTCAACAAGAGGAAAATGAAAATACCAGCTACTTCCGAAATCAATTGCACAGCTTCTGAGCATGTCCTCAAGAGTTTGATTTGATCGTTCGGTTTGCCCGTCCGTTTGCGGATGATAAGCTGTGCTCATGTTGATTTGTGTGCCCAGAGCATTCTGAAGAGTTTGCCAAAATCGTGACATAAATCGACTATCTCTGCCAAAAATGATAGAGATTGGTACTCCATGCCGAGATACAATCTCATTAACATAGAGTTTAGCAGTCGATCCATAAAGTAATCTTCTCGGATGGGTAAAAATGCGCAGATTTGGTAAGGCGATCAACGATAACCCATATAGAGTCATCATTACGTGATGTTCTGGGTAGGTTAGTAATGAAATCCATAGAGATCTGATCCCATTTCCACATGGGAATCTCAGGTTGTTGTAATAACTCAGAAGGTTGTTGATGTTCAGCCTTAACTTTGAGACATGTTAAGCATCCATCCACGTATTCAGCTATGTGTTTCTTCATCTCAGGCCACCAGTAAAAATCTTTAAGATCTTTATACATTTTATCAGCACCTGGATGAATAAAATACCTGGATTTGTGCGCCTCATCCAAGATGATTTTTCTGGATTTATCGAATAAAGGAATCCAAATTTGGCTTTTGAAATACAGTACTCCATTAACTTTGGTATCAAGTTGTTTATCTAATCCTCTTAGTTCCTCAGCAGGATAGTTTGTTGCTTGTAAAGCTTTTTGCTGAGCTTCTCTAATTTGAGGAATTAGACTGGTTTGAATGGTCATACCTAACGCTTTCACACGTAAAGGTTAAAGACCCGTTCTTTGTGACTCAAGGCATCGGCTACGGCATTCGCTTTACCTGGGTGATAACGAAATTCACAGTCATAGTCGTTTAGAAGTTCTACCCATCACCTTTGTCGCATGTTCAACATTTTCTGATCTAGAATGTGTTGAAGACTTTTATGATAAGTGTATACAATACACTTGGTTCCGTATAGATAGTGTCTCCAAATCTTGAGCGCAAACACCACAACACCAAGTTCTAGATCATGAGTGGTATAATTCTTCACGTTTACTTTTAGTTGTCGAGAAGCGTAAGCAATTACCTTATCGTTCTGCATTAAAACACACCCTAAACCTTCACGAGAAGCATCACAGTACACTGTGAAATTATTTGTATCTTCTGGTAATGCCAAGATAGGTGCGTTGCAGAGTTTGTATTTCAACAGTTAGAATGCCTCCTCCTGTTGAAAACCCCGTATAAACGGTTGATTTTTCTGTGTCAATGTATTTAGTGGCAAGGCTATTTTTGAAAAGTTCTTGATGAATCGGCGATAATAACCTACCAGTCCTAGAAATTGACGTATTTCAGTTGGGGTTTGTGGTGTCTCCAATTTTTCACAGCCTCGATCTTACTCGGAAACACATTTTAATACCGTTATCATTCACTACGTGCCCAAGAAATTCAACTTCTCGTAACCAAAACTCACACTTTGAAAATTTGGCATATAGTTTCTCATATGTCAAAAGTTCTAAGATCAGTTTCAAGTGTTGAGCATTTTCCTGTTGGTTTTGAGAAATAAATGAGAACGTCATCAATAAACACAATCACAAACTTATCCAGATAAGGTCTATATATTCGATTCATCAGATCCATAAAAACTTCAGGAGCATTTGTCAAACCAAATGGCATTACTAAAAATTCGTAATGTCCGTATCGAGTTCTAAAAGCAGTTTTAGGAACATCACTGTCATGAATTTTTAACCGATGTATCTGGATCTTAAATCGATTTTTGAAAAATAAGTAGCACCTTGTAGTTGATCAAACAGAACATCTATACTTGTGGCAATGGATAACGGTTTTTTATTGTTAATTTATTTAGTTCCCTGTAGTTAATACACATCCTGAATGAACCATCCTTCTTTTTCACAAAAAGAATTGGTGCTCCCTAGGGTGAGAAACTAGATCTAATAAAACCTTTATCTAATAATTCTTGCAGTTAACTTGAAAGCTCTTGCATCTCTGAGGGTGCTAAACGATAAGGAGCTTTAGCTACAGGTGCCGCACCTGGAATCAGGTCAATTCGAAATTCAACTTGTCTCACTGGGGGTAATCCTGATATATCCTCAGGACAAACTTCGGGAAAATCGTTGACTACCGAAATATCTTCGATTCGTTTTTGTAAAGAACAGTTCTCGATCACATGTGCTAGAAAGGCCTGACAACCTTTCCGCAAGCATTTATAAGTTTGCATACAAGATATGATACCAAGTTTTCTACTAGCTCGTTCTCCTTGAAGTATCAGTGTATTACCGTCAGGTAATGGAATACGGATCACCTTGTTTTGACACAAAACTTCCGCTTGGTTATCAAAAAGCCAACCATACCGACAACGACATCAAAGATTCCAAGTTCAATAGGAAGTAGATTGATATTGAAAAGGTGATCATTAAGATTCAAGGAGCATCCTTGAATAACACTGTTAGTTTTAATTAACTTACCATTAGCAAGTTCCATTACATAAGGAGTTTCTAGATCTACCGTAGGCAATGAGAGTAATGATGCGAATTCAGGAGAGATAAAACTCGTATCTACCCATGTATCAAATAGAACTGATGCGTATAGATTATTAAGAAGAAACGTACCAGTGACAATATTCGCATCATGCCTTGCCTCGGTTGCACCAATCTGAAAAGCTCTCCCCCTAGCTTCATTTCCCGGATTGGTGTTGTTGTTCGGACAATTTCTCAAGAGATGGCCGGGGCTTCCACACTTGAAGCACGACCGATTTGTTTGAGTGGTTTGTTGTGGTGCTCGGTTTGGCTGACGAGAAGGCATGTTACAATATCTGGTGTAGTGTCCAACTCTATTACAGTTTGCACAAACAGGACATGGTCCTGTGTGATGAAATTGACACTTGTTACATTTGGACGCCTGCCCAGTATAAGTTTTCCTCTCAGGAACAACCACGCCATAGTTTTTCACATTTGGTTTGCTCTGGCTAGTCTCAGCCGAAGCTTTAGCTTTAGTTTTGCCAAACCACTTTCGATTGGTACCTTTCACAGAACTAGAGGTACTGACATCACTACAGCCCACAGCCGTTGGAGTTTTGTGGACAAAGTATCACTTCTTACCGCCTCATCGGTAAGCTTAGTGGTCAACAGAATTGCACGTTTAAGGGTGGTGGGCTCAGCTGCAGTCACCATTCCCCGAATCTGGGGAACCAACCCTTTGATATACTTCTCAATCAAAGTTGCTTCTGTAGGAAACTTATTAGGAAGTAAACAAGTGAGTTCATGAAAACGATCGGTATAAGCTAAACAATCAACACCGATCATCGAGTGATTCCAGAATTTCTCCTGGAGCTTTTGAATCTCAATGATTGGGCAGTAATCTGACATAATCATAGTTTTAAATTTGTTCTAGCCCATCGAGTCAACTGTAGCTGAGCCCAAAGTTTTAGCCTGGGTATTCCAACAGGTTGGAGCTGAGTCTTTGAGAGAATAAGCAGCATAAGACACCTTATGCTCTGCTAGACACTGGCTGATTTTGAGTTTATTTCCATCTCCTCAATCCACCTTAAGAGTCTATCCGCTCCTTCTTTACCCATGTAAGTAGGAGGGTTACAAGAAGCAAAGTACTTCTAAGTACATCCTTGCTGTGGTGGATCAGGAACAGTTGTTTTTGTGGTTGTTGTACCGGTGGTATGATGAGTTTCTACGTGGCCATCGGTAGCATTATGTTCAGTGTGATCGTGGTTCCCACCAAAACCAGAAATGATATGTGGTTGGTGTTGTTCACAACACCACAAGCTGATAGTTGTTCTCTTACAATTCGGGCTATCATTTCTTCATTCAGTTCAGATCCACTTGCAGCCGCATGTGAAACCGTGTTCACTTCAGGGTTTACAGTTGGAATTGTATTTGTTTCCAGATTTTCAGCAGGAACCACATTTGTTTCCGGATTGATCTGTGGATCTAGACTATGTTCTACATTCACAGGTGGGACTTGATTCGGCTCAAGGTTAGTAAGATTCTTGGCAGCTTTCTTAGCTAGACGACCTCGTTTCGGAGCCATTGTTCTGCTCACATGCAGATAAACTCAGGTCAGTTCAAGAACATTAAAGATATAACCCTTTCGGTCACATAAATTCAACCATATTTAGTCATAATGACAAATTTTTGTTGAAATGTGATTATAAGAAACATAGTATAACTACATTGAAAAGATCCAGATATGTTCTCAGTACACAGTAATTATATAGATGTTGTAGTTATACTCAGTCCTGTCATTTCAAAAACATGTTAGAGTATTACACAGCTCACAGCATTGTAATATAGATATGTTACTACACATGTTTTTGATATATTGCCATATAGGACTTTAATATATTACCACACATGATTTTGTTATGTTGCCACACAGGACTTTGAAATGTGTCACACAGACATTTGATATGATATCACACATGATTTTTATATGTTGCCACATAGTGCTTTGATATGTATCACATAGACATTTGATATGATACCACACAAGATTTTGTTATGTTGCCACACAGGACTTTGAAATGTCACACAGACATTTGATATGATACCACACAGGATTTTGATATGTTGCCATACAGGACTTTGATATGTGTCACACAAACATTTAATATGATACCACACAGGATTTTGATATGTTGCCACACAGGACTTTGATATGTGTCACACAGACATTTGATATGATACCACACATGATTTTGATATGTTGCCACACAGGACTTTGAAATGTGTCACACAGACATTTGATATGATACCACACATGATTTTGATATGTTGCCACACAGGACTTTGATATGTCTCACACAGACATTTGATATAATACCACACAGGACTTTGAAATGTGTCACACAGACATTTGATATGATACCACATAGGATTTTGATATGTTGTCATACAAGACTTTGAAATGTGTCACACAGACAAGAAGGCGTTAAGAGACCCTCCTGGCCCAACACTACCACACAAGGTATTCAAAGATGATACCACACAAGGTATTCAGATATGATACCACACAAGATTTTCAGAGATGATATTAGACCAAGTATTCCCTAGGAGCACTGAGATTACTATATACACCATCATCTGCCTCATCCTATCCTCCATAATTCTTGTATAGATTGGGACTCTCTGAGGTGATGGGCTTCTAGCCCGTTTTTCTACAGAGGTATCGTCATCAGATACCTGTGGATGCGGTGGTGGTGTATGTGATACATGAGGTAGTGTGTGTAAAATCTGAGGTACTACTAAGGATGTTGCAGAAGATGCTTCTGACAAGTCTGAGTCAGAACTCGAGCTGGGACTCGGTGTATCATCCAGAATCACATATGGAATCTGCATGTATATGTAGCGTTCACGTGGGTTTGCCATTGATGTACACACAAAATTTTCCAGATCAATACTATGAGTTAAATATTTAATAATAATATTCAACATAATGTACACGTGTTACGAATTTCAGTTATGCTGGCCACGCATAACTAGAATTCGTACCACTTGATTATCCTGGCTTAATTCAAAACAAGTTTTGTTCATTAGTTATGTTCAGTGCGATCTGTGTCACTATACGAGCCTATGGTTATAATCTAGGTCTCTAGGTCAACCTATACCATCCTGTCACACCCACACCTCTCGTCACCTGAGATGATGTCATTCGTCACTATGAAGAGGTTGCAGAAGCATAGTGGTGATGTCTCAGAGATGAGATGTGACTTACTTGATCCGGTATCACAACACACAGATTAACTTAAAATAAATACATTACAAGGTGCGTCATTACAATCAACGTTACAAATCACACTAAGTTTATTACACATACTAACTTATTTAATTACAAGTGCTTTGAAAGTGCAGCCTCACCGTGGGTCACTGTCTTCCTGCAAAAATGTTTAAGTTTGAAAGATCAGCACAAAGCTGGTGAGTTCGTAATATTGAATTTCAACAATATGATATGATATATGAGTTATTGATACACAGAGTTCAAGATAACCATGGGACCCATATCTAGTTCCTTTCGGACAATTCTACGTTTCACGAAGATACTACCCGTCGGTAAATATCTTAATTCCTCATTATCTTAATGTCTATCACTAACATTAAGAAAGTGTTTTGGAAACAAGCAGCAAACATTCACACCATGGGAGAAGCAAACCTCCAAGTGAATGGATTGTCAGCATATAGTACTATCATTGATCCATGTTCGACCCCACATGGGTTTACTAGATACAGTTTCGAGGAATGAGGACTTTTGATATTGTGATAAAGATACTAACAGCAAAATCCCATGAAATCTTACAAGAGTCACATGAAATCACACAGATAACAGTGATACATATCATATGTTTGGAAACAGGTTTACAAAAATACCTCAATATTTAGAAAGCATTAAAGATAAAAGGGGTTGTACGAAACTCACCTAATGTCTCACTAGTAGCAGAATATCACACAACTGGTAATAATAGGGTGATTCTGCATTAATTTATATTTAATGAGTTATTTATGTTTAAACTTACTGATTAGATCCTGAACGTTCAATGTCAAGGACATTGCCTTATAAGTCATCAAACCGATATTAGGTTTTTAATTAGTTAATTTGATGTCATATCATAAAATGTATGATAATGTAGGAACGTATATTGGTTCAGGTTCCTAATACAAAGTTGATGACACATTTGATTAATCGGAATAATCTCAAATTAACCAAATAAGTACTGTTGTTGATTATAGTGCTAAAACAGTTTCTAGATGGATTTATGGCTTAGGAACGATCAATCCTTGTTATTGATTACCCAAATGTCATGAAACATCATAATGTGACATTGGAATAGGTTTAACAACGATGTTCAACGTGTTAATCTGACTGTTATCATAAACATTAGATAATCATTCCAATGAGTATGTTAATAATTGTGATTAGTTTGAAACACTTGGATTTAACCTTGCATTTCAAGGATTAATCAAACTAATCATATACATTGTCACAATCAAATGTTTTAAATCATTATAATAATTGTTATAGTTTCATAAAAACCGGGCATTACAATGGATCAAAACAAGGATTTACCCGTTAACATATCCATTTCTTCATTTATAATCATTCCTAGCCATCATCTAGTCAATAATCAACAATCCTAACTATACCATTACGTTAAAAAAACAAGATCTAATCAATCATTGTCAAACTAGAAGGTTAAAACAAATCGTTACCGAATTAGACGGATTTCTCTGACAGAAATAATGATCAGGACTGGTAAATACGTTCGTTGGTGCGATCCGGACGTTTGGAAGGCTTCACAACTGAGATTTGATGGTCAAAAGTCGAGATTTTCGTCTATGGTGGTGTTTGTGTTAGAGAATATGAAGTTGGTGACGTATGCATGCGATCTGATCTTAAAATCTAATTTTTTTCAAACCGCCTTAGGCCATGCGTACCGCCTAGCGTGGGTGTTTGGTTCAGGGCGTAGCACACGAGACGAAGGAATCTTAGATATTTTTTAGTCCGCGCGCATTGTGTAGCGTGGGAGGCTGGGGCGAGGCGTACCACCTGGCCCCTTTGACTTTGACATTTTTGTATTTTTCTTCGTTTTGCGATTCCGGAGTATCCGAAACTCCGTTTCACGCATGATTTTCTCCCACATTCACCATTTCTCGCAAGGTGGATCCCAGTAAGATTAAAGCTGTCGAACAATGGGAAACTCCACGAACCCCAACTGAAATACGTCAATTCTTAGGGCTGGCAGGTTATTATCGTCGATTCATCAAGAACTTCTCAAAAATAGCCTTGCCACTGACCACATTGACACAGAAAAATCAACCGTTTATATGGGATTCTCAACAGGAGGAGGCTTTCCAACTGTTGAAACACAAACTCTGTAACGCACCTATCTTGGCATTACCGGAAGGTACTGATAATTTCACAGTATACTGTGATGCTTCTCGTCAAGGTCTTGGGTGTGTGTTAATGCAAAACGATAAAGTGATTGCCTACGCTTCTCGACAATTGAAGGTACACGAGAAGAACTATACCACTGATGATCAAGAACTTGGTGCAGTGGTGTTTGCACTCAAGATCTGGAGACATTATCTATACGAAACCAAGTGTATTATATACACTGATCACAAAAGCCTCCAACACATTCTAGATTAGAAAATGTTGAACATGCGACAAAGGCGTTGGGTTGAACTGTTGAACGATTACGACTGTGAGATTCGTTATCACACAGGCAAAGCAAATGTCGTAGCTGATGCTTTAAGTCGCAAGGAACGAGTCAAGCCTTTACGTGTGAAAGCGTTAGGTATGACTATTCAAACTAGTCTGATTCCTCAGATCAAATAAAAGTTCAGCAACAAGCTTTACAAGCAACAAACTATTCTGCTGAGGGACTGAGGGGATTAGACAAGAAACTTGATACCAAAAACAATGGACTGTTGCATTTCAGAAATCGAATGTGGATTCCTTTCTGCGGTAACTCTAGAACAATTCTCTTGGATGAGGAGCACAAATCCAGGTATTCTATTCATCCAGGTGCTGATAAAACGTATAAAGATCTTAAAGACTTTTACTGGTGGCCTGGAATGAAGAAACAAATAGCTGAATACGTGGATCGATGTTTAACATGTCTCAAAGTTAAGGCTGAACATCAACGACCTTCTGGGTTATTACAACAACCTGAGATTCCCATGTGGAAATGGGATCAGATCTCTATGGATTTCATCACTAAATTACCTAGAACCTCACGTAATCATGACTCTATATGGGTTATCGTTGATCGCCTTACGAAATCTGCGCATTTCTTACCCATCCGAGAAGACTATTCTATGGATCGACTCGCTAAACTCTATGTTAATGAAATTGTATCTCGACATGGAGTACCGATCTCTATCATCTCTGACAGAGATATTCGATTTATGTCACGATTTTAGCAAACTCTTCAGAATGCTCTGGGCACGCAAATCAGTATGAGCACAGCTTATCATCCACAAACCGACGGACAGACTGAACGAACAAATCAAACTCTTGAAGACATGCTCAAAAGCTGTGTGATTTATTTTGGAGGTAGCTGGGATATTCATCTTCCACTTGTTGAATTCTCATATAATAACAGCTACCATACTAGTATTCAATGCGCTCCATTCGAAGCACTTTATGGACGCAAGTGTAGATTACCTATCTGTTGGTCAGAGGTAGGTGAGAATCGAATCATAGGCCCAGAATTCATTCAGGAAACAACTGATAAGATCACACTCATTCAAGAACGAATTAAAGCTGCTCGCGATCGTCAAAAGAGTTATGCTGATAATCGTCGTAGACCGTTAGAATTCCAAATAGGTGATCGGGTTATGTTGAAAGTATCACTTTGGAAAGGCATTTTCAGATTCGGAAAGAGAGGTAAACTTTCACCAAGATTTGTAGGGCCATTCAAAATTCTTGAACGAATTGGATCAGTAGCCTACAGACTTGAGTTACCTCCTGAACTTAGTAACATTCACGATGTTTTTCATGTATCCAATCTGAAGAAGTGCCTCACTGATGATTCATTGATCGTACCTCTAGAAGAGATTCATATTGATGAAAAACTTCAGTTCAGTGAAGAACCAGTAGAGGTAATGGATCGAGAAATGAAAGTACTGAAACGTAGTCGCATACCAATCGTTAAAGTGCGATGGAACTCACAACGTGGACCCGAATATACTTGGGAACGTGAAGATAAAATGAAATCAAAGTACCCACATCTATTCTCATAAACGATTGTCGTAATGTAAGTCTTCACTAAATTTCAGGACGAAATTTCTATAACAGGAGGAGACTGTGACAGTTGCATACGAGAATTACGTCATCAATGATGTAAGCACATTTGATCGTTCTAGAAATCCACGTTGATTGGATGATTGTAATTGTTACAGATTGATAATAGGCAAGAAATGATGAACGTGGGCGAAAACCGTGTGCAAAATGGAGTCCTGGATTGTCCGGAATCGAAAAACGAAGAAAAATTTCTAAGTATTGGATTTCTAGCCTCGTCGCGGTACGCGAAGGATGGGATAAGGGTCCTCCGTGGTACGTGATGCATGGAAAATATCTGAGATTCCCGAATTTCTTCGCGGTACGCGAAGCCCTCTTTGGCTTTTGGTCGCGGTACGCGACGGATAAGGCGGTGGAATAAGTTGGTTATCTTCATCACATTCATGCAGAATTAATTTTTTTATAACTATCTCGCACATACTCGATTTCCAGACGAAGAACATCAATTTTGAGCATCAAACCTCAATTCAAAAACCATCAGATCGTGTGGTTGAAGCCAGGGAACGTGTTTTCAAGTCCTGATCGTCATTTTAACCACAGATATCCGTCAAATTAGGTAATGATCCGTTTAAAATTTCTGGTTTGATTTTGATTGATTAGATCTTGATTTTGAACGTAATGACATAGTTAGAATTGTTGATTATTGCCTAGATGATGGCTAGGATTGATTATAAACAAAGAACACGAAGTTTTAACGGTTAAATCCTTGTTTTGATCCGTTGTAATGCCCGGTTTGCATGAAACCATAACCATGATTATAACAATGTAGGTGATTAGTTGGGTTAATCCTTAAAATGCAAGGTTAAATCCAAGTGTTTCAAACTAATCACAACCATTAACATACTCTTTGGAACGATTATCTGATGTTTATGATAACAGTTAGATTAGTATGTTAAACATGGTTATTACACCTATTCGGATTCTACATTGTGATATTTCATGATAATTGGGTAATCAATAACAAGGATTGATCATTCCTAAGCCATTAAATTATCTAGAACCTGTTACAGTATCATAATCAACAACATTAACTATGGTTAATCTGGGATTATTCTGATTAATCAAGAATGTCATCAACCTTGTATTAGGAATCTAATGCAATGTAGGTTCCTACATTATCATACATTGTATGATATAATACTAAATTAAGCAATTAAATATTTAATAACGGTTTGATGACTTACTAAGCAATGTCTTTGACATTGAACGTTCAGAAAGATCTAATCAGTAAACTAGAACATAAATAATTCATAAAATATAACTAAATGCAGAATCATCTCTTTGTCATCAGCTTTGAGATAATTTGCTACCTATATATCATCAGGTGAGTTTCGTACAACCCCTTTTCTTTTTAATGTTTTATAAACATCGGGGTAACTCTGCAAACTGTTTCTAAACATATGATATGCATCACTGATATCTGTGTGATTTCATGTGACTTTTGTGTGATTTCATGGGATTTTGCCGTTAGCATCTTTATCACAGTATCAAAAGTCCTCATCTCTTGAACTGTATCTAGTGAACCCATGTGGGGCCGAACAGGAATCATTGATAGTATTATTGGCTGACAACCCATTCGCTGGGAGGATTGCATCTCTCCTGGTGTGAATGTTTGGTACATGTTTCCAAAACAATTTCTTAATGTTAGTGATTGACATTAAGATAATGAGGCATTAAGATATTTACCGACGGGTAGTATCTTCGTGAAACGTACAACTGTCCGAAAGGAACTAGATACGGGTCCCATGGTTATCCGGAACTAAATTTTTTGAGAACTTACATATCATATCATATTGTTTAAATAAGATGTCGAACTCACTAGCTTTGTACTGACGTTTTAAATTCAACATTTTTGCAGGGCAACAGTGACGACACGGTGAGGATGCGCATCACACTTTTGCAATTAAGGGATATTAGATTGTGTACTAAACTAAGCTGTAATGTTGATGTATTTACGAAACCCTAGTAATATATTTATCTTAAGTGAATCTGTGTGCTGTGATATCGGTTCAAGTAAGTCACACCTCATTTCTGAGACATCACCACTATGCTTCCGCAACCCTATCAGAGTATATAGTGACATCATCACAGGTGACGAGACGTGGGGGTGTGACAACTGAACACCCCTACTACATAGACCTGCAAAAAAACTGGTTAACTGAACCAGTTAGAACCGTTTTTAAACCGGTTATTGGAATCGGTTTTAGGTTTTTGAAAAACCGGCAGTTTAGGACCGGTTTGAAGTTTCAAGTTTTTCAAACCAATTAACCGGTCCAACTTAAGAAAAAATTGGTTATTTGGCTATTAACCGGCTCGGTTAACCGGTTTTGGTTAACCGGTTAGTAACCGAACCATTTATTGGTAAAAACCGGTTTCCAGACTTTGACCGGTTAACCGGTTAGGTTATTTCAAAACCGGTTTTCCACCGGTTAACCGGTTTGTGCACCTCTACTGCTACTCCACCTACAAATAAATCTAATCTATTTGATCTCACAAACCTTAATGTCTTGGTCAAACCAACTTCATCCATTTCACATACTGTTGTCAATTCTGATCCTAGATTTGATGTTGATCCATGTGTTACTTTCCATTCAAAGCCTATATCAAGTTCTCTTAATTCCACTAAACCTCAAACTCCAATTGCTAAAGAACTTTCCTTCACACATGAAGTACCGCAAACTCTTGTTAGTTCTTCTTCAGTAGTCGAGTCGCCTATCAGTTGTTCTTCTTCGTAGTTCAATCGCCGGTTAGTAATCTTTGGGAGTAGCTGGGAATCTCATCTACCGTTAGTTGAGTTTTCATACAATAACAGCTACCACACAAGCATTCAAGCTGCACCATTCGAGGCACTTTACGGACGTAAGTGTCGATCACCCATCTGCTGGGCAGAAGTTGGAGATAGCCAACTGACTGGTCCAGAGCTTGTGCACGAAACCACTGAAATGATCGTACAAATACGCAAGCGAATGGAATTCCAGGTAGGAGACAGAGTATTACTCAAGGTCTCGCCCTGGAAAGGTGTCATTCGGTTTGGCAAACGAGGAAAGTTGAACCCTCGTTACATTGGACCTTTCGAGATCACCAAACGAATAGGCCCTGTAGCCTACGAACTGAACCTGCCGGTTGAACTGAGCAGTGTACACAATGTATTCCACATCTCGAACCTCAAGAAGTGCCTATCTGATGACACACTTGTTATTCCTCTTGAGGAGATACAGATCGATGAACAACTGAACTTCGTTGAGGAACCGGTAGAAATTATGGACCGAGAAACCAAAAAGCTCAAACTCAACAAGATTCCAATAGTGAAAGTGCGATGGAATTCGCGACGACGACCGGAATTCACGTGGGAACGTGAAGACCAGATGAAACAAAAGTACCCACACCTATTCGCGGAACAGACAAACACTGGCAACACAAGTTGAATTTCGGGACAAAATTCTTTCTAACATGGGGAGGATGTGACACCCCGTAATTTCCAGGTCCGCAACCTATTTATTTAAATGTTTATTTAAATGCTTATTGTACACGTGGCACTAGAATTAGATTAATTTAGTGTGACACGTGGCACGACAGTACAAACACCGACATACAACAAGATAATTCGTGGAATTATCGGCAAACAGCACACACATGTCAAAACACACGAACGTTGGTGAACGTCTAACACATTGTGTAGCACAACACTCGAAACTTCACGAAACACTCACACATTGAACTTGGAAGTTCAAGCGAGGCCAAACGGTAGTTCGGAAACGTGAAAACGGCGACGAACGGATCAAACTAATGAAAATGGGCCTATTGGGCTCTTCAGGGAATCTGTCGCGCTACGCGAAGGCCCACAAGGACCCTGTCGCGGTACGCGATAGGTGGGCGGGGGAAATTTAAACCCCGAAACCCCTCGCGCTACGCGACCCCAACCTTGTATCGTGTCGCGCTACGCGACAAGACCCAGTTCGCAGAATCTTTATAAAACCAAGAAAATCATTGCTACTCTACACCCTTCATCATTTTACCCGAACTTGCAAGCCACCATTCGGTCTATCCTCTCCATTTTCACCAGAAAACTCCATTGGAAGCCATTACCAAGTACCTTGAAGCTCAAGAACTTGGAGGTTGAAGCCAAAGAGTTCATTTAGAAGCTTGGAACTCGCCACTACGACCTTGAAGCCACACATTCCCACCAACCAGAAGTTTGAGAGGGCAAAGGCTCATCATCTCAGGAGGTTTTGAAGCTTTGAAGGTAGTCCTCATGACTAAAACTCGATTTTTACACCATTACACACACATGCAATACCTCATACTCACATGCAAACACTTTGAATGCACATGCATGAATTTATTTTCTGGGTTTGATGATTTAGATGTATTCCTTGATGATCCATGATGGTTATATGATGTTTTAGGACGATCCAAGATGTTGGGTGTAAGTCTTGTTGCTTAAAATGATGATAGATGATGTTATATGTCCATGCATGCATGATCCATGATGGTAGGAATGATCTTGAGTATGTTGGTATGTTTATTGATGATATTAGAAGGATTACTCATGATTAGATTTGATTTAGATGGTTAAAATGGTGGGATTTGATGAACTTTCTATAAATAGGAACTTTATTTTGACAAAATGGTGTTATGGATGAAATGGTACACATGCATGTATATGAAATGGTAACTTAGATGATATTATGATGAATAGGATATGTGGAATGTGGTTTCGATAATGTATATGGTCATTTTGACAAAGTTACTATATTTAGTAACTTTTATCAATGAAATATTGATAAATGATGATTTGGACTATATTGGTATGATTAAATGATGCTAGATTGGTTATTAAGATGATTAGTGATATGAAAATTGGTTTTGAAATACTAAAATGGTTATTTCCATGCAAAACAACAAAGTTACTATTTATAGTAACTTTATTTTTACAAAAACCGATTTGTCAACATGTTGTGTGATTCGAGCATGCTAGATGACATGTTATGATATAACATGATGATTAGATGCTAAGTTAGATGGTTTCCGATAGCACGTATGCTAAAAATGGAAACTTTCCATTTTAGGAAACTTTTATGTGCTAACATGTTATAAACGACTTATGTGAAACCATATGATGATGTGCTATGTGTTAACATGATCACGTAGGACTAATAAGCATGCTAGAACTATAAAACCGATGTGCTTTGTGAACTTTCCATAAATGGAAACTTACTACAAATAGTAAGTTGTCCATAGACGCGACCTACGCGTTTTGCACACGACAAACACTTACACGATTGCTACACGATTCACAAACCGTCACACGGTTCACCAACGGGTCGTTAACTTGACACGGTCAAACTTGGTCAACTCCGGTCAAACATGGTCAAACACGGTCAATGTGGACCAACACGAGCAAACACGGTCATTGTGGACCGACACGGACAAACATGAACAACCAAGGGTTGTTGGGCACAAACACGAGCACTAACACGAACACTAGCACGGTCACATACACGAACTCACGTACAGTATACGATATAGGTTGCCGGTGACCAACGTCCTACTTACTTGGGGAGCTTACGCATATCTTTCTCGATCACTAAGGTGAGTTTACGGCCCCTCTTTACTCTTTTTCAAACGCTTTTAAATAGGGGGAGAATACTAGTTGCATCGAGTCAAACATTATTGCTATTACAAACATTTTGTGTATGCTGGTTTATTGGACAAACATTAAGTGTTGAACTCGTATTAAGCCCTCACAAAGTCTTACCGTTAATGTACGAACAACGTGGTAGATTTGGATGGATCCATTAGGGAATGACTAACCCCACGGGGCACTATGTTGACTGGATGTCATAACCCGTGCAAATTCTGACCTAACTTGCTATGCATACGAGGCATAGCAGAGGCAAGGACAAACAAGTCTAGTTCGGTAGTGACGCACTGACACTTTGGGCCTAGGGCTCGGTACTAACATTTGATAAACCGCATGACACACTTTTATTACTATATGTATATCAAAACCTGTGAACTCACCAACCATTGTGTTGACACTTTTTCTAACTCGTATTCTCAGGTAACTAGCTGCGCATGGAACAGGATGCACGTTAAGGGATGAGCTTTAGGAACCGCATGCATTCTGTTGTTTCTTTTGAAAACAATTTAGTTCTTAATGTTTAAACAATGTTGTGTTGACAATTTAATTTCCGCTGTGTAAACAACTATCTTTCCGCTGCATGTTATGATAACTTTATTTTCCGCTGCAAACTATTTTATCAAGTGTATGTGTCAAACTTGGATTTGTAAACGCATATAGAGATGTTCTATATGACCTTGAGCTGTGATTCTGGACACGTCACACCCACGTGGACTGACACCACGAGTGGGAATTTGGGGGTGTGACAGACTGGTATCAGAGCCTTGGTTATAGGGAACTAGGTTTGCATGTAGTAAACTTAGACTATAGCCATTGCTCAACTCTAGACACTACACGTAGAACTTGCACATTGATGACATTGTTACTTATTGAACTGTTGCTTACTAACGTGAAACTTACAGGATGGCCGACAACAACAGCAACGCTAACAGGAGCGCAGCTAGACCTACGGGCACAGATGATTTGGCGGCAGAGAGTCGGCGACGGATCGACGATATCGTAGCCCAGGTTGACGCAGAGATGGATAGACGGGCTCGACACGCGGAGCGAGCTCGGTATTGGGGATGGCTCCCACAGGTCATCTGAGGTTGGATCATAGCCGAGAGGGTACCTACACCCCGGTATCACAGTGACGCACCGACCGATCACCGACTGCCCCCACTCGGAGTGCCGCTGGAGCAGGCATTCGCTGCCCACGTGGCATTCTCTCGACGCGAGGCCATGAGGAATGGCGAGCTATCGGACGAGGTCCGAGTTCTTCGCGAGAAGAACGATCGACTGGAGAGGCAGAATGATAGACTGGAGGAACGCAACGACAGACTGGAGGCACAGGTGGAGACTCTACGTCTCCAAGTGTCTCAACTGATGACCCAGCACGGACAGATCGTTGATGTCATGCAGGAGCATGATGTACGCATCAGTGAGAATCGGACAGACATAACCGAGACTCAGGCGATGGTGCAGGCCAGTGATGCCATGCTTAACGCATGGGCTGCACAGTTTATTGAGGAACCACCACAGGAGGATGGTCCTGAATTCGAGGCCGAGGACCTCGAAGAAGAGGACTTTGATGAGGATCCTAATGAGGATCCGGAGGAGGATGATGATGACGGAGACGTTGCTAGCGACATTTCACACGTCTCTATGGATTCTGACTAGTGGACTGTTGTATTTTGTACTTTCTTTATTTTGGCCTAGACGAGCGGGATGTGCTCGAAGAACTTATTATGTATTTCCTTTTGAAATTATTGTACTTCAAGCTTATTATTAATGAGAATTATGTTTTGTCTTACTTATTACATGTTGACCATGATTGCTTTGACTTGACAACTAACATGACATATGATCTGACTCCCGACACAACATCTGACTAACATTCTGACTTACTAACATTCTATCCCTTCCGTATAGAAAATATCTATGGCGGGAAGAGGACCACATGCACGCCCTCCTAGACGAACACTGGACGCAGCCGTCATTAAGATGATGGTTGACAGACGAGTTAACAAGATACTGGCAGAGCACGAGGCAAATCGACTTGCCAGTGAAACCAGTGGCTCTAACAACGGTACTAACACTCGCCTAACATGACTAACGTAGTATAGCTGACACGCTCTAACACGCGACATTGGTTTCTGACTGACAGGATCACAAGGCAATAACAACAAAGGATGTTCTTTCAAATCCTTCCTGAACTGCCACCCGCTCAAATTCAAGGGTACTGAGGGAGCTGTCGGAATGCTCCGCTGGGTGGAGAAAGTGGAGTCTGTATTCGCCATGTGCGAATGTACTGAAGAGAACCGGGTGAAATTCGCAACTGGTACACTAGAAGGACCAGCCCTCACATGGTGGAATACCCATGTACAAACCCTGGGGTTGGACGGTGCCAACTCCATGCCATGGGCTGATTTCACTCGATTACTGCAAGGGGAATATTGTCCTCGTGATGAGATCAGAAAGCTAGAGGCTGAGTTCTGGGTACTGAAGATGGTGGGATCTGAAATCGAGCAGTACTGCACTCGATTTCACGAGCTGTGTAAGCTGTGTCCGGCAATGGTAACGCCGGAATACAAGAAGATCGAGCAGTTCATCAGTGGGCTGCCCGAACAGATTCAAAGCATGGTGACTGCGTCTGATCTCACCACTATCCAACCTCTGATCAGACTGGCTCACAAACTAACCGATCAAGCGGTAGCCCAGGGCAAGCTACCCAAACGAGGCGAACACCTGAAACCTTCAGAAAGCCAGAAGAGGAAGTGGGAACCCAGCCACCACCAATCTCATCAACCCCAACAACAACAACGATCTGCACCTGCCAGAGCATTCACTGCCACCCAACCCGAAGATAAGGGGAAAGGTGTGTACCAAGGAAAATACCCACTATGCAACAAATGTTCTTACCACCACTCTGGTCAATGCGAGCGATACCGATGCTTGCGATGTGGAAGACATGGCCACATGGCCAGAGATTGCAGGTCTAAATTCCCTAACAACAACAACCCTAATCACAACCAGAACAACAACCAGCACACCTCCAAAGGGTGTTATGAGTGTGGCAAGCCGGGCCACATGAGGAGGGATTGCCCTCAGTTGAAGAAGGCCGGAGGAGGAGCGGCCAAGGGACGAGCTTTTGTGATTGGCTCGGGGGAAGCCAAGGACGATCCTAACATCGTAACCGGTACGTTTCTTTTAAATAATGTCTATGCTAGCATATTATTCGATACCGGTGCCGATAGGAGCTTTATATCTAGTGAGTTTAGTAAATTACTAGATATTACCCCAACACCACTAGACTACAAGTATACTGTAGAGTTAGCCGACGGCAAACTGATTGAAACACAGCACGTCTTTCGAGGATGCGTCATGGTATTGGCGGATCACGAACTCGAAATCGATTTGATGCCAGTGACTCTCGGAAGCTTTGATGTAGTCGTTGGAATGGATTGGTTATCCGCTAACCAAGCTGAGATCGTATGCAACGAGAAGATCGTACGAGTAACGTTGCAGGACGGAAAACAGATCTCGATTCAGGGGGAAAGACGGGGAGTACCTCTGAACATCATATCATGCATGAAGGCAAACAAGTATCTGCAAAAGGGATACACTGCCATACTAGCCCTCATCGCAGAGCAACCAAAGAAGGAGAGGAAGGTTGAGGACATCGCTGTAGTCCGCAATTTTCCCGAAGTATTTCCCGAGGATCTACCTGGACTACCTCCGAAACGACAAGTCGAGTTTCAGATAGACCTCACACCAGGAGCAGCACCGATTGCGAAAGCTCCATACCGACTAGCACCGACTGAGATGCAGGAACTGTCTAACCAGTTGCAGGAACTGTTAGACAAGGGATTTATCAGACCGAGCTTCTCACCTTGGGGAGCACCGGTCTTGTTTGTGAAGAAGAAGGACGGATCATTCCGTATGTGTATCGACTACAGAGAACTGAACAAGGTGACGATCAAGAATCGATATCCATTACCGCGAATAGATGATCTGTTTGACCAGTTGCAAGGGTCAAGCTACTATTCAAAGATCGATTTAAGATCGGGTTACCATCAATTGAGGATACAAGAAAACGATATTCCTAAGACTGCCTTCCGAACCCGATACGGACACTACGAATTATTGGTTATGCCCTTTGGACTGACCAACGCACCAGCTGTATTCATGGATCTCATGAATAGAGTGTGCAAGCCCTATCTTGACAAGTTTGTGATAGTGTTCATTGACGACATTCTGATTTACTCGAAGAATCGGGAAGAACATGCTGAGCATTTGAGACTAGTCTTAGAACTATTAAAGAAAGAGCAGTTGTACGCAAAGCTTTCAAAATGCGACTTTTGGATTCGCGAAGTCCAATTCCTTGGACACGTGGTTAATGAGCAGGGAATACACGTAGACCCAGCCAAGATTGAAGCCATCAAGAACTGGGAAGCACCCAAGACTCCGACTGAGGTGCGACAATTCCTAGGTCTGGCCGGGTACTACCGAAGATTCATTGAAGGATTCTCGAAGATTGCTCAATCACTGACCTCCTTGACTCATAAGGATAAGAAATTTGATTGGGGAGACAAACAAGAAGCTGCTTTCAACCTGTTGAAACAGAAACTATGCACTGCACCCATCCTATCCCTACCGGAAGGATGTGATGACTTCGTGGTGTATTGCGACGCTTCAAAACAAGGACTCGGTTGCGTGCTGATGCAACGCGAGAAAGTGATAGCATACGCTTCACGACAACTGAAGGTGCATGAGAAGAACTACACGACTCATGACCTTGAGTTGGGAGCCGTAGTATTCGCTTTGAAGATCTGGCGACACTACTTGTATGGCACGAAATGTACTATCTTTACCGATCATAAGAGCCTACAACACATCTTCGACCAGAAAGAGCTAAACATGAGACAGCGAAGATGGGTCGAACTCATCGGCGATTATGATTGCGCTATCAAGTACCATCCCGGTAAGGCAAACGTAGTGGCCGACGCGTTGAGTCGGAAAGAAACGACAAAACGCGTGCGCGCACTACAACTCACGATCCATTCTGAACTGCCGAATCAAATTCGGATAGCACAACAAGAAGCTCTGAAAACTGAAAACCTCACTCTTGAAGCCATGCGTGGCATGGATAAACAACTAAAGGCAAAGGACGACGGAGCATATTATCTAGCAGATAGAATTTGGATACCACACTACGGGGGATTGAGAGGAGTAGTGATGGACAAAGCACACAAGAGCCGGTATTCCATACATCCGGGCTCTGACAAAATGTATCATGATCTGAAGACAACTTACTGGTGGCCGAACATGAAAGCCGAAATAGCAACTTACGTAAGTAAGTGTCTAACGTGCTCAAAAGTCAAGGTTGAGTACCAGAAGCCATCAGGATTACTTCAGCAACCGGAACTACCAATGTGGAAATGGGAGCAAATTTCCATGGACTTCATAACTAAACTGCCTAAGACGGCAAATGGTTGCGATACCATCTGGGTTATCGTAGACCGACTGACGAAGTCCGCACATTTCCTACCCATCAAAGAGACTGATAAGTTGGACAAACTCACTCGTACCTATCTGAAGGAAGTGGTTACTCGACATGGGGTGCCAATCTCGATTATATCTGACCGCGACAGTCGCTTTACGTCGCACTTCTGGAAGTCTTTGCATAAGGCTTTGGGCACGAGATTGGACATGAGTACCGCTTACCACCCGCAGACAGACGGACAGAGTGAGCGAACCATACAGACACTGGAGGACATGCTTCGAGCCTGCGTTATTGACTTTGGGAGTAGCTGGGAATATCATCTACCGTTAGTTGAGTTTTCATACAATAACAGCTACCACACAAGCATTCAAGCTGCACCATTCGAGGCACTTTACGGACGTAAGTGTCGATCACCCATCTGCTGGGCAGAAGTTGGAGATAGCCAACTGACTGGTCCAGAGCTTGTGCACGAAACCACTGAAATGATCGTACAAATACGCAAGCGAATGGCAGCAGCTCGTGACAGACAGAAGAGCTATGCTGACAAACGACGCAAACCGTTGGAATTCCAGGTAGGAGACAGAGTATTACTCAAGGTCTCGCCCTGGAAAGGTGTCATTCGGTTTGGCAAACGAGGAAAGTTGAACCCTCGTTACATTGGACCTTTCGAGATCACCAAACGAATAGGCCCTGTAGCCTACGAACTGAACCTGCCGGTTGAACTGAGCAGTGTACACAATGTATTCCACATCTCGAACCTCAAGAAGTGCCTATCTGACGACACACTTGTTATTCCTCTTGAGGAGATACAGATCGATGAACAACTGAACTTCGTTGAGGAACCGGTAGAAATTATGGACCGAGAAACCAAAAAGCTCAAACTCAGCAAGATTCCAATAGTGAAAGTGCGATGGAATTCGCGACGACGACCGGAATTCACGTGGGAACGTGAAGACCAGATGAAACAAAAGTACCCACACCTGTTCGCGGAACAGACAAACACTGGCAACACAAGTTGAATTTCGGGACGAAATTCTTTCTAACATGGGGAGGATGTGACACCCCGTAATTTCCAGGTCCGCAACCTATTTATTTAAATGTTTATTTAAATTCTTATTGTACACGTGGCACTAGAATTAGATTAATTTAGTGTGACACGTGGCACGACAGTACAAACACCGACATACAACAAGATAATTCGTGGAATTATCGGCAAACAGCACACACATGTCAAAACACACGAACGTTGGTGAACGTCTAACACATTGTGTAGCACAACACTCGAAACTTCACGAAACACTCACACATTGAACTTGGAAGTTCAAGCGAGGCCAAACGGTAGTTCGGAAACGTGAAAACGACGACGAACGGATCAAACTAATGAAAATGGGCCTATTGGGCTCTTCAGGGAATCTGTCGCGCTACGCGAAGGCCCACAAGGACCCTGTCGCGGTACGCGATAGGTGGGCGGGGGAAATTTAAACCCCGAAACCCCTCGCGCTACGCGACACCAACCTTGTATCGTGTCGCGCTACGCGACAAGACCCAGTTCGCAGAATCTTTATAAAACCAAGAAAATCATTGCTACTCTACACCCTTCATCATTTTACCCGAACTTGCAAGCCACCATTCGGTGTATCCTCTCCATTTTCACCAGAAAACTCCATTGGAAGCCATTACCAAGTACCTTGAAGCTCAAGAACTTGGAGGTTGAAGCCAAAGAGTTCATTTAGAAGCTTGGAACTCGCCACTACGACCTTGAAGCCACACATTCTCACCAACCAGAAGTTTGAGAGGGCAAAGGCTCATCATCTCAGGAGGTTTTGAAGCTTTGAAGGTAGTCCTCATGACTAAAACTCGATTTTTACACCATTACACACACATGCAATACCTCATACTCACATGCAAACACTTTGAATGCACATGCATGAATTTATTTTCTGGGTTTGATGATTTAGATGTATTCCTTGATGATCCATGATGGTTATATGATGTTTTAGGACGATCCAAGATGTTGGGTGTAAGTCTTGTTGCTTAAAATGATGATAGATGATGTTATATGTCCATGCATGCATGATCCATGATGGTAGGAATGATCTTGAGTATGTTGGTATGTTTATTGATGATATTAGAAGGATTACTCATGATTAGATTTGATTTAGATGGTTAAAATGGTGGGATTTGATGAACTTTCTATAAATAGGAACTTTATTTTGACAAAATGGTGTTATGGATGAAATGGTACACATGCATGTATATGAAATGGTAACTTAGATGATATTATGATGAATAGGATATGTGGAATGTGGTTTCGATAATGTATATGGTCATTTTGACAAAGTTACTATATTTAGTAACTTTTATCAATGAAATATTGATAAATGATGATTTGGACTATATTGGTATGATTAAATGATGCTAGATTGGTTATTAAGATGATTAGTGATATGAAAATTGGTTTTGAAATACTAAAATGGTTATTTCCATGCAAAACAACAAAGTTACTATTTATAGTAACTTTATTTTTACAAAAACCGATTTGTCAACATGTTGTGTGATTCGAGCATGCTAGATGACATGTTATGATATAACATGATGATTAGATGCTAAGTTAGATGGTTTCCGATAGCACGTATGCTAAAAATGGAAACTTTCCATTTTAGGAAACTTTTATGTGCTAACATGTTATAAACGACTTATGTGAAACCATATGATGATGTGCTATGTGTTAACATGATCACGTAGGACTAATAAGCATGCTAGAACTATAAAACCGATGTGCTTTGTGAACTTTCCATAAATGGAAACTTACTACAAATAGTAAGTTGTCCATAGACGCGACCTACGCGTTTTGCACACGACAAACACTTACACGATTGCTACACGATTCACAAACCGTCACACGGTTCACCAACGGGTCGTTAACTTGACACGGTCAAACTTGGTCAACTCCGGTCAAACATGGTCAAACACGGTCAATGTGGACCAACACGAGCAAACACGGTCATTGTGGACCGACACGGACAAACATGAACAACCAAGGGTTGTTGGGCACAAACACGGGCACTAACACGAACACTAGCACGGTCACATACACGAACTCACGTACGGTATACGATATAGGTTGCCGGTGACCAACGTGCTACTTACTCGGGGAGCTTACGCATATCTTTCTCGATCACTAAGGTGAGTTTACGGCCCCTCTTTACTCTTTTTCAAACGCTTTTAAATAGGGGGAGAATACTAGTTGCATCGAGTCAAACATTATTGCTATTACAAACATTTTGTGTATGCTGGTTTATTGGACAAACATTAAGTGTTGAACTCGTATTAAGCCCTCACAAAGTCTTACCGTTAATGTACGAACAACGTGGTAGATTTGGATGGATCCATTAGGGAATGACTAACCCCACGGGGCACTATGTTGACTGGATGTCATAACCCGTGCAAATTCTGACCTAACTTGCTATGCATACGAGGAATAGCGGAGGCAAGGACAAACAAGTCTAGTTCGGTAATGACGCACTGACACTTTGGGCCTAGGGCTCGGTACTAACATTTGATAAACAGCATGACACACTTTTATTACTATATGTATATCAAAACCTGTGAACTCACCAACCATTGTGTTGACACTTTTTCTAACTGGTATTCTCAGGTAACTAGCTGTGCATGGAACGGGATGCACGTTAAGGGATGAGCTTTAGGAACCGCATGCATTCTGTTGTTTCTTTTGAAAACAATTTAGTTCTTAATGTTTAAACAATGTTGTGTTGACAATTTAATTTCCGCTGTGTAAACAACTATCTTTCCGCTGCATGTTATGATAACTTTATTTTCCGCTGCAAACTATTTTATCAAGTGTATGTGTCAAACTTGGATTTGTAAACGCATATAGAGATGTTCTATATGACCTTGAGCTGTGATTCTGGACACGTCACACCCACGTGGACTGACACCACGAGTGGGAATTTGGGGGTGTGACACTTTGTCAAGCTATTATTCCCTTTAATGAAGGATTTATAGAACTCAAATATAATCCTCTTGATCAAGTAACTATGAACATTGATTCTAGTGTTATGACAAGACAATTCTCAAATTTTTTGCTTATACGTGAGCTTTCTTTCTCAAATTGAACCAAAGAAGTATCAAGAAGCCTTAAGAGATGATACCTGTATTGATGCCTTGCAGGAGATATTATTGCAATTCAAGAAACAACAAGTGTAGACTCTTTGTCCTTTTCCTGAGAACAAATGTCATATTGGAACAAAAGGTGTATTCAGATTCGAGTCTAATGAGGCCGACACAGTAATAAAAAACAAAGCAAGGTCGGTAGTGCAAGGATTTCACAAAAAGAATGTATTGATTATAATGAAACTTTTGATTTGTTCATGCCTGGAAGCAATTAGGTTGTTTCTAGCCTTTGCTATTTCTAGAAAAATGAAAATCTATCAAATGGATGTAAAGAGTGTTTTCTTACACGGGAAAGTCAAAGAAGAAGTATACGAGTGTCAAGAACTAGGTTTTGAGGACTCTACACACCTTGATTGGCTATTTAAGCTTGAAAAAGCTCTTTCTGGGCTTAAACAAGCTCCCAGAACTTGGTATGGCACATTATCTACTTTCTTTTGAAATATCATTTTCAAAGATGGTGAGTGGTAGAATGGGCAAAGGGTGAGGGTAGATTTTTACTTTTATGTAAATAAGTCGTAAGTTATTTTGCAAAGCCAAGATTTGTGGCTTTTGAAAAACAACTTATTACTCCTTTACAAAAAGTTATTTTCAAAAGTTCTTTTATGTTTGTCAAACACTTTTTTGACTTGTTGGGTTTTCAAAAAGGAGTTTTTACATATATACCCCTATTAAGAAGCCTTATTACATATTTATCGAAACCTTAAAATTAATTACATATTTCTCCTTAGAAGATGGAAATATGTAATTGACTAATTTATTTGGATGAGTATTTATCCTTTAGTAAGAGGAAATATGTAATTGACTTTTTACTTGAGTATATATGTAATAAATAATATTAAGAAACATTTAAGTATCTTTTTTTTACTTTAAAATATAGTTGTTTAAGGTACTTTAAAAACATTTAAGTATATTTCTCCTTAATATAGTTGTTTAAGGTACTTTAAAATACAAGAAACATTTAAGTATCTCTTTTGTTCAGCATTTTTTTTGTATTTATTGTTGTTCTTAACCTTTTACAAAATATAGATAACTAGGGAGGACCCGCGCATTGTTGCGGCACGGGTCTTCCGAGTCGGAGTTAAGCAAATATATTTTGATTATAATTATAGGTCGGTATTTGCGGGTTCTAAGGTATATAGAGTGTATATAGTTACTACATAATTTACATAGGTTCTTAGTTTCTTTTTCTATCTTGAGTTCCTATGCCCACTTATCGACCTAGCGCTTCAGTGTCATGGTCAAAAGATTGCTTTCATTGCATGCGCTTCCCGTGTCATGGAACGTTCCTGCAAATTATAAGAGTTGTTATAGATTTATTCTTAACATGTAGGCGCAAGTAAGAAAAAGATAAATACATGTGAGTAGATTCTGATTTGTTTAGCCAAAAGGATGTGTCAAAAGCATTGAGTTCTACTTGCATGATTTCAAAATGTGACTGCTTCCATAAGTCTAAAATGGGATTCTGTAGTAATGAAAAGTAGGCAGAAAAGTTAGAAAATATGAGGGGGCAAATTTGAATTACTTAGCTTATTTTTGCTTACCAAAAAAGTTGAGGGTGCGTCGTTGGAATGTTAGTTCTTATGCCTCTTCGTTGAGACATCTGTGGTGTTGCAAAAGAGTTATGTGTTACTTTCTATGTAAGAATGTGAGGATAGATTATGTATTATGTAACTTTACCTGGTGTTTCGGATGGTCCTCTCTTTGCGGACAAGAGCTTTGGGTTCGGGGTAGGTGGTGCGATGTTTAGCTTCTTAGCCATGTTTGTTGGTGTGAGGCTGGCTTTGTCATGTCTTTCAGTTGCTTTGTTTATCACTACAAGAAAAATGGGTCTTTACCCACACATATTATGTGTGGGTAATAGCCTACTATGTGTTAATAATTGTGTTTACCTACGCATAAATTAAGTGTCATTATGTGTTGCATCAGGAATGTAGAGATAGATCATAACCTACACATCACTCATGTGTAGGTATATATCATGATGCGCCTACACATATATGTGTAGCTAAAACTAATAAACATGTGTTGTTAAAAGTATATTGATTTGCTTACGTGGCAGCTTACGTGGCAGCTTACGTGGCAGCTTACGTGGACATAAGTGATGACGCAGCATTTTCATATAATGTTTTCATGACACGTGTCATAAATATATGTGTTGGTAAAAGCAACATTATGTGTTGGTAAAATAATAATATGTGTAGGTATTGAGTTCAATATGTGTAGAAAAAAATATAAATGTGTTGGTAAACATAAATTTATGTGTAGAGATTAAATACAATATGTGCAGGTAATAACCTTCAAATGCATGCAAATAAATACAATATATGCAAATGCAAATAGATACATATTTGATCAAAACAACCAAACTTAATTGAAATATTTAACGTCACCATTCAAACCCAAAAGAAAGTATGGGCTATACAAAAGAAATAATCAAACTAACAAAACAAAAGTTATTCGATATCACTACGGGTTGATAACACTAAAACTAGCTTACTCATCAACATTTTCATCACTCTTCGAAGTATCATCTTGAGATGGTCCGGTAACGGTGACATGAGATTCTTGTAAATTAGTATTTGTTGCATTATTGCACATGTTTCCTTTAGTGTTTCAACCTCATCCACAAGTTCATTGTAAGTCACTTGATTTAATTTCTGATTAGCACCCGTGGTGTTACTACCAATAGTTGGATCACGTCCCTAACCATGCAAATGAACAGAGCTTCGTCCAAGTACTTTCTCAAGAATTAACTTGTCGCTCATTGATTCCACAGAATGTTGTTTTCTCAACTTTATCATATCTTCCTGTTATAAAAAACAATGTTAAAAATAAATAACTCTTTTAGCAAACTTATAAATTGCTATAATGCTTCCATACAAACAGGTTATGCAATTATAGATCAATTAAGAAAGCAAATTTCAGCATTACAGGCATTAGCCTCATTAGTATACCCTATGACAATGTTTGAGTTATGAATTACACTACGAAACATACAAATACATGTACCCCTTTTTATGTTAATAATAAAAGAATATAAACGAAGCAAAACTATCATAGTAGCCAAGGTGATTGCATTATTATAAATGAGGTGTTGTATACCAGCAAAGTTGCTGATAATATATTCAAATGGGATTGCATTATGACGGTTGAAATTATGACACAAGATGAAGGAAAATCATATTAAAAGAAAAGCATGATCTAAAGTTGAGCTTCAAGAAGCAGCTACAGGTTGACTAGGGGCAGTGGAATTTGACTTAAGATCCTGGTGGCGTATTCTTACGAGCCTGCATATGGGGACCTGATTGCTTTGTACGATTTACTAGTTAATCAATAGGTTGCATCTAGTATGTATATAGGTTTCATGGACTTCATAGATTAGATATGAGATTTTCTCCCAGTTCATGATGCTGGAAATGCTGGTCACAGATTTTTGTTAGGCATACTAAGTACATAAATGATCTAAAGATGAGCTTCAAGCATCTACAAAATAGAGAATGGTTAAACAAAAGCACATGGACTAGGGGCAATGGAATCTGGGCTAAGATCTTGGCTTTGTTTTCTTACAAGCCTGCATATGGGGGACCTGCATAGGCTAGTGACTTGTGCAGTGGAGCTATATTGTAATGCAGGTTTGAGGCGAGATTAGCAAGGTGCAAAGGTTGGGTCACACTGTTGATAAGGAACGAAGGCTTGTTGAAATTAATAAGGAGACTACATATACTATTTAAATTAAAGGATGGGTTTTGGTCATGGGTTAATAGCGAATGTTTAAATCCAACCAAAAAATAGAAATATATAGTAACTAATAAGTATAAATTAGCGGTAGCAATGAGCATGTAAACTTACATATGCTGCAGCAGCATCTTTAGATATCCAGCCTTTTTTTTCTTCCCAATGTGTAACCGCCATGTGTCGATTTGACCGGATGAAGAATACAAGTCATGCTCGTGCTCGAGGTGATAACGTATTGTGCTCTTAGAACCATTTCTGCTTTCCGTTTTGCGGTTTTGACGAGCCTTGACCTTTTTTTTTGCAGTTTCCTTTAGGGACATAAAATAATATCAAACATAAAAAATTAGACCAAAAACAATAATGTTTAATAAGATAATAGTCAAAATATTGTTGAAACTTTACCAAGAATTTTGCATCACACTACATATCGCATAGATATTCCCGGTCTTCTTTGCTAATATTGTAAGGGGGTGACGCCTTTATCTTTGTTAGATCTTTTGATCCTCCATTCTCCTTGAAATGAGCACGTAGCTTAGCTCGATGAGCCCGCCATGCGCTAGCCATGTAGCTATCAATGACTTTGCATATGTTTGAATTTTCAACATCAATGTCAAAAAGTGTCTACAAGCAACAAGTACAATAAATACATATAACTTGTTAGTAAATGTATATTTAAAAGTCCTATTAGAATTTAAAAAGAAACCTACCAACCAGCTTGTGGCGTAGTGGCAGCCTAACTTCATTTGGTACAAGCCTCCAATCTTTAAATTGAAAACTACAATTGTTTCGCACGATATCCGTTTCAGATATCACTCTCCTCGTTTGAAAATCGAACTCTAGTGGCAGTCTCATCTTAGATGTTTTCATTATTTTTCGAGCTCCCTTTCCGCATGTAATGCCCCGTTTTTTTCTTATTATATCATTGTCAATTTCATGCTCAGTTTCACAATCTGCCTCAACAAACTAGTATAACAACATTTACATTTACAAGAAAAAATTTAAACCAGCCAACATTGATGTATCTATAGATGTATCTGGTAAAAAATAGATAATAAACCTGATTTAAAAGTTAAAGCACAATATGGATTTTAGTGTAAAAAAATGTTTATTTAAATGCAGATTTTATTAATGATTCAAGTGGAAACATGAAGACCATATTCCTACCAGATGCTTGCAATTATTCAAATTGGTCACTTAATTGTGTAAAAATGTTGGTAGGGGCATAATGATCATATTCAGAGTTGGCATTACATGTTTATGACCTTTTACTTGACTTTTAACCAAAAATTATAATGAAAAATATGTAACTAAACCTTTACCCAGGCTCCCCAATACAAAGTGACAAACCATACTATGACTAACTTACTTATTTTTAAGTTATTCAAACAAAATGCTACTTGATTAACGTCAACCAATTTGATTCTATCCAAATAAACTATATAAAACAAAATATAAATTCCAAATAAACAAACCAGCCCTTAACTTAAAATAAAATCAAAATTAATCCAACCAAACAAGACTAGGAAGATGGTGTTGCAGTGCAACAAAATGAAGAGGTTGTTGCAGTCATTACAGTAAGTAATATAAAAAAAGGCTATGTACCTGAAATGGGAAAGCTTCGTTGTGGTTCGTTGCTTGAGAGTTCATGGATTGGATATGTTGAAACATCAATATACATAAGCATAAATTAGAGTAACACATAAATAAACAAATAATCTTCTCATCATGTGGAATCCTTTTGTATTACATAAATAACATGTTACATGAAGTGTCATTTTTATTACATTCATTTGACTAAGTGTTACATTCGTAAGGTTATACGCATCAAATTGTTGGTAGAGGCATAATGATCGTATTCACATTTAGTATTGTATGTTTATGACTTTTTGTTTGTCTTTAAAAACCAGAAATTATGTTGAAAAATATGTCATTAACCTTTACCCTGGCTCCCTATTTAAACTAAACAAAAGACAAACCATACTATGACTAAACTACTTGTTTTTAGGATATTTAAACAAAATACTACTTGATTAATGTCAACCAACTTGATTCTATCTAAATAAACTAAAAATCAAACAAAATATAAATTGTTAGGTTAATCTTGATTGGGTTAATGGTTTGGTTCGAGTTGGTGACCGGTCACGGGTTCTTGGATATGGGTTCGATTTAACGGTTGGAGAACTAGTCTAGGTTTACCGAATGATGTGGGAAGAAGACCACGATTAAAGGGACTGAATTCATGGAGTTGGAGAACAAGTTTCTGTTAGATTTGGCTCCTTATAATAAGGTGAACGTTGGTAGAGATCGTGGAGTATTTTCAGCAAGTGTTTCTACTTGTTTTAGTATAAATAGTGTTTTCATGTTCTTAGTTTTGTACCTCTATTTTTATCAATTTACAGCTTTTTAAGTTTGTGTGTGATACCAGTGAGTTTGTGAGTGTATAACCTGGGCCTGAACCAACAATTGGTATCAGAGCCACGATTAAGCAAGTGTCGGTTTGAGAGCCCGCAACTATGACCGGTGAAAAAAAAACCGAAGAGGTAAACCATGACTTGAGGTTTACCTGAAGCAGAAAGATAGACGGATAGAGAGACAGACTGTCGTCGGCGAAGACCGTGACTGCTGTCGGAAGGAGAATCGGCAAAAAGACCATGGCCAAAAATAATTCTGGTGAAGAGACCGACACTGCACATTCAGCAACCATGAAAGATGTGAGGCCCCGAAACCGGGCACCTCACAGAGGTTGGTTTTCATTATAACACATAGCTCTTAAACTAACAACTTTCATAATCATGCAGCAGAAATGTAAACATAGTTTGATAAACAGAATATAATTAAGTGTCTGTATCAAAACATATCGAATTGCCAAAAACCAACGGATCGTCTGAGTTGATGCCCGAGCTCCATGCCTTCTCTTATCGTAACTTTAACCTGACATACATGCTAAATCAAGTCAGCTTACGCTGGTGAGTTCTAGTTTTCATAAAACATCATATCGTTTAGTGAGTTAACATTTTAACAGGAGAGCATCATTTCATACACATATCCATAGCACATAACCATTTTCATCATCGTAGCCATATAACCATCGTCATCATTAAAACCACTGTCATCAACATGAGCAGTGGGCTTATGCCGGCACAAGGCTCCAGGTTTATAGTTTGATCGACTCTTACCATGTTTATAGCCCGGTCGGCTCCATGTTTATAGTCTGATCGACTCCGTGTTTATAGCCCGATCGGCTCCATGTTTATAGTCCGGTCGACTCCATGTTTATAGCCCGATCAGCTTTTACCATGTTTATAGTCCGATCGACTCTCATGCTTATAGTCCGGTCGACTCTGTGTTTATAGCCCGAATGGCTCTTACCATGTTTATAATCCGATCGACTCCCATGTTTATTGTCCGGTTGACTATGTGTTTATAGCCCGATTGGCTCTTACCATGTTTATAGTCCGATCGACTCCCATGTTTATAGTCCGGTCGACTCTGTGTTTATAGCCCGATCGGCTGTTCGTATCCTGGTATATTCAGGTCATCGTCCATACTTACTAGTACAAGTACTAGTACATCATGCATACATATCCTATCACACGCATAGGGTCATCATTCATTCATCACACAGGATACACTACCAGTATATCATCATATGTCATATTCATATTATGATAGCAGTAATTCATAACATTTTAGACTTAGTAACGTCTCATCATCATAACAAAGTCATCACATCATAACATGCTAGCCTCTATCATTATCCTACATTTAGGACTTCATCATATCATGCTATCATCACCACATAACATGTAAGCAACATATCATCCTAGCGTACATCATGGCATCATACATAACATTAGCATCTTTTCATCAATCCTACATCATGTCTCCGTATTATGCTAACATTTATTCATCATTCGTACGTCATAGTTTCATACTTACATCCTACTCATTTAGGATTTCGTTATCATGTTCCATTTCATGTATTCATCATACTTAGCACATTTGCATGCTCATTTCATCATACATAACACATAGAATAGCATGCATCACTCATAACATATCATCCTAACATAACATAAGCATGTATGCCAGCCCAAAACAGTGAACATGAAATAGGGCGTCTAGAACTCACCTGACAGTAGACTCTTGTTTTCCTTAGCGGAACTCCTTAGCTAGGGACTTAAGAACCTACATTAATTACATAGTATCATTACATTCCATCCCTTAGACTTAGAATATATCCTGAGTCCTCATGGCCTCCACACCAGCCTCCCCAGTATTCGAGAACTGTTACATTCTCGAATTGCCCATATACTCGAAACTGGAGTATTCAAACCATTGCCAATACTCGAAACACTGGTGTACTCGAATTCCCATGTGCACTCGAACTTCCATGTGTATCTAAACCCCATGGGTACTCGAAATCTTGTATTCGAATTAGTATACTCGATGTCTATGAGGGTTTCGAGTATTCCTTTGTGCATATTTTCGAGTACTCGTTTTTCCATCATAAACCGTCTCAGAAATTCATCTAAGACCATGGGGAGCTAGTTACAAGTTCCTTAGGTTGTTACCAACACACTGGAACCTCAAAGTTTCAAACTTTATGCATAAAGGTGGAAGCTTTATGCATAAGTTCGCTTTTGTAAAAAAATCCTAACTTTTATATATAAATCACTTACTTGAAGATAGATGAGCACTCCTGTAGATCCTCGTGCGTTTCCTCTTCCGTTTGGTGGATTAAAAGCTCGATCTTTGATGTCCTCGAAATCTGCTTCGAGCACTTGAGAGCAGATAAGCTTCCAGCCAAAGTCTGTCACGTTTCCTAAGACAAGCCTATTTATAAGCAGTGTCCTTATACTCGAAATGTGAGATTTCGACTACAGAAATTTCGAGAACTAGTGTACTCGAAATTGGGTTTGAGTACACGATTCCGAGTCTTTTAAATTTGTTTTATTTTTCGTCCAATTTCTAGCAAGTTAATTATCCGTTACGCATTCATAAGTGCAAATAACTTGTATTTTTAGAGAATTTTGGATGTTACAAGTCTCCCCTCCTTACAATAGGTTTCGTCCCGAAACCTGACTCGTCTACTACTCGAACAACTGAGGGTACAACCTCCTCATTTCTTCTTCCGTCTCCCATGTCGTGTCTGAACCCTTTCGGTGCTTCCACTGAATCTTGACTTGACGAACCGTTTTATTCCGTAGCTTCTTTTCCTTCGTATCCATAATGGCGACTGGTTCTTCAGTGTAGTTCAGTCGGTCATCTACCTCAATGTCATCCAAAGGAACATGTGCTTTCTCGTCTGCCAGACATTTCCTAAGGTGTGACACGTGGAAGGTAGGATGAATTCCGTTCAGCTCCTCTGGTAGGTCCAGTCGATACGCAACCTTCCCTACCCTTGCCTTTATCTGAAACGGTCCGATGTACCTCGGACTCAACTTTCCTCACTTTCTGAATCGAATCATTCCCTTCCATGGTGATACTTTCAGCAAAACTCGATTGCCAACATCAAACTCGATCGGTCTCCAGCGCTTGTCAGCGTAAGACTTTTGGCGATCTTGTGCAGGTTTCATTCGTGCTTTTATCACCCGTAGCTTTTCTGCCATATCAATCACGACAGCCTTGTTTCCCATTTCTTTCTGTCCAACTTCACCCCAGCATACCGGGGTTCTACATCGTCTTCCGTACAACGCCTCATATGGGGGCATTCCGATACTGGAGTGGTAGCTGTTGTTGTACGAAAAATCCACCAATGGCAAGTGGTCATCCCAACTCCCTCCAAAATCAAGTGGGCATTCCGACTGTCCATCAGTCTGAGGGTGATAGGCGGTACTGATATTTAACCTCGCTCCCATGGCATCATGAAACTGCTTCCAGAATCTGGAAGTAAACCTCGTATCCCGATCTGACACGATGGAGATAGGAACTCCATGTCGAGTCACAATCTCTTTTACGAACAAATCAGACAACCTTTCGGACGTATACGTTTCCCTGATAGGGAGGAAGTGTGCACTCTTCGTCAGTCGGTCCACAATCACCCATATGGTATCATGCCGCTTAGCTGTCCTCGGAAGCTTGGTGATGAAATCCATGGTGATGTGTTCCCATTTCCATTTCGGTATCTCAAGAGGTTGCACATACCTGTAGGGCTTCTGATGTTCAGCCTTCACTTGCGCACAAGTAAGGCACCTGTTCACATACTGCATCACATTAAACTTCATGCCCGGCCACCAATAATCATGTCGAAGATCTTGATACATCTTCGTCGCACCGGGGTGCACCGAATAACGTGATTTGTGGGCTTCATCTAAAATCCTCGACCAAATGTCCCCATTTCTGGGTACCCACATCCGACCGAATCGTATCTTTATCTCGTGGTCATTGTCTTCCAAGTTCTTGACTTGTCCAAAGACACGTTCAAAACCCACATTTTCTTCTTTTAGTCCCTCCTATTGCGCCTGCTTGAGCTCGTTCAGGAAGTCTGGCATTATCACCAAACTACACGATTTTACTCGTATGGCAGGATGATCAGTCTTGCGACTCAGAGCATCCGCCACTACATTGGCCTTTCCCGGGTGATATAGAATATCACAATCATAATCCTTTAGCAGCTCAAGCCATCTTCTCTACCTCATGTTCAAATCCTTTTGCTCAAAGAAGTACTTCAAGCTCTTGTGGTCGGTATAGATGGTACTCCTTACTCCATACAAATAGTGCCTCCATATTTTCAATGCAAACACCACTGCAGCGAGTTCAAGATCGGGGGTCGGGTAGTTAGCTTCATGAATCTTTAGATGGCGCGAAGCATAAGCTATCACCCTTCCCCTTTGCATCAGTACGCATCCCAACCCTTGTCGTGACGCATCGGCATACACAACAAGATCATCATTTCCATCCGGCAGTGCTAGAGCAGGAGCTTGGGTAAGTTTCTCCTTTAGCACTGAAAACGCTTGTTCTTGGTTTGGGCCCATTCGTACTTTACATCTTTCTTCGTGAGCTTCGTCAGTGGCGTCGCTATCTTGGAGAAGTCCTGAATAAATCTCCGATAATAGCCAGCCAAACCAAGAAAACTACGTACTTCCGTCGGTGACTTCGGAGGACTCCATTTCATAATCGTTTCAACTTTAGCTGGATCTACCATAATGCCTTCTGGGACGTGACCCAGAAACTGTACCTCTCGTAACCAGAAAGCGCATTTGGAGAACTTAGCATAAAGTTTCTCTTTCCTCAGGATCTCCAATACCTCACGTACGTGGCAAGCATGGTCTCCCTCGTTTTTTGAATAAATCAAAATATCATCTATAAACACTATCACCGATCGGTCCAACATCGGTCGACATACTCTGTTCATCAAATCCATAAATGATGCAGGAGCATTTGTCAATCCAAATGACATAACGAGAAACTTGTAATGTCCATAACGCTTACGGAAAGCAGTCTTTGGAATATCCTACTTTCGAACCTTCAACTGATGGTAACCGGATCGGAGATCAATCTTAGAGAACCAGCTTGCACCTTGTAATTGATCGAACAAGTCATCAATTCTAGGTAGAGGATACCTGTTCTTTACGGTCATCTTATTCAGTTCCCTGTAATCGATACACATACGCATGCTTCCATCTTTCTTCTTAACAAACAGCACCGGTGCTCCCCACGGAGAGACGCTCGGTCGTATAAAACCTTTATCAAGGAGTTCTTGTAGCTGGGTCATCTTTTCCTTCATCTCAGTTGGAGCTAAACGGTAAGGTGCTTTGGCAACAGGTTGTGCCCCCGGCACTGAGTCGATTTAGAACTCAATTTTCTGTTCGGGTGGTAATCCGGGTAATTCCTCAGGGAATACATCAGGGAAGTTACACACCACGGGTACATCATCAATCGTCCTGATATCCGTACGTTCCTCAATCACGTAGGCCAAGTAGGCTACACACCCTCGCCTCATCATAACATCAGCCTTGATCATCGAATTGATCTTCGGTGCATACATCGCTTTATCACCATAAACCGTTACAGAGCTCCCATCTATCGCACGTAAACATATCATCTTTCGTCGACATACAATGTTAGCCACATATTTGGCTAACCAGTCCATACCCAAAACCACGTGGAATCCTCCTAAGGTAATAAGAAACAATCGGACAGGGAACCTATGACCTTCTATCTCAACATAGCAATCATCAATAGCCTCAGTCGCCTTGGTCATCTTACCAATAGCCGTCTCTACATCAAATACCCGATCTATCTTCTTAACCTTCCTAGATAACCCATCACAGAAAGTAGAAGACACAAAACTCATACTGGCACCAGAATCAAACAATACAGAAGCAGGAATACTGTTGATAGAAAAGGTACCTGTGACCACGTCCGGGTCCTCAATAGCATCATCCTTTGTCATCGTGAAAGCTCGTGCTTTAGCCTTCTGCTTCTCCTTTCCTTTCTCCTCTTTCTTACCAGAGCCCGAAGCATCAGCTCTTGGTTGTCGACAATCCTTGGACAGATGTCCAACCCCATTACAGTTATAGCATCGGATCGTACCAGGACAGTTGGCTGAAAAATGCCCCACCTTCCCACATCGAAAACATAGATTCGTGCCCCCACGGCACGTCCCAGAGTGGCTCTTGCCACACTTGTTGCATAGCCCAGTATCTTCCCGTTTCACCTTCTTGCTTGAGAATTTTCGTTGGTATGTTCGACCCCTCTTAGTCCTAGAGGACTCTTTCACCTTTGCTTCTTCTTTGTCTGGTTCGGCTGACATAACATCATCCCAAACTATTCCACTGAGCTCCACAGTGGAATCATAAGTCTTGGGAGCATTCGCCTTCACATGAATCCGAACCTTAGGAGGAAAACCCTCCATGTACAACTTCACCCTACGTTCCTCAGTGGAAACCAAGTGAGGAACGAGCCTGGCCATCTCATTGAACCTTGACGTGTACTGGCGGTGGTTCAAACTCCCAGCTTTCAGCACCAGAAACTCCCTTTCAACCTTATCAAGTTCATTCTTGGGACAGAACTGTTTAGTGACCAGTTTCTTGAGGTCATCCCAAGTCATCTTCTCCATATCGGCTGCAGCCTTGGACTGCTTAATGGTGTTCCACCAGTGAAGTGCCTCCTCGAAAAAAGAGTGAGCTGCAAACTTGACAGCTTGGTCGACTCGGCATTCACTGATGGAGATAACAGCCTCCATAGGAGATATCCAGTGGCAGGTGGCCACAGTATCCTTCTTACCATCGAAGGTCGGTGGGTTGCATCCTTTGAAGGACTTGTAATCACAGCCCTTTAGTTTCCCAGTCATAGAGTCATCGCTCTTTGTCTCGATGATCACCACCTCATCTTCTTTGGTGCTCTCCTTAGTTCCTTCAGACTTGACTTTTAGAGCATCCTTTAGTGCCTTAGAAATCAAGGCTGGTAGCTTTTCATCCATGATTTTGCAGACCTCATCAGAAATAGGCTTCACCACAATAGGCTCTAGAGTGAACTCGTTTCATTCTCCGGTTGCTCATTGTACTCGTGGTCGTCTTCATTGACAAGTTCTTCATTCTCGACACGTGGTTCTTCAGGTTCCAGTGGTTGCTTACGTGGTCTACCCTTTTGTCCAGCCATCTAACTATCTACAGGATGAAACAATTGATGAGTCAGTACAGGAATTAGTTTAGCACGAAATAAGTGTTGTAAATCGTTAATGACGTTGATCAAGTGTTATTAACCATTTACCCAACTCATAGGCTCTAAACGCTCCCCATCCCATCTCTTCAATGTGCATGACACTAACGACATACATAACCTTACATCTAATCCTTAACTCATACATAATCATTCAGCTCATGGCATCCGTTCATCCGTGGTTGGCAATCCGCATCAATTAATACCATTCTCAGTTTAAGTCTTGGCATTTGGGATGCCAAGATCTCTCAAAGTATGGCTCTGATACCAACTTGTGAGGCCCCGAAACCGAGCACCTCACAGAGGTTGGTTTTCATCATAACACATAGCTCTTAAACTAAAAACTTTCATAATCATGCAGCGGAAATGTAAACATAGTTTGATAAACAGAATACAATAAAGTGTCTGTATCAAAACATATCGAATTGCCAAAAACCAACGGATCGTCTGAGTTGATGCCCGAGCTCCATGCCTTCTCTTATCGTCACTTTAACCTGACATACATGCTAAATCAAGTCAGCTTACGCTGGTGAGTTCTAGTTTTCATAAAACATCATATCGTTTAGTGAGTTAACATTTTAACAGGAGAGCATCATTTCATACACATATCCATAGCACGTAACCATTTTCATCTTTGTAGCCATATAACCATCGTCATCATCAAAACCACTGTCATCAACATGAGTAGTGGGCTTATGCCGGCACAAGGCTCCATGTTTATAGTCCGATCGACTCCATGTTTATAGTCCGGTCGACTCCATGTTTATAGCCCGATCGGCTTTTACCATGTTTATAGTCTGATCGACTCTCATGTTTATAGTCCGGTCGACTCTGTGTTTATAGCCCGATTGGCTCTTACCACGTTTATAGTCCGATCGACTCCCATGTTTATAGTCTGGTTGACTATGTGTTTATAGCCCGATTGGCTCTTACCATGTTTATAGTCCGATCGACTCCCATGTTTATAGTCCGGTCGACTCTGTGTTTATAGCCCGATCGGCTGTTCGTATCCTGGTATATTCAGGTCATCGTCCATACTTACTAGTACAAGTACTAGTACATCATGCATACATATCCTATCACACGTATAGGGTCATCATTCATTCATCACACGGGATATACTACCAGTATATCATCATATGTCATATTCATATTATGATAGCAGTAATTCATAACATTTTAGACTTAGTAACATCTCATCATCATAACAAAGTCATCACATCATAACATGCTAGCCTCTATCATTATCCTACATTTAGGACTTCATCATATCATGCTATCATCACCACATAACATGTAAGCAACATATCATCCTAGCGTACATCATGGCATCATACATAACATTAGCATCTTTTCATCAATCCTACATCATGTCTTCGTATTATGCTAACATTTATTCATCATTCGTACGTCATAGTTTCATACTTACATCCTAGTCATTTAGGATTTCGTTATCATGTTCCATTTCATGTATTCATCATACTTAGCACATTTGCATGCTCATTTCATCATACATAACACATAGAATAGCATGCATCACTCATAACATATCATCCTAACATAACATAAGCATGTATGCCAGCCCAAAACAGTGAACATGAAATAGGGCGTCTAGAACTCACCTGACAGTAGACTCTTGTTTTCCTTAGCGGAACTCCTTAGCTAGGGACTTAAGAACCTACATTAATTACATAGTATCATTACATTCCATCCCTTAGACTTAGAATATATCCTGAGTCCTCATGGCCTCCACACCAGCCTCCCCAGTATTCGAGAACTGTTACATTCTCGAATTGCCCATATACTCGAAACTGGAGTATTCAAACCATTGCCAATACTCGAAACACTGGTGTACTCGAATTCCCATGAGCACTCGAACTTCCATGTGTACTCGAAACCCCATGGGTACTCGAAATCTTGTATTCGAATTAGTATACTCGATGTCTATGAGGGTTTCGAGTATTCCTTTGTGCATATTTTCAAGTACTCGTTTTTCCATCATAAACCATCTCAAAAATTCATCTAAGACCATGGGGAGCTAGTTACAGGTTCCTTAGGTTGTTACCAAGACACTGGAACCTCAAAATTTCAAACTTTATGCATAAAGGTGGAAGCTTTATGCATAAGTTCACTTTTGTATAAAAATCCTAACTTTTATATATAAATCACTTACTTGAAGATAGATGAGCACTCCTGTAGATCCTCGTGCGTTTCCTCTTCCGTTTGGTCGATTAAAAGCCCGATCTTTGATGTCCTCGAAATCTGCTTTGAGCACTTGAGAGCAGATAAGCTTCCAGCCAAAGTCTGTCACGTTTCCCAAGACAAGCCTATTTATAGGCAGTTTCCTTGTACTCGAAATGTGAGATTTCGACTACAGAAATTTCGAGAACTAGTGTACTCGAAATTGGGTTCGAGTACACGATTCCGAGTCTTTTAAATTTGTTTTATTTTTCGTCCAATTTCTAGCAAGTTAATTATCCGTTACGCATTCGTAAGTTCAAATAACTTGTATTTTTAAAGAATTTGGGATGTTACAAAAGAGACCAACGGCTGAAAGACCAAGATCTGTTCGTTAATGGAAGAAAACTCAGATCGAAAATTGCCAATGTTAAGACCGAAGGAAAGGGAAAATTTATTTCTTTAACAGGGGAGTGGTTTTTGTTTGACCGGATATTCACAAGAAGAAAGAAAGGAGAGCAGGTTGCTGGAAAAGGAAGAGGTGATTTGCGGAGAAGTGTCCATGATTCATGTAATTGTGCGATCAAGAAAGAGTGGCGATCTGTTTGTTTTTGTGTAGCATAGTAAAAAAAGAGAAAGCACAATTGGAAAAAGGAGGTGAAAAACATGGTTGCCAGGAACTTAAAAGTCTAGATTGCATTTTCAGAAAAAAAAAATATTTTGATTTTTTTTTCAAGTTTGGTATGAAAGAAAAGGAGATCGAGACCGTAGCAGGAGAAATAGAACCCGTGAGACCGAGAAGACAGAAGACGTGAAAGACCAAACGGCGTGACCGAGACCGTAGGTGTGACAATGACAGGAGGCTCGCACCAAAGTAGACCGAAAAAGACCGAGCTCGAGGTAACCGAGATTCGCGGTTTCTCCAAGTAAGAAAGCACGACTATAGATCGAAAGAAGTTTTTTTCTTGTAAGAAAGCTTAGACCGAAAGAGTTCACATTAAACCGAAGTCGTGAACATGAGACCGAATGTGTTCACGTTAGAAATAGGAAGACCGGAACATATTGGTTCGGATTGAAAGTAGCAAGAAGCAGGACCGGGATCAAGATTAAGGGGGTGAATGTTGGGTTAATCTTTGATTGGGTTATTGGTTTGGTTCGAGTTGGTGACTGGTCACGGGTTTCTGGATATGGGTTCGATTTAATAGTAGGAGAAATAGTCTTGGTTGACCAAATGATGTGGGAAGAAGACCAAGATTAAAGCGACTAAATTCATGGACTTGGAGACAAGTTTCTGTTAGAGTTGGGTCCTTGTAATAAGGTGAACATTGGTAGAGATCGTGGAGTATTTTCAGCAAGTGTTTCTACTTGTTTTAGTATAAATAGTGTTTGCATGTTCTTAGTTTTGTACCTCCATTTTTATCAATATACAACTTTTTAAGTTTGTGTGTAAAACTAGTGAGTTTGTGTGCGTATAACCTGGGCCTGAACCAACATAAATTTCAAATAAACAAACCAGCCCCTAACTTAAAATAAAATCCAAATATATCCAACAAAACAATGCTTGGAAGGTGGTGATGCAGTGCAATAAAACGAAGGGGTTGTTCAAGTCAACACAGCCAGTAACACAAAAAAGAAGCTATGTACCTGAAGTTGGAAAGCTTCGTTATGGTTCATTGCTTGAGAGGTGATTGATTGGATCTGTAGCAACAACAATATACAATAAGCATAAACTAGTGTAACTATTAAATAAACAAATCGTCTTCCTATTATGTTGACTAGCTTTGTGTTAATTAATTGAACCCGCCGACTCGTGAGCAAGTTTTATGAATGAAAAGACCCCAACTTTTTTATACATGTTATGTGAATCGTCATTTTTATTACATTCATTTGACTCATTGTCACATTCGCAAGTTATACGCATCAATAAATACCTTCATCTGTTGAGCCATAAACAAAAAAACAGTACCATGTTTTGTTGCAACTGTAAATCACCTGTTGTTCTCTGATTCAAGATTATTACCAGGTAACACAACATACTCATTTAATTAAACAATCTATCAGATATCAAAAAAATATTAACCCGTATAAAAATAAACAAATTCGGGTTGCAGGTGATACTGGACCACGTATGGTTGCTGCACAATTTATATACAATCTTAAATTGAAATGATCCAAGTATGTTGGAGAATTGTTCCATTATAAAAACAAGCCGAGTCACTTAATTGTGTCAAAATGTTTTTAGAGGCATAATGATCGTATTCATGTTTAGTATTGTGTGTTTATGACTTTTTATTTGTCTTTTAAAAAAAGAAATTATATTGTAAAATATGTAACTAAACCTTTACCCAGGCTCCCTAATTAAACTAAACAAAAGACATACCATACTATGACTAATCTACTTATTTTTAACATATTCAAACATAGTACTGCTTGATTAAAGTCAACAAATTTGATTATATCTGAATAAACTAAATCAAACAAAAGATAAATTCCAAATAAACAAACCAGCCCCTAACGTAAAATAAAATCCAAATTAATCCAACAAAACAAGGCTAGGAAGGTGGTGATGCAGTGCAATAAAACGAAGGGGTTGTTCAAGTCAATACACCCAGTAACACAAAAAAGAAGCTATGTATATGAAGTTGGAAAGCTTTGTTGTGGTTCATTGCTTGAGAGGTGATTGATTGGATCTGTAGCAACAACAATATACAATAAGCATAAACTAGTGTAACAATTAAATAAACAAATCGTCTTCCTATTATGTTGACTAGCTTTGTGTTAATTAATTGAACCCGCCGACTCGTGAGCAAGTTTTATGAATGAAAAGACCCTAACTTTTCTATACGTGTTATGTGAATCGTCATTTTTATTACATTCATTTGACTCATTGTCACATCCGCAAGTTATACGCATCAATAAATACCTTGATCAGTTGAGCCATAAACAAAAAAAAAAAAGCAGTACCATGTTTTCTTGCAACTGTAAATCACCTATTGTTCTCTGATTCAAGATGATTACCAGGTAACACAACAAACTCATTTAATTAAACAATCTATGAGATATCAAAAAAATACTGACTCGTATAAAAATAAAGAAATTCGGGTTGCAGGTGATACTGGACCACGTATGGTTGCTGCACAATTTACATATAATCTTAAATTGAAATGATCCAAGAATGGTTGGAGAATTGTTCCACTATATAAACAAGCCGAGTCACTTAATTGTGCCAAAATGTTTGTAGAGGCATAATGATCGTATTCATGTTTAGTATTGTGTGTTTAAGACTTTTTATTTGTCTTTTAAAAAAAGAAATTATAGTGAAAAAAATGTAACTAAACCTTTACTCAGACTCCCTAAATAAACTAAACAAAAGACAAACCATACTATGACTAATCAACTTATTTTTAGCATATTCAAACAAAGTACTGCTTGATTAAAGTAACATATTTGATTATATCCGAATAAACTAAATCAAACAAAAGATAAATTCCAAATAAACAAACCAGCCCCTAACATAAAATAAAATCCAAACTAATCCAACAAAACAAGGCAAAGAAGGTGCTGATGCAGTGCAATAAAACGAAGGGGTTGTTCAAGTCAATACAACCAGTAACACAAAAAAGAAGCTATGTACCTGAAGTTGGAAAGCTTCGTTGTGGTTCATTGCTTGAGAGGTGATTGATTGGATCTGTAGCAACAACAATATACAATAAGCATAAACTAGTGTAACAATTAAATAAACAAATCGTCTTCCTATTATGTTGACTAGCTTTGTGTTAATTAATTGAACCCGCCGACTCGTGAGCAAGTTTTATGAATGAAAAGACCCTAACTTTTTTATACTTGTTATGTGAATCGTCATTTTTATAATATTCATTTGACTCATTGTCACATTGGCAAGTTATACGCATCAATAAATACCTTCATCTGTTGAGCCATAAACAAAAAAAACAGTACCATGTTTTGTTGCAACTGTAAATCACCTGTTGTTCTCTGATTCAAGATTATTACCAGGTAACACAACATACTCATTTAGTTAAACAATCTATCAGATATCAAAAAAATACTAACACGTATAAAAATAAACAAATTCGGATTGCAGGTGATACTGGACCACGTATGGTTGCTGCATAATTTACATATAATCTTAAATTGAAATGATCCAAGTATGGTTGGAGAATTGTTCCACTATATAAACAAGCCGAGTCACTTAATTGTGCCAAAATGTTTTTAGAGGCATAAAGATCGTATTAATGTTTAGTATTGTGTGTTTATGACTTTTTATTTGTCTTTTAAAAAAAGAAATTATATAGAAAAATATGTAACTAAACCTTTACCCAGGCTCCCTAATTAAACTAAACAAAAGACAAACCATACTATGACTAATCTACTTGTTTTTAGCGTATTCAAGAAAAGTACTGCTTGATTAAAGTCAACCAATTTGATTCTATCCAAATAAACTAAATCAAACAAAAGATAAATTCCAAATAAACAAACCAGCCCCTAACATAAAATAAAATCCAAATTAATCCAACAAAACAAGGCTAGGAAGGTGGTGATGCAGTGCAATAAAACGAAGGGGTTGTTCAAGTCATTACAGACATTAACACAAAAAAGAAGCTATGTACCTGAAGTTGGAAAGCTTCGTTGTGCTTCATTGCTTCAGAGGTGATTGATTGGATTTGTAGCAACAACAATATACAATAAGCAAAAACTAGTGTAACAATTAAATAAACAAATCGTCTTCCTATTATGTTGACTAGCTTTGTGTTGATTAATTGAACCCGCCGACTCGTGAGCAAGTTTTATGAATGAAAAGACCCTAACTTTTTTATACATGTTATGTGAATCGTCATTTTTATTACATTCATTTGACTCATTGTCACATTGGCAAGTTATACGCATCAATAAATACCTTCATCTGTTGAGCCATAAACAAAAAAACAGTACCATGTTTTGTTGCAACTGTAAATCACGTGTTGTTCTCTGATTCAAGATTATTACCAGGTAACACAAAATACTCATTTAATTAAACAATCTATCAGATATCAAAAAAATACTAACACGTATAAAAATAAACAAATTCGGATTGCAGGTGATACTGGACCACGTATGGTTGCTGCACAACTTACATATAATCTTAAATTGAAATGATCCAAGTATGGTTGGAGAATTGTTCCACTATATAAACAAGCCGAGTCACTTAATTGTGCCAAAATGCTTGTAGAGGCATAATGATCTTATTAATGTTTAGTATTGTGTGTTTATGACTTTTTATTTGTCTTTTAAAAAAAGAAATTATATAGAAAAATATGTAACTAAACCTTTACCCAGGCTCCCTAGTTAAACTAAGCAAAAGACAAACCATACTATGACTAATCTACTTATTTTTAGCATATTCAAACAAAGTACTGCTTGATTAAAGTCAACCAATTTGATTCTATCCAAATAAACTAAATCAAACAAAAGATAAATTCCAAATAAACAAACCAGCCCCTAACATAAAATAAAATCCAAATTAATCCAACAAAACAAGGCTAGGAAGGTGGTGATGCAGTGCAATAAAACGAAGGGGTTGTTCAAGTCATTACAGTCAGTAACACAAAAAAGAAGCTATATACCTGAAGTTGAAAAACTTCGTTGTGGTTCATTGCTTGAGAGGTGATTGATTGGATCTGTTGCAACAACAATATACAATAAGCATAAACTAGTGTAACAATTAAATAAACAAATCGTCTTCCTATTATGTTGACTAGCTTTGTGTTAACTAATTGAACCCGCCGACTCGTGAGCAAGTTTTATGAATGAAAAGACCCCAACTTTTTTATACATGTTATGTGAATCGTCATTTTTATTACATTCATTTGACTCATTGTCACATTTGCAAGTTATACGCATCAATAAATACCTTGATCAGTTGAGCCATAAACAGAAAAAACAGTACCATGTTTTCTTGCAACTGTAAATCACATGTTGTTCTCTGATTCAAGATTATTACCAGGTAACACAACATACTCATTTAATTAAACAATCTATCAGATATCAAAAAAATACTAACACGTATAAAAATAAACAAATTCGGATTGCAGGTGATACTGGACCACGTATGGTTGCTGCACAATTTACATATAATCTTAAATTGAAATGATCCAAGTATGGTTGGAGAATTGTTCCACTATATAAAAGAGCCGAGTCACTTAATTGTGCCAAAATGTTTTAGAGGCATAATGATCGTATTCATGTTTAGTATTGTGTGTTTATGACTTTTTATTTGTCTTTTAATAAAAGAAATTATATTGTAAATTATGTAACTAAACCTTTACTCACGCTCCCTAAATAAACTAAACAAAAGACAAACCACACTATGACTAATCTACTTATTTTTAGCATATTCAAACAAAGTACTGCTTGATTAAAGTCAACCAATTTGATTCTATCCAAATAAACTAAATCAAACAAAAGATAAATTCCAAATAAACAAACCAGCCCCTAACATAAAATAAAATCCAAATTAATCCAACAAAACAAGGCTAGGAAGGTGGTGATGCAGTGCAATAAAACGAAGGGGTTGTTCAAGTCATTACAGGCATTAACACAAAAAAGAAGCTATGTACCTGAAGTTGGAAAGCTTTGTTGTGCTTCATTGCTTCAGAGGTGATTGATTGGATTTGTAGCAACAACAATATACAATAAGCAAAAACTAGTGTAACAATTAAATAAACAAATCGTCTTCCTATTATGTTGACTAGCTTTGTGTTGATTAATTGAACCCGCCGACTCGTGAGCAAGTTTTATGAATGAAAAGACCCTAACTTTTTTATACATGTTATGTGAATCGTCATTTTTATTACATTCATTTGACTCATTGTCACATTGGCAAGTTATACGCATCAATAAATACCTTCATCTGTTGAGCCATAAACAAAAAAACAGTACCATGTTTTGTTGCAACTGTAAATCACGTGTTGTTCTCTGATTCAAGATTATTACCAGGTAACACAAAATACTCATTTAATTAAACAATCTATCAGATATCAAAAAAATACTAACACGTATAAAAATAAACAAATTCGGATTGCAGGTGATACTGGACCACGTATGGTTGCTGCACAACTTACATATAATCTTAAATTGAAATGATCCAAGTATGGTTGGAGAATTGTTCCACTATATAAACAAGCCGAGTCACTTAATTGTGCCAAAATGCTTGTAGAGGCATAATGATCTTATTAATGTTTAGTATTGTGTGTTTATGACTTTTTATTTGTCTTTTAAAAAAAGAAATTATATAGAAAAATATGTAACTAAACCTTTACCCAGGCTCCCTAGTTAAACTAAGCAAAAGACAAACCATACTATGACTAATCTACTTATTTTTAGCATATTCAAACAAAGTACTGCTTGATTAAAGTCAACCAATTTGATTCTATCCAAATAAACTAAATCAAACAAAAGATAAATTCCAAATAAACAAACCAGCCCCTAACATAAAATAAAATCCAAATTAATCCAACAAAACAAGGCTAGGAAGGTGGTGATGCAGTGCAATAAAACGAAGGGGTTGTTCAAGTCATTACAGTCAGTAACACAAAAAAGAAGCTATATACCTGAAGTTGAAAAACTTCGTTGTGGTTCATTGCTTGAGAGGTGATTGATTGGATCTGTTGCAACAACAATATACAATAAGCATAAACTAGTGTAACAATTAAATAAACAAATCGTCTTCCTATTATGTTGACTAGCTTTGTGTTAACTAATTGAACCCGCCGACTCGTGAGCAAGTTTTATGAATGAAAAGACCCCAACTTTTTATACATGTTATGTGAATCGTCATTTTTATTACATTCATTTGACTCATTGTCACATTTGCAAGTTATACGCATCAATAAATACCTTGATCAGTTGAGCCATAAACAGAAAAAACAGTACCATGTTTTCTTGCAACTGTAAATCACATGTTGTTCTCTGATTCAAGATTATTACCAGGTAACACAACATACTCATTTAATTAAACAATCTATCAGATATCAAAAAAATACTAACACGTATAAAAATAAACAAATTCGGATTGCAGGTGATACTGGACCACGTATGGTTGCTGCACAATTTACATATAATCTTAAATTGAAATGATCCAAGTATGGTTGGAGAATTGTTCCACTATATAAAAGAGCCGAGTCACTTAATTGTGCCAAAATGTTTTTAGAGGCATAATGATCGTATTCATGTTTAGTATTGTGTGTTTATGACTTTTTATTTGTCTTTTAATAAAAGAAATTATATTGTAAATTATGTAACTAAACCTTTACTCACGCTCCCTAAATAAACTAAACAAAAGACAAACCACACTATGACTAATCTACTTATTTTTAGCATATTCAAACAAAGTACTGCTTGATTAAAGTCAACCAATTTGATTCTATCCAAATAAACTAAATCAAACAAAAGATAAATTCCAAATAAACAAACCAGCCCCTAACATAAAATAAAATCCAAATTAATCCAACAAAACAAGGCTAGGAAGGTGGTGATGCAGTGCAATAAAACGAAGGGGTTGTTCAAGTCATTACAGGCATTAACACAAAAAAGAAGCTATGTACCTGAAGTTGGAAAGCTTTGTTGTGCTTCATTGCTTCAGAGGTGATTGATTGGATTTGTAGCAACAACAATATACAATAAGCAAAAACTAGTGTAACAATTAAATAAACAAATCGTCTTCCTATTATGTTGACTAGCTTTGTGTTGATTAATTGAACCCGCCGACTCGTGAGCAAGTTTTATGAATGAAAAGACCCTAACTTTTTTATACATGTTATGTGAATCGTCATTTTTATTACATTCATTTGACTCATTGTCACATTGGCAAGTTATACGCATCAATAAATACCTTCATCTGTTGAGCCATAAATAAAAAAAACAGTACCATGTTTTGTTGCAACTGTAAATCACCTGTTGTTCTCTGATTCAAGATTATTACCAAGTAACACAACATACTCATTTAATTAAACAATCTATCAGATATCAAAAAAATACTAACACGTATAAAAATAAACAAATTCGGATTGCAGGTGATACTGGACCACGTATGGTTGCTGCACAATTTACATATAATCTTAAATTGAAATGATCCAAATATGGTTGGAGAATTGTTCCACTATAAAAACAAGCCGAGTCACTTAATTGTGCCAAAATGTTTTTAGAGGCATAATGATCGTATTCATGTTTAGTATTGTGTGTTTATGACTTTTTATTTGTCTTTTATAAAAAGAAATTATATTGTAAATTATGTAACTAAACCTTTACTCACGCTCCCTAAATAAACTAAACAAAAGACAAACCATACTATGACTAATCTACTTATTTTTAGCATATTCAAACAAAGTACTGCTTGATTAAAGTCAACCAATTTGATTCTATCCAAATAAACTAAATCAAACAAAAGATAAATTCCAAATAAACAAACCAGCCCCTAACATAAAATAAAATCCAAATTAATCCAACAAAACAAGGCTAGGAAGGTGGTGATGCAGTGCAATAAAACGAAGGGGTTGTTCAAGTCATTACATTCAGTAACACAAAAAAGAAGCTATGTACCTGAAGTTGGAAAGCTTCGTTGTGGTTCATTGCTTGAGAGGTGATTGATTGGATTTGTAGCAACAACAATATACAATAAGCATAAACTAGTGTAACAATTAAATAAACAAATCGTCTTCCTATTATGTTGACTAGCTTTGTGTTGATTAATTGAACCCGCCGACTCGTGAGCAAGTTTTATGAATGAAAAGACCCTAACTTTTTTATACATGTTATGTGAATCGTCATTTTTATTACATTTATTTGACTCATTGTCACATTCGCAAGTTATATGCATCAATAAATACCTTCATCTGTTGAGCCATAAACAAAAAAAACAGTACCATGTTTTGTTGCAACTGTAAATCACCTGTTGTTCTCTGATTCAAGATTATTACCAGGTAACACAACATACTCATTTAATTAAACAATCTATCAGATATCAAAAAAATACTAACACGTATAAAAATAAACAAATTCGGATTGCAGGTGATACTGGACCACGTATGGTTGCTGCACAACTTACATATAATCTTAAATTGAAATGATCCAAGTATGGTTGGAGAATTGTTCCACTATATAAAAAGCCGAGTCACTTAATTGTGCCAAAATGCTTGTAGAGGCATAATGATCGTATTAATGTTTAGTATTGTGTGTTTATGACTTTTTATTTGTCTTTTAAAAAAAGAAATTATATAGAAAAATATGTAACTAAACCTTTACCCAGGCTCCCTAATTAAACTAAGCAAAAGACAAACCATACTATGACTAATCTACTTATTTTTAGCATATTCAAACAAAGTACTGCTTGATTAAAGTCAACCAATTTGATTCTATCCAAATAAACTAAATCAAACAAAAGATAAATTCCAAATAAACAAACCAGCCCCTAACATAAAATAAAATCCAAATTAATCCAACAAAACAAGGCTAGGAAGGTGGTGATGCAGTGCAATAAAACGAAGGGGTTGTTCAAGTCATTACAGTCAGTAACACAAAAAAGAAGCTATATACCTGAAGTTGAAAAACTTCGTTGTGGTTCATTGCTTGAGAGGTGATTGATTGGATCTGTTGCAACAACAATATACAATAAGCATAAACTAGTGTAACAATTAAATAAACAAATCGTCTTCCTATTATGTTGACTAGCTTTGTGTTAATTAATTGAACCCGCCGACTCGTGAGCAAGTTTTATGAATGAAAAGACCCTAACTTTTTTATACATGTTATGTGAATCGTCATTTTTATTACATTCATTTGACTCATTGTCACATTCGCTAGTTATACGCATCAATAAATACCTTGATCCGTTGAGCCATAAACAAAAAAAACAGTACCATGTTTTCTTGTAACTGTAAATCACCTGTTGTTCTCTGATTCAAGATTATTACCAGGTAACACAGCATTCTCATTTAATTAAACAATCTATCAGATATCAAAAAAATACTAACACGTGTAAAAATAAACAAATTCGGATTGCAGGTGATACTGGACCACGTATGCTTGCTGCACAATTTACATATAATCTTAAATTGAAATGATCCAAGTATGGTTGGAGAATTGTTCCACTATATAAACAAGCCGAGTCACTTAATTGTGCCAAAATGTTTGTAGAGGCATAATGATCGTATTAATGTTTAGTATTGAGTGTTTATGACTTTTTATTTGTCTTTTAAAACAAGAAATTATTTAGAAAAATATGTAACTAAACCTTTACCCAGGCTCCCTAGTTAAACTAAACAAAAGACAAACCATACTATGACTAATCTACTTATTTTTAGCGTATTCAAACAAAGTACTGCTTGATTAAAGTCAACCAATTTGATTCTATCCAAATAAACTAAATCAAACAAAAGATAAATTCCTAATAAACAAACCAGCCCCTAACATAAAATAAAATCCAAATTAATCCAACAAAACAAGGCTAGGAAGGTGGTGATGCAGTGCAATAAAACGAAGGGGTTGTTCAAGTCATTACAGGCATTAACACAAAAAAGAAGCTATGTACCTGAAGTTGGAAAGCTTCGTTGTGCTTCATTGCTTGAGAGGTGATTGATTGGATTTGTAGCAACAACAATATACAATAAGCATAAACTAGTGTAACAATTAAATAAACAAATCGTCTTCCTATTATGTTGACTAGCTTTGTGTTAATTAATTGAACCCGCCGACTCGTGAGCAAGTTTTATGAATGAAAAGACCCTAACTTTTTTATACATGTTATGTCAATCGTCATTTTTATTACATTCATTTGACTCATTGTCACATTCGCAAGTTATACGCATCAATAAATACCTTCATCTGTTGAGCCATAAACAAAAAAAACAGTACCATGTTTTGTTGCAACTGTAAATCACCTGTTGTTCTCTGATTCAAGATTATTACCAGGTAACACAACATACTCATTTAATTAAACAATCTATCAGATATCAAAAAAATACTAACACGTATAAAAATAAACAAATTCGGATTGCAGGTGATACTGGACCACGTATGGTTGCTGCACAACTTACATATAATCTTAAATTGAAATGATCCAAGTATGGTTGGAGAATTGTTCCACTATATAAACAAGCCGAGTCACTTAATTGTGCCAAAATGCTTGTAGAGGCATAATGATCGTATTAATGTTTAGTATTGTGTGTTTATGACTTTTTATTTGTCTTTTAAAAAAAGAAATTATATAGAAAAATATGTACCTAAACCTTTACCCAGGCTCCCTAATTAAACTAAGCAAAAGACAAACCACACTATGACTAATCTACTTATTTTTAGCATATTCAAACAAAGTACTGCTTGATTAAAGTCAACCAATTTGATTCTATCCAAATAAACTAAATCAAACAAAAGATAAATTCCAAATAAACAAACCAGCCCCTAACATAAAATAAAATCCAAATTAATCCAACAAAACAAGGCTAGGAAGGTGGTGATGCAGTGCAATAAAACGAAGGGGTTGTTCAAGTCATTACAGGCATTAACACAAAAAAGAAGCTATGTACCTGAAGTTGGAAAGCTTTGTTGTGCTTCATTGCTTCAGAGGTGATTGATTGGATTTGTAGCAACAACAATATACAATAAGCAAAAACTAGTGTAACAATTAAATAAACAAATCGTCTTCCTATTATGTTGACTAGCTTTGTGTTGATTAATTGAACCCGCCGACTCGTGAGCAAGTTTTATGAATGAAAAGACCCTAACTTTTTTATACATGTTATGTGAATCGTCATTTTTATTACATTCATTTGACTCATTGTCACATTCGCTAGTTATACGCATCAATAAATACCTTGATCAGTTGAGCCATAAACAAAAAAAAGAGTACCATGTTTTCTTGCAACTGTAAATCACCTGTTGTTCTCTAATTCAAGATTATTACCATGTAACACAACATACTCATTTAATTAAACAATCTATCAGATATCAAAAAAATACTCAACACGTATAAAAATAAACAAATTCGGATTGCAGGTGATACTGGACCACGTATGGTTCCTGCACAACTTACATATAATCTTAAATTGAAATGATCCAAGTATGGTTGGAGAATTGTTCCACTATATAAACAAGCCGAGTCACTTAATTGTGCCAAAATGTTTGTATAGGCATAATGATCGTATTAATGTTTAGTATTGTGTGTTTATGACTTTTTATTTGTCTTTTAAAAAAAGAAATTATTTAGAAAAATATGTAACTAAACCTTTTCCCAGGCTCCCTAATTAAACTTAACAAAAGACAAACCATACTATGACTAATCTACTTATTTTTAGCATATTCAAACAAAAAACTGCTTGATTAAAGTCAACCAATTTGATTCTATCCAAATAAACTAAATCAAACAAAAGATAAATTCCAAATAAACAAACCAGCCCCTAACATAAAATAAAATCCAAATTAATCCAACAAAACAAGGCTAGGAAGGTGGTGATGCAGTGCAATAAAACGAAGGGGTTGTTCAAGTCATTACAGTCAGTAACACAAAAAAGAAGCTATATACCTGAAGTTGAAAAACTTCGTTGTGGTTCATTGCTTGAGAGGTGATTGATTGGATCTGTTGCAACAACAATATACAATAAGCATAAACTAGTGTAACAATTAAATAAACAAATCGTCTTCCTATTATGTTGACTAGCTTTGTGTTAATTAATTGAACCCGCCGACTCGTGAGCAAGTTTTATGAATGAAAAGACCCTAACTTTTTTATGCATGTTATGTGAATCGTCATTTTTATTACATTCATTTGACTCATTGTCACATTCGCTAGTTATACGCATCAATAAATACCTTGATCAGTTGAGCCATAAACAAAAAAAACAGTACCATGTTTTCTTGCAACTGTAAATCACCTGTTGTTCTCTGATTCAAGATTATTACCAGGTAACACAGCATTCTCATTTAATTAAACAATCTATCAGATATCAAAAAAATACTAACACGTGTAAAAATAAACAAATTCGGATTGCAGGTGATACTGGACCACGTATGGTTGCTGCACAATTTACATATAATCTTAAATTGAAATGATCCAAGTATGGTTGGAGAATTGTTCCACTATATAAACAAGCCGAGTCACTTAATTGTGCCAAAATGTTTGTAGAGGCATAATGATCGTATTAATGTTAAGTATTGTGTGTTTATGACTTTTTATTTGTCTTTTAAAAAAGAAATTATATAGAAAAATATGCAACTAAACCTTTACCCAGGCTCCCTAATTAAACTAAACAAAAGACAAACCATACTATGACTAATCTACTTATTTTTAGCATATTCAAACAAAGTACTGCTTGATTAAAGTCAACCAATTTGATTCTTTCCAAATAAACTAAATCAAACAAAAGATAAATTCCAAATAAACAAACCAGCCCCTAACGTAAAATAAAATCCAAATTAATCCAACAAAACAAGGCTAGGAAGGTGGTGATGCAGTGCAATAAAACGAAGGGGTTGTTCAAGTCATTACAGTCAGTAACACAAAAAAGAAGCTATGTACCTGAAGTTGGAAAGCTTCGTTGTGGTTCATTGCTTGAGAGGTGATTGATTGGATTTGTAGCAACAACAATATACAATAAGCATAAACTAGTGTAACAATTAAATAAACAAATCGTCTTCCTATTATGTTGACTAGCTTTGTGTTGATTAATTGAACCCGCCGACTCGTGAGCAAGTTTTATGAATGAAAAGACCCTAACTTTTTTATACATGTTATGTGAATCGTCATTTTTATTACATTCATTTGACTCATTGTCACATTCGCAAGTTATATGCATCAATAAATACCTTCATCTGTTGAGCCATAAACAAAAAAAACAGTACCATGTTTTCTTGCAACTGTAAATCATGTGTTGTTCTCTGATTCAAGATTATTACCAGGTAACACAACATACTCATTTAATTAAACAATCTATCAGATATCAAAAAAATACTAACACGTATAAAAATAAACAAATTCGGATTGAAGGTGATACTGGACCACGTATGGTTGCTGCACAATTTACATATAATCTTAAATTGAAATGATCCAAGTATGGTTGGAGAATTGTTCCACTATAAAAACAAGCCGAGTCACTTAATTGTGCCAAAATGTTTTAGAGGCATAATGATCGTATTCATGTTTAGTATTGTGTGTTTATGACTTTTTATTTGTCTTTTAAAAAAAGAAATTATATTGTAAATTATGTAACTAAACCTTTACTCACGCTCCCTAAATAAACTAAACAAAAGACAAACCATACTATGACTAATCTACTTATTTTTAGCATACTCAAACAAAGTACTGCTTGATTAAAGTCAACCAATTTGATTCTATCCAAATAAACTAAATCAAACAAAAGATAAATTCCTAATAAACAAACCAGCCCCTAACATAAAATAAAATCCAAATTAATCCAACAAAACAAGGCTAGGAAGGTGGTGATGCAGTGCAATAAAACGAAGGGGTTGTTCAAGTCATTACAGGCACTAACACAAAAAAGAAGCTATGTACCTGAAGTTGGAAAGCTTCGTTGTGCTTCATTGCTTGAGAGGTGATTGATTGGATTTGTAGCAACAACAATATACAATAAGCATAAACTAGTGTATCAATTAAATAAACAAATCGTCTTCCTATTATGTTGACTAGCTTTGTGTTAATTAATTGAACCCGCCGACTCGTGAGCAAGTTTTATGAATGAAAAGACCCTAACTTTTTTATACATGTTATGTCAATCGTCATTTTTATTACATTCATTTGACTCATTGTCACATTCGCAAGTTATACGCATCAATAAATACATTCATCTGTTGAGCCATAAACAAAAAAAACAGTACCATGTTTTGTTGCAACTGTAAATCACCTGTTATTCTCTGATTCAAGATTATTACCAGGTAACACAACATACTCATTTAATTAAACAATCTATCAGATATCAAAAAAATACTAACACGTATAAAAATAAACAAATTCGGATTGCAGGTGATACAGGACCACGTATGGTTGCTGCACAATTTACATATAATCTTAAATTGAAATGATCCAAGTATGGTTGGAGAATTGTTCCACTATATAAACAAGCCGAGTCACTTAATTGTGCCAAAATGTTTGGAGAGGCATAATGATCGTATTAATGTTTAGTATTGTGTGTTTATGACTTTTTATTTGTCTTTTAAAAAAAGAAATTATTTAGAAAAATATGTAACTAAACCTTTACCCAGGCTCCCTAATTAAACTAAACAAAAGACAAACCATACTATGACTAATCTACTTATTTTTAGCATATTCAAACAAAGTACTGCTTGATTAAAGTCAACCAATTTGATTCTATCCAAATAAACTAAATCAAACAAAAGATAAATTCCAAATAAACAAACCAGCCCCTAACATAAAATAAAATCCAAATTAATCCAACAAAACAAGGCTAGGAAGGTGGTGATGCAGTGCAATAAAACGAAGGGGTTGTTCAAGTCATTACAGTCAGTAACACAAAAAAGAAGCTATATACCTGAAGTTGAAAAACTTCGTTGTGGTTCATTGCTTGAGAGGTGATTGATTGGATCTGTTGCAACAACAATATACAATAAGCATAAACTAGTGTAACAATTAAATAAACAAATCGTCTTCCTATTATGTTGACTAGCTTTGTGTTAATTAATTGAACCCGCCGACTCGTGAGCAAGTTTTATGAATGAAAAGACCCTAACTTTTTTATACATGTTATGTGAATCGTCATTTTTATTACATTCATTTGACTCATTGTCACATTCGCTAGTTATACGCATCAATAAATACCTTGATCAGTTGAGCCATAAACAAAAAAAACAGTACCATGTTTTCTTGCAACTGTAAATCACCTGTTGTTCTCTGATTCAAGATTATTACCAGGTAACACAGCATTCTCATTTAATTAAACAATCTATCATATATCAAAAAAATACTAACACGTATAAAAATAAACAAATTCGGATTGCAGGTGATACTGGACCACGTATGGTTCCTGCACAATTTACATATAATCTTAAATTGAAATGATCCAAGTATGGTTGGAGAATTGTTCCACTATATAAACAAGCCGAGTCACTTAATTGTGCCAAAATGTTTGTAGAGGCATAATGATCGTATTAATGTTTAGTATTGTGTGTTTATGACTTTTTATTTGTCTTTTAAAAAAAGAAATTATTTAGAAAAATATGTAACTAAACCTTTACCCAGGCTCCCTAATTAAACTTAACAAAAGACAAACCATACTATGACTAATCTACTTATTTTTAGCATACTCAAACAAAGTACTGCTTGATTAAAGTCAACCAATTTGATTCTATCCAAATAAACTAAATCAAACAAAAGATAAATTCCAAATAAACAAACCAGCCCCTAACATAAAATAAAATCCAAATTAATCCAACAAAACAAGGCTAGGAAGGTGGTGATGCAGTGCAATAAAACGAAGGGGTTGTTCAAGTGATTACAGTCAGTAACACAAAAAAGAAGCTATATACCTGAAGTTGAAAAACTTCGTTGTGGTTCATTGCTTGAGAGGTGATTGATTGGATCTGTTGCAACAACAATATACAATAAGCATAAACTAGTGTAACAATTAAATAAACAAATCGTCTTCCTATTATGTTGACTAGCTTTGTGTTAATTAATTGAACCTGCCGACTCGTGAGCAAGTTTTAGGAATGAAAAGACCCTAACTTTTTTATACATGTTATGTGAATCGTCATTTTTATTACATTCATTTGACTCATTGTCATCTTCGCTAGTTATACGCATCAATAAATACCTTGATCAGTTTAGCCATAAACAAAAAAAAGAGTACCATGTTTTCTTGCAACTGTAAATCACCTGTTGTTCTCTAATTCAAGATTACTACCATGTAACACATCATACTCATTTAATTAAACAATCTATCAGATATCAAAAAAATACTAACACGTATAAAAATAAACAAATTCGGATTGCAGGTGATACTGGACCACGTATGGTTGCTGCACAATTTACATATAATCTTAAATTGAAATGATCCAAGTATGGTTGGATAATTGTTCCACTATATAAACAAGCCGAGTCACTTAATTGTGCCAAAATGTTTTTAGAGGCATAATGATCGTATTCATGTTTAGTATTGTGTGTTTATGACTTTTTATTTGTCTTTTAAAAAAAGAAATTATATTGTAAATTATGTAACTAAACCTTTACTCACGCTCCCTAAATAAACTAAACAAAAGACAAACCATACTATGACTAATCTACTTATTTTTAGCATACTCAAACAAAGTACTGCTTGATTAAAGTCAACCAATTTGATTCTATCCAAATAAACTAAATCAAACAAAAGATAAATTCCTAATAAACAAACCAGCCCCTAACATAAAATAAAATCCAAATTAATCCAACTAAACAAGGCTAGGAAGGTGGTGATGCAGTGCAATAAAACGAAGGGGTTGTTCAAGTCATTACATGCATTAACACAAAAAAGAAGCTATGTACCTGAAGTTGGAAAGCTTCGTTGTGCTTCATTGCTTGAGAGGTGATTGATTGGATTTGTAGCAACAACAATATACAATAAGCATAAACTAGTGTATCAATTAAATAAACAAATCGTCTTCCTATTATGTTGGCTAGCTTTGTGTTAATCAATTGAACCCGCCGACTCGTGAGCAAGTTTTATGAATGAAAAGACCCTAACTTTTTTATACATGTTATGTCAATCGTCATTTTTATTACATTCATTTGACTCATTGTCACATTCGCAAGTTATACGCATCAATAAATACCTTCATCTGTTGAGCCATAAACAAAAAAAACAGTACCATGTTTTGTTGCAACTGTAAATCACCTGTTGTTCTCTGATTCAAGATTATTACCAGGTAACACAACATACTCATTTAATTAAACAATCTATCAGATATCAAAAAAATACTAACACGTATAAAAATAAACAAATTCGGATTGCAGGTGATACTGGACCACGTATGGTTGCTGCACAACTTACATATAATCTTAAATTGAAATGATCCAAGTATGGTTGGAGAATTGTTCCACTATATAAACAAGCCGAGTCACTTAATTGTGCCAAAATGCTTGTAGAGGCATAATGATCGTATTAATGTTTAATATTGTGTGTTTATGACTTTTTATTTGTCTTTTAAAAAAAGAAATTATTTAGAAAAATATGTAACTAAACCTTTACCCAGGCTCCCTAATTAAACTAAACAAAAGACAAACCATACTATGACTAATCTACTTATTTTTAGCATATTCAAACAAAGTACTGCTTGATTAAAGTCAACCAATTTGATTCTATCCAAATAAACTAAATCAAACAAAAGATAAATTCCAAATAAACAAACCAGCCCCTAACATAAAATAAAATCCAAATTAATCCAACAAAACAAGGCTAGGAAGGTGGTGATGCAGTGCAATAAAACGAAGGGGTTGTTCAAGTGATTACAGTCAGTAACACAAAAAAGAAGCTATATACCTGAAGTTGAAAAACTTCGTTGTGGTTCATTGCTTGAGAGGTGATTGATTGGATCTGTTGCAACAACAATATACAATAAGCATAAACTAGTGTAACAATTAAATAAACAAATCGTCTTCCTATTATGTTGACTAGCTTTGTGTTAATTAATTGAACCCGCCGACTCGTGGGCAAGTTTTATGAATGAAAAGACCCTAACTTTTTTATACATGTTATGTGAATCATCATTTTTATTACATTCATTTGACTCATTGTCACATTCGCTAGTTATACGCATCAATAAATACCTTGATTAGTTGAGCCATAAACAAAAAAAACAGTACCATGTTTTCTTGCAACTGTAAATCACCTGTTGTTCTCTGATTCAAGATTATTACCAGGTAACACAGCATTCTCATTTAATTAAACAATCTATCAGATATCAAAAAAATACTAACACGTGTAAAAATAAACAAATTCGGATTGCAGGTGATACTGGACCACGTATGGTTGCTGCACGATTTACATATAATCTTAAATTGAAATGATCCAAGTATGGTTGGAGAATTGTTCCACTATATAAACAAGCCGAGTCACTTAATTGTGCCAAAATGTTTGTAGAGGCATAATGATCGTATTAATGTTTAGTATTGTGTGTTTATGACTTTTTATTTGTCTTTTAAAAAAAGAAATTATATAGAAAAATATGTAACTAAACATTTACCCAGGCTCCCTAATTAAACTAAACAAAAGACAAACCATACTATGACTAATCTACTTATTTTTAGCATATTCAAACAAAGTACTGCTTGATTAAAGTCAACCAATTTGATTCTATCCAAATAAACTAAATCAAACAAAAGATAAATTCCAAATAAACAAACCAGCCCCTAACATAAAATAAAATCCAAATTAATCCAACAAAACAAGGCTAGGAAGGTGGTGATGCAGTGCAATAAAACGAAGGGGTTGTTCAAGTCATTACAGTCAGTAACACAAAAAAGAAGCTATATACCTGAAGTTGAAAAACTTCGTTGTGGTTCATTGGTTGAGAGGTGATTGATTGGATATGTTGCACAACAATATACAATAAGCATAAATTAGTGTAATAATTAAATAAACAAATCGTCTTCCTATTATGTGGACTACCTTTGTGTAATTAATTGAACCCGTTGACTCGTGAACAAGTTTTATAAATGAAAAGTTCCCTAACTTTTTTTAGGTTTATGTGAATCGTCATTTTTATTACATTCATTTGACTGATTGTCACATTCACAAGTTACACGCATTAAAAAGTACCTTGACCAGTTGACCCATTAACAAAAAAGAGTAGCAAGTTCTTTTTGCAATTTTAAATTATCTCTTGTTCTATGATTTAAACTGATTACCGGTTAACACAACATACTCATTTAAATAAATAATCTATGGGATATCAAAAAATACTAACATGTATAAAAATAAATAAATTTAGATTGCTGGTGATATTAGGACACGTATGGTTTCTTGCAAAAATAATACCATCATGAAAAGTCTGATCATCTTCATAAGCAGGAAGCAGTTGCCTTTTTACCTTCACATTAATATAATTAGCTTTTGTCGACTTCGTCTTTATTACCTTTGGGCCAATCAGTCGATGTTGCTTTGCTAAATTCGCGAATTTGTTCATGGACATTGGTGGAATATATTGTGGACGATGTTGCTATTAAAAATTGACATTAGGGTCTTAGATTAAACAAAATCATAGAAAGCAACCAAAAATCATAGCAAATTGTAAGCAAGTCTAGAAATTGAAACTAACACCAAAAAAATCACACATACCTTTCATCGAACGCGTGGTATGCATTCCTTACAATTCAGCTCAATTGATAGTACTAAAACAAATAACTAAAACAAATAGAAAAAAAAGTTATCATTTCATGTGAAATCTTTAAATTTTGTGTCATGTAGTAGAGATCCTATGTATTAAGCTAAGTACGATCAATTTCTTTTGTTCCTAGTATTACTACTTAAAGCCTGGATAATCAAGTTTAAATCAAGAGCATAATGATTTCATATCAACAACATACTATAAACTCGTCTCAAAATTAAGGTTTTTCAATTTGAAACAATCAAATTTTCATGGCTTACCTGGAACAGATAGAATCAATCAAATTTGTAATAATCTAAGGATAATTTATTATTGTGTCTTGTAACATTATTTAAGGCCTGTGTAATCAACATTAAATCAACAGCATTATAAATTCATATCAACAACATACTATAAATTCGTCTTAAAATTCTCTCAATTTGATTATTATTTGTTTCAATCCGATTCTGGGAAACACAAACCTATTGCTGATTGACATACCAATAATGTAGCAAAATCATTTTCATCATCATAAATAAATAAGGAGTTTCAGTTCCTTCTTTCTTGGTGGTGTTTTGTATTATGAACAACAACGAAAAATAGTTGAACAATTAGTATCACTAATATTACAATAATGAAGTTGAACAATTGATGTAGATGTCAATGAATTGAAATTGGCATTAGGGTCTTAGATTAAACAAAATCAAAGAATGCAACCAAAAATCATAGCAAATTGTAAGCAAATCTAGAAATTGAAACAAACACCAAAAAAATCACACATACCTTTCATCGAACACGTGGTGTGCATTCCTTACAATTCAGCTCAATTGATAGTACTAAAACAAATAACTAAAACAAATAGAAAAAAAGTTATCTTTTCATGTGAAATCTTTAAATTTTGTGTCATGTAGTAGAGATCCTATGTATTAAGCTAAGTACGATCAATTTCTTTTGTGCCTAGTATTACTACTTAAAGCCTGGATAATCAAGTTTAAGTCAAGAGAATAGTGATTTCATATCAACAACATACTAGAAACTCGTCTCAAAATTATGCTTTTTCAATTTGAAACAATCAAATTCTCATGGCTTACCTTGAACAGAAAGAATCAATAAAATTTGTAATAATCTAAGGATGATCAATTTCTTATTGTTTCTTGTAACATAACTTAAGCATGTGTAATCAACATTAAATCAACAGCATTATAAATTCATATCAACAACATACTATAAACTCGTCTTAAAATTCTCTCAATTGAAGTTTGATTATTATTTGTTTCAATCCGATTCTGGGAAACACAAACCTATAGCTGATGACATACCAATAATGTAGCAAAATCATTTTCATCATCATAAAATAAAAAAGGAGTTTTAGTTCCTTCTTTCTTGGTGGTGTTTTGTATTATAAACAACAATGAAAAACAGTTGAACAGATGTAGATGTCAATGAATTGAAATTGACATTAGGGGTCTTAGATTAAACAAATTCATAGAAAACAACCAAAAGTCCTAGCAAATTGTAAGGAAGTCTAGAAATTGAAACAAACACGAAAAAAATCACACATACCTTTCCTCGAACACGTGGTGTGCATTCTTTACAATTCAGCTCTATTGCTCGTGATAATTGCTCTAGATTCTAGTTTCTATATTCCGGAAAAAGATTGAGAATAAAAAACACGGAAACATTAACCCCATACAAAAAATGATGTACGTATTGATATCTACATATTGAGTCCAAATTGAAGTGCACCCGTGAATCCACCAACAACAGCGCCAAAAATAAAAGCTATTTGGAACCCTAATCAATAGAAATGTACAACAAGATGAAGGAACCACAGATAAACAGAATCAAGAAATTGAAAATGGAGAAAGAACTAACACGTGAGTGCAAATTGAATCACGAAACTAACCTTTTGCAATTGAACTGAGAACACGACAGATGATGCATCATGTGTGCACATTACAAACCGTATGGAACATGAGGAGAATTTGGAGGCTGGGGGCAAAATTTCTAATTTTTTTAACAAGGGAACAGTTATATGCCACTATGCCAGGTCTTTGATGTTTTGAGGAGTATTATTGACCAACTAGATTATTTTAAATAGTATTAAACTTGTGAATTCATTGATTTACAAGATACAAATCCAAATAAATAATGATTAAGATTCGTATCTACGCGTAAAATTAAGTTTATAATAATATCATTTTCAAATTTCATTTTATATGTATACAGACGTAAAGATAAATACATATTTTAAATTTATATGGATTTTATTTTAGTTTTATACTTCAAGCTTATATTTTATTTATGATAAAACCATAGCTTGTTCAAGATTCATATAGAACAAGACAAGTTACCTACACGCTGCCATGAAGAAATACGACTAAAATGTGCATGTTATGACGTGACAGTTGAAACATAGTTGTAAACCATTATTATGCCACACATTATAGAATAAGAACCTAAAAAATATTTAATCGAAAAGATTTATGAAAAATCTAAAGCAACATGACGTCATGCGACGTGTTTACGAACCTCGTTACATGTGTTGCGCCAGTGACTGACATTAAAGTGATCCATTAATTTGGCTAAAATTCCAGACATGAATTAATGAAGATTTAGAGTTGCATTCAGTTGTCGTGGATTTCATGATAAGCTTGTGGTAGTCAAAACCCCACGTGTCCATGCAAGGTTAATAACCAATGTTCAAAGAAGTTTCTAAATATTTTCGTGATTTACTATCGTTGATCCTTTCTTCGGTAAGGTAATTTGGTCATAAGCATGGGCGGATCCAAGCTATGGGGAGTGGGTTCATGGAACCCACTGCTTTTTGAGGATTTAGTAGGAATTTTCTTGTTTTCGAAAAAGCTAAGGTGAACTCACTAATATTTTTAAGGGTGAATCCTTAATACAATCTTTTATGTAATTTGTCAACTTGAATGAGTAAATGATCTTTGTTAGAGAATTGCATGTATGTTCTTATGTTGATTTCCTCTCTGTGATATATTTATTAGTGGTTAAATCACCGGTCAAATTAATTACAGTCAAATAAACTTAGCAAATTTCGTTTAGGTTTCGAGTATTTGCCTTGAACCACCAAGGGGCGTTGCCCCCTTGACTGTGACAATTGCAGGTAAAGATTACGTCATCAATGACGTTCACACGTTTGGTTGTTCTAGAAATCCGCGCGAAATTGATGATTGTAATTATTGCAGGTTTAAAGTATGCGAGAAATCGAGAACATAGGAGAAAACGGATCGCGAAACGGAGTTACGGATTGTCCGGAATCGCGAAACGAAGAAAATTTCAAAATATTACAAAAATGAGCTCGTCGCGGTACGCGACACTTATGTGGCTGTCTGTCGCGATACGCGATGAATTAAATATCTGATTTTTGTTCCGAGATTCGTCGCGTTACGCGACGGCCCTGTTGATTCTCGTCGCGGTACGCGACGAGTATGGCGGTGTAAATGGATCAGATAGATAATCAGATTGCATGTGAAGAAACTATTTTCTTCTTCTTCACTTTTGTTCGAACCAAACGACCTGTACCTCTATTTTTTCAACTTTTGTCCATCAAAACCCAAATCTAAACCCACCACAACTACCAGAACGAACCGGTCATCGTAGATACACGTTCTGATCGTATTTCTGTCCGTTAAACCGCTCGTTTCAGGTAACTATCCGTTTAACCTTCTGGTTTAGTTTTGATTGATTAAATCTTGATTTTGAACGTAATGATCTAGTTAGGGTTGTTGATTATTGATTATATGATAGCTAGGAATGATTTTTAACGGATAACTTGACAGGTTAACGGGTAATTATCTGTTTTGATCCGTTATAATGCCCGGTTTCCACCAAATCATAACAATGATTATAATGGTTTAAACCATTTAATTATGACAATGTAGGTGATTATTTTGGTTAATCTTTGAAATGCAAGGTTAATCCCAGGCATTTCAAACTAATCACAATCATTAACCTACCCATTGGAATAACTGTCTGGTGTTTATGATAACAGTCAGATTAGTATTTTAAACATGATTGTTTAACATATTCCAATGTCACATTGTTATGTTTTGTGATATCTGGATAACCAGTAACTAGAATTAATCATTACTAAGCTGTGATTTCATCTGAAAACTGTTTCAGGAGCATAATCAACAACATTACCTAACTGGTTAATCAGAGATTATTTTGATTAATCAAGCATGTCATCAACTTCATATTAGGTATCTAAATCAGTCTAGGTACCTACATTATCATACATTGTATGATATTAGATTCAATAACTAATTAAACACCGAATATCGGTTTGATGACTTTTCATTACAATGTCTATGACATTGAACGTTCAAACAGATTTAATCAGCAGGTTAGAACATAAATCATTAATCAAATATAACCTAATGCAGATTTACATTATTAGCACCAGTTACGCGAGGTCTTAGCACTCATCTGAACTCAGGTGAGTTTCGTACCACCCCTGTTCTTTTAATGTTGTATAAACATCGGGGTATAACTGCTAAACTTTTCTTGATCATATGATATGTGTCACTGTTATCTGCGTGATTTCATGTGATTAACTGAATTTGTGGATTTCATGGGATTGTTGCCGTTAGTATCTCTATCATGATATCAAAGTCCTCATTCTTGAACTGTATCTAGTGAACCCATGTGTGGCCGAGCAGAAAACATTGATAGTACTATCGGTTGACACCCCATTCACTGGGAGGATTGCATCTCCCCTGGTGTGAATGTTTGTTATCTGTTTCCTGAACTTCTTAATGGTGTGATAGACATTAAGATAATGAGGCAATAAGATATGTACCGACGGGTAATATCGAGAACTGAACATATCGTCCGAAAGGAACTAGATACGGGTCCCATGGTTATCCGGAACTGTGAACATGTATTTGAACTTAACTGTCATATCATATGATTTAACTAAACTGTATGAACTCACCAGCTTTGTGCTGATGTTTTCGAAACTAAAACTTTTGCAGGCAATCAAGGACAACGGTGAGGATGCACTCACAGCACTAGCAACAACTGTAATTAAATAAATTGTAATATGTATAAACTGTAATAATATTTGTAGCCACGAACCTTGTAATGTAAGTTTTACTTTTCGTAATCTGTGTGCTATGATGATACCGGATCAAGTAAGTCACCCCTCATGCTCTGAGACATCACCACTATGCTTCCGCTACCCTTTTGATGACATCATTCTCAGGTGACGAGAGGTGGGGGTGTGACAGGGTGGTATCAGAGCCACAGGTTATAGAGAATTAGGTTGACTTAGAAACCTAGACTATAACCATAGGTTCGTATAGTAACACAGAGAGCACCGAACATTAATATTGAACAAAACTTGTTTTGAATTAAACCAGGATAATCAGGTGGTACAAATTCCAGTTATGAGTGGCCAGCATAACTGAAATTTGCAACACGTGTGCATTCTAGTTTGATTTAATTCAAGCAAAACACTAACAATTCTAAAGACTAATAGTTGCTTTGAGATAGGAAGAGATATCATATCATGTTTGTATTGAATATTATTATTCAATGTTTATTTCATGATACTGATCTAGAACTTTGTTTATTCAGCAATGGCGAACCCGGGAGAAAACTATATTTACCAGAGATTCCCTTACATCATCCTTGACGACACACCCAGTGACAGCTCGGGATCGAGCTCGGGTGCAGTACCATCTCATGCGTCTTCTGTATCATCTCAGGTGGGACCACAGCTACCAGCTACACCACCCGGATCTCCTTTTGTACCACCACTACCGCCCGGATCTCCGTTCATACCACCACCACCACCGGGATCCCCACCGGTGCACAGTCCACCCCACTCACCGCTGGCCGACGCTTCGGCCATGAGGAGGCAGAGCTCCTCACCACACAGAGCCCCGGCATGGGACGGGCTCAGGCGTATGCGGGGCCAGGCCCGCAAGACTACGGGACTACCTCCACGACGCCCTATGGCTCCACGGGACGAGCCAGCACCAGTACACGAGGTGGGAGAATCCTCCCACCAGGCTGAGCTTCGGGCTCAGGTACAGCAGGTATCTCAGGACCTGCTGGGCCTCCGACAGGATTTGCAGCAGCACCATGCCACGATGGAGGACACCCGTAACACGGTGTTGGAGATTCTCACGTCTCACCTGGCTCTTATGGAGCATGTGACTACTCAGGGTGCGGACACTCTAGCCTGGAGGGCGACCATTGAGGATCGCCTTCGGAGGACCTGGTGGAGGGAGATGATTGCTGCATGTAAGCAGCGGGTGGCAGCCTTTGGGGAAAGGCTGCAGGGACTGATCTGGATGCTCGGTACGCTGAGCACCGAGGCTAGACTTATCTGGTTAGCTATAGTACTTGCTACTATAGCTATAGTGCTAGCCTGTTTACCGTATTTCTTACGGTAAGTCAGATCAGTTGACCCACATTTTTGGGATTTTCATTGTACATCTCATAGACGGATAGGTTGTTTGTATGGATGTATTATAAGGGCACTCTTTGTATCATAAACTTTATGGTTCTATAATAATAGTGTTGTTTTAATCAAACGTTTGTTTCTGTATATCTGTTGTATGTTATGTGAACACTATATCTATATCAGTATGAGAACATATCTATGAACATATCAGTATGAGAACGTATCTATGAACATATCAGTATGAGAACATATCTATGAACATATCAGTATGAGAACGTATCTATGAACATATCAGTATGAGAACGTATCTAACTGAAAACATATTGCGCTGATATACAGTACGAGAGCCATACTGTATGCGAATATGTCGAACTAAAAATATATATATTGTGCGAAAATACAGTACGAGAGCAATACTGTATGCAAATATATCTAACTGAAAATATATTGCGCTGATATACAGTACGAGAGCCATACTGTATGCGAATATATTTAACTAAAAACATATATTGCGCGAAAATACAGTACGAGAGCCATACTGTATGCGAATATATTAACTAAAAGTACAGTACGAGAGCCATACTGTACGAGAACATATCTAAACGAGAACGTATCTGTAATGTGAACGAGAACATATCAGTAACTAAAGTATAGTACGAGAGCCATACTATACGAGAACATATCAGTTACTAAAAGTACAGTACGAGAGCCATACTGTACGAGAACATATCTAAACGAGAACGTATCTGTAATGTGAACGAGAACATATCTAAACGAGAACGTATCTGTAATGTGAACGAGAACATATCTGTAACTAAAGTACAGTACGAGAGCCATACTGTACGAGAACATATCTGAACGAGAACGTATCTGTAATGTGAACGAGAACATATCTAATGAGAACATATCTGTAACTAAAGTACAGTACGAGAGCCATACTGTACGAGAACACGTGAACATATCTGTTGTTGTGTGAAAACATATCTAGTACATGAACTGAGAACATATCAGAGGATTTGTGTGAGAACATATCCTAGTCCTGTATGAACATATCTCTAAAAACATGTATTGCGAGGCAATGAGTTGGGTTATACTCTACACATGTTTTGAAATAACAGGACTAAGTATAACTACGAATATCTGAATGACTAGTGTGAATTGAGAACGTATCTGGATCTTTTCAATGTAGTTATACTTGAATACTTAAATGATCACATTTCAACATGAAATTGTCAGCATGTCTGAACATGGTTGAGTTATGTGATTAAAAAGGGTTATATTTTTAATATTCTTGAACTGACCTGAGTTTGTCTGCATGTGAGCAGAACTATGGCTCCGAAAAGAGGTCGTCCAGCTAAGAAAGCTACTGAGAATATTACTTCCCCTGAACCGAATCCAGTTCCACCACCTGTTTCTGAAACAAATACCGTTCCTCTGGTGAACCAGGACCCAAACCCGACACCAACAGCAGCTCCTAGTGGGTCGGTATTGAATGAAGCAGCTATAGCCCGAATCGTAAAGGAACAGCTATCGGCTGCTGGCATTGTAATACCACCACAGCCACATGTCACTTCGGGGTCTGGTCATGTGGAACATAATGCCACAGGTGGACACGTTGAAACTGTTCATACCACAGGCACAACTACTACTGCTCCTGATCCACCACGACAGGGATGTACGTATAAATACTTTGCTTCCTGTAACCCACCTACTTTTACAGGTAGGGAAGGAGCGGCTGGACTCCTTAGGTGGATCGAGGAGATGGAAACAAAACTGAAAATCAGCCAGTGTCTGGAGGAGCATAAGGTGTCTTATGCTGCCTGTTCTTTGAAAGAATCAGCTCTTACCTGGTGGAATACCCAGGCTAAAACTTTGGGTTCTGTGACAGTTGATTCTATGGGCTGGAATGAATTCAAAACTCTGATTATGTCAGAGTACTGCCCAATCACTGAAATCCAAAAACTTCAGGAGGAATTCTGGAGTCACTCAATGGTCGGTGCTGATTCTTTAGCCTACACCGATCGTTTTCATGAACTTACTTGTCTACTTCCCAATATGTTTCCAACTGAGGCAGCATTGATTGAGAAGTATATCAAAGGGTTGGTTCCCCAGATTCGGGGAAATGTAACTGCTGCTGAACCCACAACCCTCAAAAGAACCATTCTGTTGACCACCAAGCTTACCGATGAGGCGGTAAGAAGTGGTACATTGATCTCAAAATCTCAAACGGCTGTGGGCCGTAGTGAAGCTGGTACCTCGAACGTTTCTAAAGGTACCAAACGTAAATGGTTTGGCAAGTCCAAGGCCAAAGCTCCAGCTGAAACCAGTCAGAACAAACCAACCGTGAAAAACTATGGAGCGGCGGTACCGGAGAGGAAAGTTTACACTGGGCCGGCGCCCAAATGTGATAGGTGTCCCTACCATCACACAGGACCATGTCCTGTTTGTGCAAAATGTAATCGGGTAGGACACTATGCTAAATACTGCAACTTTCCTGCTCGTCAACCAAACCAAGCTCCACGACCCACTGCTCAAACGAACCGGTTATGTTACACTTGTGGAAGCCCTGATCACCTCATGCGCAATTGTCCAACCAATAACACCAATCCAGGGAATCAAGCTAGGGGCAGAGCTTTTCAGATTGGTGCAGCCGAGGCAAGACATGATGCAAACATTGTCACTGGTACGTTCCTTCTCAATAATCTTTATGCATCAGTTTTATTTGACACAGGAGCAGATAAGAGTTTTATTTCTCCTGAATTTGCATCATTACTTTCATTGCCTACGGTAGAACTAGAAACTCCTTATGTCATTGAACTTGCAAACGGCAAGATGATCAAAACTAGCAGTGTTATTCAAGGATGTTCCTTGAATCTGAATGATCACCTTTTCTGTATCGACTTACTTCCTATTGAGCTTGGTAGCTTTGATGTCGTAGTAGGCATGGATTGGCTTTCTGATAACCAAGCGGAAGTTGTATGTCAAACTAAGGTGATCCGTATTCCATTACCTAACGGTAATACACTGGTAGTTCAAGGAGAACGAGCCGGTAGAAAACTTGGTCTCATATCTTGTATGCGGGCTCAGAAATTTTTAAGGAAAGGCTGTTATGCTTTCCTGGCACACGTGACCGAGCACAATTCTTCACCTACACGTATCACTGATATCCCAGTAGTCAAAGATTTTCCTGAAGTTTTTCCTGAAGATATATCAGGATTACCCCCAACAAGACAGGTTGAATTTCGTATTGACTTGATTCCTGGCGCTGCACCTGTTGCTAAAGCCCCGTATCGGCTTGCGCCATCTGAAATGCAAGAACTTTCAGGTCAATTACAGGAACTTCTTGATAAAGGTTTCATTCGACCCAGTTTTTCACCCTGGGGAGCACCAATTCTTTTTGTGAAAAAGAAAGATGGATCATTCAGGATGTGTATCGACTACAGGGAACTCAATAAACTGACAATCAAGAACCGTTATCCATTACCTCGTATTGATGATCTGTTTGATCAGTTGCAAGGTGCTACATATTTCTCAAAAATTGATTTGAGGTCCGGATATCATCAGTTGCGAATCCATGACAATGATGTTCCAAAAACTGCTTTCCGAACCCGGTACGGACATTACGAGTTTTTAGTAATGCCGTTTGGTTTAACCAATGCACCTGCAGTTTTTATGGATCTGATGAACCGAGTATGTAGACCTTATCTGGATAAGTTTGTGATTGTATTTATTGATGATATTCTCATTTATTCCCGGAACCAGCAGGAACATGCCCAACATCTGAAACTCATCTTAGAACTTCTAGCACGTGAACAGCTATATGCCAAATTTTCCAAGTGTGAATTTTGGTTACGAGAAGTTCAGTTTCTGGGGCATGTTGTGAATGAGAATGGTATTCAAGTGGATCCCAGTAAGATCAAAGCGGTAGAACAATGGGAGACACCCCGAACCCCGACTGAAATACGTCAATTCTTGGGGTTGGCAGGTTATTATCGTCGATTTATCAAGAACTTTTCAAAAATCGCTCTGCCACTTACCACTTTGACTCAGAAGAACCAACCGTTTATATGGGGTTCCCAACAGGAGGAGGCTTTCCAACTGTTGAAACATAAACTCTGCAATGCACCTATCTTAGCACTACCGGAAGGTACAGATAACTTCACGGTTTATTGTGATGCTTCCCGTCAGGGACTTGGGTGTGTTTTAATGCAGAACGATAAGGTGATCGCTTACGCTTCTCGGCAGTTGAAAGTACACGAGAAGAACTATACCACTCATGATCTAGAACTTGGTGCAGTTGTGTTTGCACTCAAGATTTGGAGACATTATCTGTACGGAACCAAGTGTATTGTGTACACGGATCACAAAAGTCTCCAACATATTCTAGATCAGAAAATGTTGAACATGCGACAAAGGCGATGGGTTGAACTCTTGAACGATTATGATTGTGAAATCCGTTATCACCCAGGCAAGGCAAATGTTGTGGCCGATGCCTTGAGTCGCAAGGAACGGGTCAAACCCCTACGTGTGAGAGCGTTAGGTTTGACTATCCAAACCAGTCTAATTCCTCAGATTAGAAATGCTCAGCAACAAGCTTTACAAACAACGAATTATCCTGCTGAGAACTAAGAGGATTAGACAAATTACTCGATACTAAAGCTGATGGAGTTTTGTATTTCAAGAACGAATGTGGATTCCTCTGTTCGGTAACTCTCGAACAACCATCTTGGATGAGGCGCACAAATCCAGGTATTCTATTCATCCAGGTGCCGATAAAATGTATAAAGATCTTAGAGATTTTTACTGGTGGCCTGGGATGAAGAGAAACGTATTAGAATACGTGGACCGATGTTTAACGTGTCTTAAAGTGAAGGCTGAACATCAACGACCTTCTGGGTTACTCCAACAACCTGAGATTCCCATGTGGAAATGGGATCAGATCTCTATGGATTTCATTACAAAACTACCCAGAACGTCACGTAACCATGACTCGATATGGGTTATCGTTGATCGCCTTACTAAATCTGCGCATTTCTTACCCATCCGAGAAGATTACTCTATGGATCGACTGGCTAAACTCTATGTTAATGAGATTGTATCTCGACATGGAGTACCGATCTCTATCATTTCTGACAGAGATAGTCGATTTATGTCACGATTTTGGCAAACTCTTCAGAATGCTCTGGGCACGCAAATCAATATGAGCACATCCTATCATCCACAAACGGATGGGCAAACGGAGCGAACAAATCAAACGTTAGAAGACATGCTTAGAAGCTGTGTGATTGATTTTGGAGGTAGCTGGGATATTCATCTTCCACTTGTGGAATTCTCGTACAATAACAGCTACCATACCAGCATACAATGCGCTCCATTCGAGGCACTGTATGGGCGCAAGTGCAGATCTCCTATTTGCTGGTCGGAAATAGGAGAAAATCAAATCATTGGCCCAGAATTCATCCAAGAAACCACTGACAAAATCGCACTGATTCAAGAACGAATTAAAGCTGCTCGCGATCGTCAAAAGAGTTATGCTGATAACCGTCGTAGACCACTAGAATTCCAAGTTGGTGATCGTGTAATGTTGAAAGTATCACCCTGGAAGGGCATTTTCAGATTTGGTAAACGAGGTAAACTCTCACCGAGGTTTGTAGGGCCATTTAAAATTCTTGAACGAATTGGATCTGTAGCCTACAGACTCGAATTACCTCTTGAACTCAGTAACATTCATGACGTTTTTCACGTATCAAATCTGAAAAAGTGTTTAAACGATGAATCTTTGATCGTACCTCTCAAAGAACTTCAGATCAATGATAAACTTCAGTTTACAGAAGAACCGGTAGAAGTAATGGATCGAGAAGTTAAGGTACTCAAACGCAGTCGCATACCAATCGTTAAAGTTCGCTGGAACTCTCAACGAGGACCTGAATATACCTGGGAACGTGAAGATCAGATGAAAGCAAAATATCCTCACTTGTTCTCATAGACAATTGTCGACAGATAAGTCTTCACTAAATTTCGGGACGAAATTTCTGTAACAGGAGGAGACTGTGACAATTGCAGGTAAAGATTACGTCATCAATGACGTTCACACGTTTGGTTGTTCTAGAAATCCGCGCGAAATTGATGATTGTAATTATTGCAGGTTTAAAGTATGCGAGAAATCGAGAACATAGGAGAAAACGGATCGCGAAACGGAGTTACGGATTGTCCGGAATCGCGAAACGAAGAAAATTTCAAAATATTACAAAAATGAGCTCGTCGCGGTACGCGACACTTATGTGGCTGTCTGTCGCGATACGCGATGAATTAAATATCTGATTTTTGTTCCGAGATTCGTCGCGTTACGCGACGGCCCTGTTGATTCTCGTCGCGGTACGCGACGAGTATGGCGGTGTAAATGGATCAGATAGATAATCAGATTGCATGTGAAGAAACTATTTTCTTCTTCTTCACTTTTGTTCGAACCAAACGACCTGTACCTCTATTTTTTCAACTTTTGTCCATCAAAACCCAAATCTAAACCCACCACAACTACCAGAACGAACCGGTCATCGTAGATACACGTTCTGATAGTATTTCTATCCGTTAAACCGCTCGTTTCAGGTAACTATCCGTTTAACCTTCTGGTTTAGTTTTGATTGATTAAATCTTGATTTTGAACGTAATGATCTAGTTAGGGTTGTTGATTATTGATTATATGATAGCTAGGAATGATTTTTAACGGATAACTTGACAGGTTAACGGGTAATTATCTGTTTTGATCCGTTATAATGCCCGGTTTCCACCAAATCATAACAATGATTATAATGGTTTAAACCATTTAATTATGACAATGTAGGTGATTATTTTGGTTAATCTTTGAAATGCAAGGTTAATCCCAGGCATTTCAAACTAATCACAATCATTAACCTACCCATTGGAATAACTGTCTGGTGTTTATGATAACAGTCAGATTAGTATTTTAAACATGATTGTTTAACATATTCCAATGTCACATTGTTATGTTTTGTGATATCTGGATAACCAGTAACCAGAATTAATCATTCCTAAGCTGTGATTTCATCTGAAAACTGTTTCAGGAGCATAATCAACAACATTACCTAACTGGTTAATCAGAGATTATTTTGATTAATCAAGCATGTCATCAACTTCATATTAGGTATCTAAATCAGTCTAGGTACCTACATTATCATACATTGTATGATATTAGATTCAATAACTAATTAAACACCGAATATCGGTTTGATGACTTTTCATTACAATGTCTATGACATTGAACGTTCAAACAGATTTAATCGGCAGGTTAGAACATAAATCATTAATCAAATATAACCTAATGCAGATTTACATTATTAGCACCAGTTACGCGAGGTCTTAGCACTCATCTGAACTCAGGTGAGTTTCGTACCACCCCTGTTCTTTTAATGTTGTATAAACATCGGGGTATAACTGCTAAACTTTTCTTGATCATATGATATGTGTCACTGTTATCTGCGTGATTTCATGTGATTAACTGAATTTGTGGATTTCATGGGATTGTTGCCGTTAGTATCTCTATCATGATATCAAAGTCCTCATTCTTGAACTGTATCTAGTGAACCCATGTGTGGCCGAGCAGAAAACATTGATAGTACTATCGGTTGACACCCCATTCACTGGGAGGATTGCATCTCCCCTGGTGTGAATGTTTGTTATCTGTTTCCTGAACTTCTTAATGGTGTGATAGACATTAAGATAATGAGGCAATAAGATATGTACCGACGGGTAATATCGAGAACTGAACATATCGTCCGAAAGGAACTAGATACGGGTCCCATGGTTATCCGGAACTGTGAACATGTATTTGAACTTAACTGTCATATCATATGATTTAACTAAACTGTATGAACTCACCAGCTTTGTGCTGATGTTTTCGAAACTAAAACTTTTGCAGGCAATCAAGGACAACGGTGAGGATGCACTCACAGCACTAGCAACAACTGTAATTAAATAAATTGTAATATGTATAAACTGTAATAATATTTGTAGCCACGAACCTTGTAATGTAAGTTTTACTTTTCGTAATCTGTGTGCTATGATGATACCGGATCAAGTAAGTCACCCCTCATGCTCTGAGACATCACCACTATGCTTCCGCTACCCTTTTGATGACATCATTCTCAGGTGACGAGAGGTGGGGGTGTGACATTGACCATTGCCTATTGGCTGTCCTGCGGAACTCCCACTAGGTTCGCTACCACTAGGACCCCATAAGGGGGTGTGTGACTCCCGCATGGTTAGGACTCAGAAATCTTAGACTAGAACCGTCAAGTCTGATCGAAATTTTTGTTTCGATTCAATCTAAATAAAGCGCTCAAAAAAAGTGAATCCACAGAAAAAATTTCATGGATTGCCATTGGTCATAAGTTCTATTTTCAGTGTACAAAAAATACATCCAAATGACCAAAAGGGTAATTTTAGGGAATTCAAACATGATATAACTTAATTACTCATGTTTAGGAATTTCAAGCAAACTATTACTTGGTTAATTTCTACCTAATTGATTCCATCCAAGCAAACTAAATTAAACCATATATAAATTCCAGTTAAACAAAACGACCCCTGAACTTCAAATAAAGTCATCATTAATACAACAAAACAAGGGTAAGAAGGTGGTGATGCAGTGCATTAAAATGAAGGGGTTGTTCAAGTCAATATAATGGCATATAAGTAACAAAAACAGAAACTTTGTTCTAGGTTAACACAACATCCTTTTTTATTAATGGAGGTCAATCATATTTTAATTGAGTTTCATACAAGGTATATATAACCTTTATTTAAAAAAAACATACTTTCTTTAGATCTGTCTTTTAAAAACAAGTTTACCATAATTACTAAGTGAACATTCATCGATTAGTGAAAATTATAGATGAAGTTAACATTCAGGGTCTATCAATGTCATTGCTCTTTGTCACGAGCCAACTTGTGATTAGGCTTGAAAACATGGGCATTGGCATGCCACCGGAGCCTTTCCCTATGATTCTCATCGGCCAAGGCAGCACCCTTGGCTTTCCAACTCGCATGATGACTAAGGAGCCATGAAAAATCCATTATGTCTAATGGTGTCACTATACTATTTGTAAAAAATGTATACATAGGGGGCATGTGGTATGAGAAGCCACAATGACAAGGGCCTATGTCCTTGCACCATGATCAAAGAAGCCAAGGCCCACCTATCTGTAGCTGCGCATTGTAAAATTAAGTTTGTAATAGCATCACCTTCAAATTCTATTTTATATGTATACATACTTAATTATAGAAAAAAATTCTAAATTTGTATAGATTTTATTTAAGTTATACTTTTCAAGCATATTTTTGTATTTATGATGAAACCGTAACTTGTCTAGGATTCATATCAAACGAGAATAGTTACTCACACGCTGCCATAGAGTGATACGACTAGAGCCCACATGTTATGACGTGACAATTGAAACACAAATGTAAAACATTTTTATGTAATGCACGTTACAATATAAGAACTTAAAAAGAATTAATTTAATCATAAATATTTTTAAAAAAACTGAAAGCAACATGACACTATTGTGCCATAAAACAGATTGACCATAAAACCAACTCTGATCAATATGCCCTTTTGTGCATAATATGAATAATATAGTCACAGATCAATTCATGACATAATCCCATGATGTAATCTCTATTTTCAGAATTGCATTTGGATACATCAGCAAGTAAAAAAAACAACACGTACATAAGCAATAATCAAACTCTGATTTCACATAAATTTCTTCTAGTTTTATTAAAAAGATTAATGATATATTATATGCAAAATAAATGTAGGTCATTGAGGAGACTAGCCATAAAAAGGAAAAAAAAAACACAAAAAAGTTGAACTATCACATGTTTGATTTTTGGAGTCAAATGCTACACTCTTTAACACAAACAATGTAATAACTTGTCGCCACCTTCATACTACTCTGATACGTGGATTCGCTCATAATTCATGATGAACATCATTCCTGCAAATTAGCAAAACAAAAGAAGTTAAAAATTAACGTTACAAAATAATGGAATGAGCAGATCACTTGTCCTAAGCAGCTCACTGCTGCTGGGGAGCAGTTCACTGCTGCTGGTCTGATCAATGTTGTCCTAAGTGGCTGTGCAGATAACTGCAGTTCCGAGCATTTCACTACTGCTGGTCCAAGCAGTTTACTGCTGTCGGTCCAAGCAGTTTATTGCTGCTGTCTCGAGAAGTTCACTGCTACAGGTCCGATCAGATCCGAGCAGATTGTTGCTGGACCATGAGGAATACATAGCAGCAATATAGCAATTCATACTAACTCCCAACTGCATCAAGATTAGCAAATAATGTTTACTGTACCTGGAATTTTTTATCTCACAACTTTTTTCAATGAAATTTTCATCCTTCATGGTACATGATATCATCCGGATAGCAAGCTGTGATCAGATGAATTAAACAAAAATCAGTTAAATAATATAAAATCAGTTATGCATTCCTCATGATGAACTCCAAAAAAAAAAAAAAAAATACCATTGCATATTTGGCGTATTGCATATCAGTAACACAAAAAAAACTATGTACCTAAAATTGGGAAGATTCAATGTAGTTCATAGCTTCAAAGTTGAGGGGGATTGGATCTGTTGCCACAACATACATAAGTAGAAATTAGTGTACCAATTAAATAAGGATACTAAAACTGACAATAAAAAGATTTTACTCAAGACTAACCATAACTTGTCAAGAACATCATGCAAAAGAGTCATCATCGTCACTATTATGATCCGGATCAGTCGAATCATGATCGGTATCAGAATCGAGTATAGATTCGTTATTCAAAAAAATTCTACCCAAATCATCATGCTCGTCATCAGTATCTATTAAGTCATGCCCGGATGCATTTGCATTACGTATTGCTAGAACTGCCTCATATGATAACGACTCTGGTTCCACATCATTTCGAACTATGAGAGATGTGTCAGGTAATTCTTCATCTGGTTGAAAAGGTGGCAAGTCATTTGATTCATGTTCTTGAAATATATCATTCATAAATATCTCGTCTTCATCATTCTCAAGCATATCATAAATGTTACGATGGTTTACTTTTTGAACCACCCTCCAATTCTTTCCACGAGCCATATCATTTAGATAAAATACTTGTTGAGCTTGATTAGCCAAAATAAAAGATTCTTGTACATACCACTTAGATGTAATGTCAATGGATGTTAATTTGTGATCAACCACCACGTTTTTTCCCTTCGGATCGGTATTATACCACTTGAAACGAAACATGAATACCTTTCTACCAAGTATGAAATACAACTCTAAAACTTCCAATAAAACACCATAATACATCATTGCTTCATCTTCATCCCCAGCACACACTCCACTACATTGTGTAGTGAACTTGTCATCACGATCTTTGCAACGGAATCGAACACCATGGACGATGCAATTTTGCCAACTAGTATAGCGATCATCAGGATATTGTGACAAAGCATACAAATCATCGGTTGCACGGGGATCACCATTGACTCTAAGCAGATCCATCTATAAACACAAAAAATTAGTTAACAATATTTAATATCTGTTACTAAAAGTAATGTCTTTACTTATTTACCTTTTTCTTGAACCAAGAGGGAAATTCTTGTTTCTATATAGTATCTAAATTTGCTTCTCTTATACTTCTCGAGTATAAAGATTCTTTGTGCTCCCTAAATTAAAGAACATGTGAGTTGCTATTTTTAAATAAAATCATAATTAAAAAATAAGAGTATAGGTAAATATGGCAAACCCACTTTAAATAAACATCAAGTTCATCTCTGTAATTATTGATGATGTACCATTGCACCACATCAACAAAGTCCCCTAGTTGTTCAAATTTCCATGCTCCTAGTGTTCGAACTTTATTGTTGAATAACTCCATCCCATGTTTAGTGGTAAGTACATCCCAATTGCGTTCTACACGGTTAAACCTAGTTTCGATATTATCGACATAACGAGATAAAAATGTGATAGCCTCGTCGACAACATACGCTTCAGCAATAGAGCCCTCGGGACGTGCAAAGTTACGAACATATCCTTTGTATGTACCCATACGATGTTCAATCCCAAACATCCACCTTTGACTTACCGGTCCTCCTAACAACGCTTCTTCGGGTAAATGTACACATAAGTGAACCATGATTGTAAAAAATACCGGAGGAAATATCTTCTCAAGTTTACATAATATAATGACGATCCCTGTCTTCATTTCCTCAAGTTCTTTTACATATAGAGTTTTAGAGCATATTTTTTGAAAGAATTGGCAAAACTTGATCAAAGTTGCACGTATTTCCTTATTCAAGTAAGGGAGAATGGCTACCGGTAGTATTTTCTGAATCAATACATGACAGTCATGTGTTTTCATCCCTCCAAGTGTATTATGGTCCGTCACACATCGACTAATGTTGGATGCATAGCCATCTGGTAGGCGAACAGACTTGATAAATTTGCAAAACTTCACACACTCATCTTTATTCAATGTGAAATTAGCATGAGGTTTCTCAAATTTTTCATTTCTCAGTTTCAACCATTGTTCTTTACGAATGTTAAGATCCTCCAAGTCTAAACGTGCTTTGGTAGTATCCTTCGATTTTACGGTATCATTTAACAATGTCCCTACTATATTATCACACACGTTTTTTTCTATATGCATCACATCAAGATTATGACGCATCAGTAATTTAGACCAGTATGAAAGTTCAAACAAAATACTCCTTTTTGACCAATTTAACTCCTCAATACCTTGCTTACGCTTCCTATCCTCATTACCAGGTGCTTTACCAGTAATGCAGCTGGTAATATCTGCCAACTGCCGCAAAATATCATCACCCGTGAATTGACGAGGTTGTTCCCTTTTCTCTTGCTTTCCATCAAACTTAAAATTTTTCTCCAACTGTGTGCTTTACTTAAAAAACAACGATACCATGTATAACATATTTTACCACGAATTCGATTAGAACGAGTATCCTCTAGGCATATTGGGCACGCCAATCTACCCATAGTGCTCCACCCAGACAAGTAAGCACAGGTGGGGAAGTCACTGATCGTCCATAGTACTGCAACATAAAGAGTGAAATGTGATTTTGAATATACATCATACGCTTCAACCCCGTCATGCCATACAACTTTAAGTTCATCAACAATCGGCCTTAAAAAGACATCAAAGTCTTTACCAGGAGATTTTGGCCCGGGAATCAATAAACTTAAAAGGTAATTGCTCTTGTGCATCGTATACCATGGTGGCTTGTTATATGGCATCAAAATGACCGGCCACATACTATATGTTGTCGTCATATTTCCAAAAGGGTTAAACCCATCTGAAGCAGCCCCAATCGTACACTCCTAGCATCATTCGCAAAACTAGGATACAAGTCATCAAAATGCTTCCAAGCCTTTCCATCAGCAGGGTGACGTAGAGCTCCATCTTCATCCTTGCGCACCTCCTTATGCCACCGCATATCTTTAGCTGTGTGGCGGGACGCATATAGGCGTTTCAAACGAGGTGCTATCGGAAAGTATCGAAGCTTCTTATAAGCAATTTTATTGCGCACATAACGACTACTTTGACATACCGAACATGTTATGGCATCTTTGTTGTCCCCGTAAAAAATAGCACAATCATATTGGCAAACATAAGCTTGTAACCTAAACCAGCTTCACAAAGCAACATTCTAACATCGTAATAGCTCTTTGGACAATTATTACCATCAGGAAGTACCTCATGTAGCAAATTCAACAACAACTCAAAAGAATTGTCAGTCCATTTGTTCATCACTTTCAAATTCATCAACTTCACAACAAACTCCAGGATCGAAGAATTATTGCATCCTTCATACAAAGGATTATTTAGCGCTTCATGCAGCTTCTCATAACGAGTATTTTCAGTAGCTTTTTGGTTTCCAATTAGATCACTCGCATTGCCAATATTAAATAATGGATGACCAATTGCATCCTCTAATCCTGCTCTTAAGCCAGAAGAATCTTCACCAACGAAATCATCACAACCCATATCTTCTTCATTGATTTCATCCTCATCGTGGTACACCCATCATGTATACGACTTGTCAATTCCTACATTAAACAAATGGGCATATTATGGAGTCTCGAATTGAGACAATTAGAACACGGGCATAAAGTTAACCCGTTGGAGTTCAATGTATGTTGAGCAACATTTAAAAATTCTTTTACTCCATCCATATACTCAGTCGAAACCCGATTCACATTCTTCACCCACTGATGATTATAGCTAAAGATGATGAATAAAAAACAATCAGCTTTTGCATACATATTCTTTGGAAGTATAAAAGGCGTGAATATCAAAGACTATAATTGCATACATAAACCAGTCTAAATTGAAGGATTGGTGTATTACATATCAGTAACACAGAAAGAAACTATGTACTACCTTAAATTTAAAAGATTTGATGTTGTTCATGGCTTGAGAGTTGAGAGATTGGATCTGTTGCAACATAAATAAGTAGAAATTAGTGTACCATTTAAATAATAAAATTGTCATGTCATTATGTGGACTACCATTTTATTACACTAATCGAACCTGTTGAACCATTACCAAGTTTTATGTATTAAAATAACCCTAAAGAGTTGCCTGTGGTTATATTTCTTGCATTCTTTTAGAATCTATCAAAAATTGGTTGGGAGAAGTACATGATAAATCCAGCCACTCATAAGTTGGTAAACATAGAGCTAATCAAAATTACTTTATAGGTTAGTGATTATGTAACATAAAAAAAACTAAATAAATATAGATGCAACCTCAATTATACCACAGAGTGCTATATCTGCAACATCAAATAGGCAAACAAATAGGACCTGGACCTAAAAAGGCCATGCGAGGCTGATCTGCTGCAACATTATGCCCGATTGGGCTGATATGCAGGTCTGTGGGGATGACAGGGGGCCTCATACAAGCCATGCGTGGCATGGTGGGAACTGGGAAGCTGCTGTGGCCTGTGCGAGTGCCTGGTGGGACTGGCGGAGGGGCTGGGCAGCATGCTGTTTGGCAGGTGTTGTGACCCTGGTGACTGGCCAGAGGGCCCCCTGTGGCGTTGTGGTTGTGTGCCTCCCAAGGCCATCATGGGGTTGGGGGCTGCTGTAACTGGCAGTGGCATTGGCTACTTGTGGCTGAGGCCTGGTTGTGGCATGGGTGAGGCCCACATTTGGCACACTTGCGACACATGGATGGCACTATTGGTGGCTTCGCTTTTGCAGTGAAAGCCATTGGGCAAAATGGAAACATATTTTTAAAATGTGTATGCTTCAAAACTGTAGTGTGCTTAAATCATGAAAATGTGATAAAATCATTACATTAAGCTCATATTTAGCAATGCGTAATTATTAAAAAATTCAGTATGTTCGTAGGTCTCAAAGCCAGATGTGGAGAAATTAATGTACCAGAAATTGGAGTCATTGGATGTGGTTCATGACTTGAAAGTTGAGGGATTGAATCTGTTGCAACAATACACATAAGCAGAAACAAGTGTACATTATGTTACTTGCAAATATAAAGAAAAAAAGTAAACATTATATAAGTCAATAGGAATACTAAATTTAACAACAAAAATATTGTACTCGAAACTAACCAACAAATGTCAAAAAAATCATGCAAATGAGTCATCATCGTCACTATTATGATTCGGATCAGTCGAATCATGATCAGTCTCACAATCAAGTATATATTTGTTATTCAAAAATATTCTACCCAAATCATCATGTCCGTCGCCAATATCTATTAAGTCATCCACATTCCACATGGACATTTGCATTACGTATTGCTAGAACTGCCTCATATGATAATGACTCTGCAGGGCCGGTTCATCTGAGGTCCCGTTTCTAGGCACCTCGCAGAGGTTGGTTTTCATTATAACACATAGCCCTTAAACTAAAAACTTTCATAATCATGCAGCGGAAATGTAAACATAGTTTGATAAACAGAATTCAATAAAGTGTCTGTATCAAAATCTTATCGAATTGCCAAAACCAACAGATCGTCTGGATTGATGCCCGAGCTCCACGCTTTCTCTTATCATAGCTTTAACCCGACATACATGCTAAATCAAGTCAGCTTACGCTGGTGAGTTTTAGTTTTCATAAAACATCATAATCGTTTAGTGAGTTAAACATTTTAACATGAAAGCGTCATATCATACACATAAACCATAACACATAACCATATCATCATCGTAGCCATATAACCATCGTCATCATCAAAACCACTGTCATCAACAAGAGCAGTGGGCTTATGCCGGCACAAGGCTCCATGTTTATAGTCCGATCGACTCTTACCATGTTTATAGCCCGATCAACTCTTACCATGTGATAGGAATCATAATCATAATTAGTTATATTAATTGTTAGTATGTTCTAGAGAAGGGTAGTAAGGGTAATTCATCCTTTAGTTTGTTAGATGTAGGCTTATATATAGAGAAGGCAGGATAAGTGGTGGGGCATCCAGAAGTAATATTAGAAATTGGTTAGCCTCTTAAGGTTGGTCTCCTGCATTGCAGTGAGAAGAGGGCTGTGCCCTGGAATTGTAATCCTCTTTTGGGTAATACAATACTAGTTCTCTTGTTTATCATTTCATTTTCATCTGTTAACGATTGTGGTTTGGGTTGAATCTTCATCATTGGTCCGACCTGCCGCTGATCTGCCGGTGAATTGTTGTTGTTCGGTTTTCAACAGCCGGTCATCTTCGTTTTATCATGAATTTTTCAGAATTCAAAGCTTCGTGGGAGGCAGAACGTGCTGCAGAGAGGGAATTCCGCAACACCATTCTCGCTTGGATGAAACGCCATGACAATCAGAAGGTAGATGGAGCATCTGGATCTGGTAATGAGTTCAGCAGATCTGATTCTCAGGGATGGCTACAAAAGGAGTTTCAATCCGAGCTACTGCAACGATTTACTGGTTTCGAGATTCCTAATCCTTCTGAGCAATCGAATTCGATTCATGCTACTGGAATCGATTTTGCCGCCGGTATGGAGGTCGCGCACGACGCCAGGGCCGCTCCTTTTCAATTTTGTTATTCAATTGGGTTTGGGCCTTTAACTGGTGATGGGCTTCCTATGTTGGGCCTATCAGAGTCCAAACCAAACTTTTCTTTTAAAGCCAATGATCAGAAAAGCATTTCACGATCGGATACGCATCGCCACTTCCCTTCCAAATCGGGATCGTCGACGGCAGAGGAGGATGATGGAATAGTGGATGCCGGATTTCATGAGCAACAACCGATTGATAGATCTTCGGGAACAAGCAACTCCAGTGGTTTGTTTTCACTCTCCAATTCCAATTTCGGAGGTATTGAGGCGCCGACGGGAGTTCCGGTGCCGACGAGAGTTCCTGTGCCGACAAGAGTTCTTGGTGGCTTCGCAATTCATACTCCGTCGGAGCAATTAGCTGCGATCCAACAATTGGATTTGATTTCCGATTCCGATATAGAGGATATATGGCGCCCAACTTCTGTCGATCGTACGCGTTCTCTTTTTCTTTCTCATTATCAGACTTTCTTTGGGCCTTTGACAAGTAAAGGTGATGGGTTTCTAGTGTTGGGTCAAGGGAAGCCCAAAAATGTTACTACACCAACATTAATGGAGCGTGATTTACCTGTTTGTTCCAACAAGCTTCATTCGGTGCCCTTCATTAAATCAGGGTCTATTCCAATGGAAGGAAGTGCCAATATTTCGCGTGATCTAGTAGTTTTATATCCTTCACGTTTGGATTGGAAAGGACGTAAAAAGAAAAGAATTTGTTTGCGTTGGGGAAACAGATACGGGCCAGCTCACAAATGTCCGGAAGGAAAGACAATTGGAGCAAATCACGTTTCATAGTTCACTCCCAAGTCTTGAGGACAAGACTTTTAAATAAGAGGGGAGTAATGATAGGAATCATAATCATAATTAGTTATATTAATTGTTAGTATGTTCTAGAGAAGGGTAGTAAGGGTAATTCATCCTTTAGTTTGTTAGATGTAGGCTTATATATAGAGAAGGTAGGATAAGTGGTGGGGCATCCAGAAGTAATATTAGAAATTGGTTAGCCTCTTGAGGTTGGTCTCCTACATTGCAGTG
>CM018691.1:91373855-91489005 GCA_009363875.1 Mikania micrantha | reverse complement strand
GAGTTGTATAGGTACAACAAAACACAAGATCAACACAAAACACAGACTCATAAACTTATACGATATAGGTGGTAACTAGCTGGTGCTAGCAGACACAAACTATCGCAAAACAAGAACTACACTATCATGTGAGTTCACGACCCTTTTTAATCTTTTCTTTCCGTAGGGGAGAAAACATGCATACAAACGCTTTTGATACAACAAACATTTTTTGATACATACTTACATGCTTTATCATTTATACATGTGTGCACAACATCACACTAAGTCCAAAACACACCTTGAACCGTTAATAGCGCATGTCACACAATGTGGTAATTCCGAATATACTATTTGGGCCTGACAAGCCCCTTCCGTCGCATCATATGGCCAAACCAACTGGAGGTCAGAAAGGATGCAAAATTGACCAAACATAAACAATGCCATTGTTTGTGATGGATATTGGCGGACATGCAACCAACAGTCAGCTTCGGTCGAACCGCATATGGTATGGAAACACATTGACTAGCTATCAATAGATATTGCATTTTAATTTTTATGTATTACTTTAAACACTTACTGTTGAACATTGTTATAAAACATGTGCTCTCACCAACCATTATGTTGACGTTACTTGCATTCTTTTCTCAGGTCACTAAGGCACGTGCTCAGGATATGATGCTAGGATGGAGTCTCACGCATCTATGTTGTGTCTTGAAACATCTGAACAAAAAATTACTTTGGTTTTAATGTGTAATGTTTTAACAACTAAAACTTCCGCACTTTATAAATTGGTTGAAGAGAACGTTTTCAGATTAATCTTTCGCAACTCTGATTTATGAAAATCGTTTTTGTCCAAATTATTGGATATACGTATGTAAACAAACATGCAAGTCTCGCAAGTGTGATCGAAGACTGTGATCCTGACTATCACTGGCATCGTTACAATTAGTAGCCATATCACAAATTACCAAATTCAAACTATGGCAATCACATGGTGTATAAAATGCTCTTGGATTGATATCTAGTAATCTCTTTTGCACACCTTGATGTTTACCTTTCAAATCTGACCCATTATCATAGCCTTGACCTCTTAAATCATTTATATCTAGTCCTAGTTTACTAACTTCTTCAAAAAGAGCATCAAAAAGACCTTTTCCAGTTTTATCATTTACTTTTAGAGATTCTAAAAAATATTCTTAACTTCTATAGGACTTTTTGAAATATCTAAACATCTTAAGATGATTGTCATTTGTTCTATGAAGTTTTTCATTCATTCAATGAAAAGGTAAAGTTGGTTTGCTAATCTTTTTAACAAGAGATTATTCTTATTAATACATTTTTCCAATATTCTTTTTCTTTATTTATTAGATCTTGAGTTTCTTTATAAGTTGTTTATTACTAGTCAATCTTATCTCCAAATCAATCCATGCTTTCATATTGCTAACGTGTATAGTACTTTTTCATACAATTTTAATTTAGAAATAATGTTTACCCAATTATTACCACCTTCATCTCCTAGCTTGCTAGTACATTGATTCACATCAAATAACTTACAACAAAAACAAAATACTCTATCTAATTCTTTTAAATAAATCAACCAATTTCTTTCATTCTTTTCTCCATTAGGGAACCTTTTCTTATAAATAAAAAACTAACCTTCTATTTTTGTTTTTGCATTTTTCGGACCTTTATATTCGTAAAACTTTACTATCCCTCTTTCTACAAGTGAATCTCTTAATTTAGTATTCAATTTATTCCATAGACTTGGATCATCAATATTTGTAGGTTCGTTTACTTGATTATTTTTACTATCATCAACATTAATATGTTAGTCATTTGTATCTTCATCTTCATTATTATTTGTATCTACATCTAAACTTATATTCTCATTTTAATTTATAGGTTCATCAATAATTATTAAATCATTTGAATTTATATTTACATCAAAATTTTCATCTTCATTATTATTTGTATTTTCATCTAAACTTATATTCTCGTTTAAATTTATAGGTTCGTCAATACTTATAAATTTATACTTTCCATATTTACATGTTCATTATTATTTGAATCTTCACAAAAACTTGTATTCTTATCTAAATTAACATGTTCTTTTGTGGGTGTTATAAACTTAAGTAATGAGCCTCTTTGTGATTAAATTAAAGCTTCCACTTTTCTTTTTTTGCCCTTTTTGAATGATCGAAGTTCTGTTTACGATATCTATTTGACATTTGAAAACATATTGTTTTAAATCAACCTATATAGTCAGGTTAAAATGTAGCCAAAATAAAATCAAAATTATTCAAACCCAAAATCAAATAAACAATATTCAACCCCAAAATCCAAATAACAAAGAAATATAACCTAAATCAAATGGATATAAGCCTTAACTCATTAAATAGCAATTAAGACGCCCACTAAATTAAAACAAATCAAAGCAGACTAATATTGCAGACATGAGATAATAAATTATAAGCCCTAATACAAATCAAATAATCAGCCCTAATTCTAAATCAACTAATAATAAGACTTAACATAATAAATACGATTAACCATCAAATAATCAGCCCCAAAATCAAATGAAAATTATAAGCTTAAATAGAAGAAGTAGGAACGACTAACTAAATAAGGAAATGTTACCAATCGACTTCCACGAATGCCAGGGCTGAGTGACTAGCAGACACCGTCACACCATATACCATACAGTCATACCAAATACCAATCGAGGAAACGACTTCAATAGTTCATCAATCGAGGAATCAACTTCAACAGTTAACAATCAAGGATCGAGGAATCAACGTCAAAGATGCTTAGATACAAAAATAATAACGACAGTACATAGCGTATACATATTTACCGACCGCCAACGTCGTGTTTCCCTCTCATCTGGACTGCCGCTCAACAGCCTCAAGAAGACGCCTTATTTCCCTCTTCTCTATAGTTTACTTCATCTCTCCTCAAGAAGACGTCTTGTTTTCCCTAATCTTGTAAAGAGTGAATGTGTGAATTGATATGGCACCAAGCACCTGTTATTTCAATTTGTAAGGCCCTGAGCCTTTGATTGGCTCATTAGACCGGCCTCACAGATCAAATTTAGGTAAATCTAAATAACCCGAACTAAAATCAATAATCTAAATAATAATTGAATAATTTTTTTTCCTTCTAATTTTTGGTCTTCTTTACTTTTTCCTAATTTGTTTTTTCAAACATTTAGTTTAAAAATCACATAAAACGTACAAACCTTTTTTGACATAACAAATAATTAGACAACATGATTGGATGTGAACAAACACATAGACCACTTAAATACTTGAAAATAGTGATGAACTCAATTAATAATCTTTAGAATATTGGTCAACCTACATTCACCAAAGGGTCATGCTCTTCACTCTACTAAATTAAAAACATGAAAATAAATCCTTTAACCAAAGAACAAAAATATAAACGAATATTTAAATAAAAATTATCTTTGCATAAAACATAGAAGCTATTAAGATTTGACACGTGATGTGGTCAAGAATTAAAAAAAAAGAGAGGAAAAAGCAATGATAATTTGAGTATAACTTGTTTTGTTAAATTTTTTTGAAGTTAACCTTATTTTTTAAATGTTTATAACTTTTTTATAAAACATTATTTCTTAAAAAAATTACAACATAAAACTGAACTTTTTAATTTTGAATATGAGTATAATACTGATATATATATATATATGTGTGTGTGTGATAATTATTTTTTAAACTATACAAATTTTGGTACATGTAATGTATTTTTAAAACATTTACCATTTGTGAAGAGTATATTGGATTTTCATGTAATGCATTACATCAAAATGTAAAACAAAGAATACAATATGAAAAAAAACGTATTACAACATAATATAACAGATAAATATTGAATATATAAACAGTATAACACATTAGCACAATAACTTTTTTAAATATATTAACACCATACTCAAATTAAAACGCTCAATTTTTGTAGTTTAATTATTTAATAAAAATACTCTAGCATGAAAAAGTTATAGACACTTAAAAAAGAAAAATTTAGAAACTTTTTTTCCTTTTTACAAAATTTTAATCTCAATAATTAATTCAAAAAGAAGTCTAAGATTATTTTTAACTTTTTTTGAGAAAAATTCTTTTTAGGAGATTCAACTCCTGTAAATTTAAATACGCTGAAAATTGAAATTTTTTTACATTCGAATCTGAACTGAATATGAAATATGAAATAAGGAATTCGGGATTCGGTTTATAAGAATTGAAAATTAGAACAAAAAAATTGGGTCAATTTTATAGTTTCGGGTAAAATTTGTATTTCTTTCTATTTTTTAATACTCTGATGAATATTGTATTATTATTTTTAGCTTATATATATATATATATATATATATATATATATATATATATATATATATATATATATATATATATATATATATATATATATATATATATATATATATATATATATATAGGAGAGGTTCCATAGAAAACTTCCATCTTTGAGAAAATTTAGAAAACTAATCACATTTGTTATCAATCAATTTTATTTTTCGTTTTTTATTTTACATTTTGTTTATTATAAGATTGAATCTGTTAACAAAAAGAAAAAATCGTACATTAAAAAAGAAATCTCGATATACTAAGGTATGCTTAGGAATCAAATAGGGTGACAAAAATCTAATATTTTTTATATTTTTTTTCCTATTTTCAGAACGACAGTTCTTAAATAACTTTCAAGCTAATCTATTTATTAACCATAAGCCTTAAAAAATATGTGGGTTGGGTAACGAGTCAGAATGGGTGCTAGTTAGAACGGATTTTAAGCAAAATCAATTTGGGTCGAAGTTGATTGTTTTAAAAAATATCAATTTTGTTTAAGCCAAAATGTGTTGTAACCAAACAAATAGTCTATTAGGATAATTTTTATTGATTTTCTCATCAAATATGTTATTTATCATTGTTAAACATTTGAATATATTGCATTTGCATAGTTTTTAATTTACTCATCTTGACCAATAATATATTATAAAGTTACCCATTTCAACAGTGACGAAGCTTGAAAAAAAACTCGAAGGGGACCGAAGGATTTTTAAGAAGAAAACAGAGGGGGCCAAATGATTTTTAGGAAGAAAACGAAGGGGACCGAATGATTTTTAGGAAGAAAACAAAGAAAACTGAACGATTTTTTACAAAATACTACTAAATCAACACTTCTGACCAGAAAAAAGAGGGCTGAGGCCCCCCGGGCCCTAAGAAAGATCCATCCTTGCATTTCAACCTATTTCATATTATAGTGTTACTCATTTCAACTTATTATATAATATTTTCTTACCCAAACCAACCCATTTGTGTTTGATTTGGGTGAAATTGCCACCTCTAATTAATAGAGTTAAAACCTATAATCTTCTATTTTAATAAGATGTTTATTAAATAAGTTACAACTTAGTGACGACTTTTTATATGTGAATGATCATTTCCAATGCTTGGTAATAGGGCGGAACTAGTTTGAATCATGATAGATTGCTAGATGAGGGTCATGACTCATATTAAACAAATACTGGTTTGAATGAGTTGTTTTTAAAAATTATAAATTAGTTAAAGTTCAAATGAGTTTTAACTTAACAAATAATCTATTTAAAAATAATCAATTCAATAATTTTCTTGTCAAATATGTTATTAATCGTTTTTACCCGTTTGAATTCATTCGATTTATATAGTTTTAGATTATTCATCTTGAATCATATTTTGTTAAAGTATTACGCATGCATTTTAACTCGTTATATGCTATCGTGCTACCCAAACTTGCTTAAAAGACAGTCATGGCAAGGTTTTCCAGTTGTAAATGATAATGAGTTGATGAAACAACTCTGCCCAAACAATACATTGAACCATGTTTTAAATTTGAGAGAAAGAGAATTTATAATAAAAAGGTGTTTTAGTGTAATAAGTGTATGACTGATTTAAAACAATTAGATTTATAATTTAATGATTAAGAATAAGTTGTATAGAAAAAAATAGTGCAACGTTATATTAGTAAATGACACTTTTGTTGACTTTTTATCATGCTTCCTTATTTTTTAAATGATTATAACTTTTATATATGATATTATTTTTAAAAATACACAAGAAACAAACATTTTGTCTTTAAAACAAGTATATTGTTATATAAAGAATTTTAAAAAAATACATTTTCAAGCACCTTGTATATTTGTAAGGCGTCATTGTGTATTTTTATCCGGTATTGTATCTTTTTATTAGACATACCGTCTTTTGCTTATCATCGTGTGTTATTATTTTTCTAAAATGATGATTTTTTAAAACCATAATGATGAAACAAAAGAATTACATACATTTTTATGTAAATCATAATGATAAAACAAAATACAAATTCGTCTAATAAATAAATAACAATGACAAAATAATATCAAATAGTCAAAAATGTAAGCGCAATGCAATAACCCGAAATATATGTTTAATAAAATAAGAAATTTTGAAAAAAAAAGTTGAAATAATACAAGTGTGTGCTTCTAATATAAAAACATAAAAAATAAATAAAAAATTTATTAAATATATAAAAAAAGTAACAAAAAACAAAGAATAAGCTAAAATTTTTATACAATGATGAATAAATATCACACAATGACCTGAATGTAAAATAAAATGACCAAAATACATTCTTAAAAAATTATAATAATTTGTGTTTTTTAAATTTATTAGGTTTGAAAAGCACCATGGTGAAATAAAACAACAATGTATTTTTAATATATAAAACATTTAAAATATAAATAACATTTAGTAATGCATAAAAGACAATGACGAAATAACATATTATAAACTAAAAAATAAAATAATAATAACGGACATATTACACAAGATTGTGAAGAAGTATAGTTTCATTATCATTATTATTATTATTATTATTATTATTATTATTATTATTATTATTATTATTATTATTATTATTATAAACTTCAGAAAGAATAATTGAAAGAACTAAAGTATGCATCTTAATGTTCAGGTGTTAGAAATATATCTCTGTCAAGCCACTTGAGCCTGTTACATCATGTGAACACACTCAAACCCTATGGAAAAGGTAATCGAACTTACTTAAATATTAACATCTTTCCAAATTTAAATTAATTAAATAAATACACAAAATTTAACTAAGGCGGCAACAAAGCGAAAATTAAGAAAAAAGAAAAGTAAATTAATTTTTGATCCCTTGTCAAACCAATATTATTCACCGTTGAATAAGATTTAAAAAACAAGTGATGTATTATCTATTTATTTCAAAAGTTATAAAAACATATATATGATCTATATTCCAAGAAACAAATAATTAACTTTAAAGAAAAATGTAATTAGTAAATATAAACCATAACTATATAGGATTCTGGTAAAAAAATAACTGAAAAAAGTGTGATCAGAAAGTGTGACTGTATAAAACTATGCTTTCATCAACCCTTTATTTACAATAATTGGAATTCAACCATTGATTATATATCAAATAACCTTAAATCATTCTTACACTTTTATAAAAAAATCTTTTTTTTGTTATAACCTCACCGAACTAGAACTAAGTAATAGTGAATAAACTTAATTATTTGTTGTAGGAAAACAAAAGATAAGAAGATAATCCTAAAAGATTAAATAATATTATCGGTAAAAACAAAATTAAAACTAGTGTTTCATAAGCACTAATATTTATATATAAGATAAGATGACAAATGTTATTAGATTGAAATAAAAAGACATGTCCCGTAGTTGCATTGTAAGGAAATATATTATTAGGTTAAAAAATATGATACCTTGCCTTATAATGATTTTTAGTTCTTTAGAGGAAGGGTTTCAATGAATGAAATAACTTTTTTTTTTTTTTTTTAATTTAGTATATTTTGAATCAACTCATATAGCTCAAACTATTACCTGACTCATGATCTAGATCATAATTCGCCTCATGACCTAATCCGGAACTCAAACCATGGCTTATATCATGACCCAATGCTGTAACATTAATTATGACCGGAATCATGACTTGACACATTACCTAAACCATGTCTCAACTCATGACCAGACATTGAACCATATCGTCATGACGATGATGCGAATACTCGAATCATGGTTCAAACCATCTTCTAACCGATGATCAACCCATGATTAGACCCATGACCCAAACCATGTTCATAAATATGAATTGTAGTTCATTTTCTTTATTTTTTGTTACCTAACAAACAACATAAAATAATAACGTATTTCGTTTCATACATATTAAGAAAAACTAAAATTTAAATAATAATGAAATATTTCATTCTTTTTAGAGTAAATTCCTGATTATGTCTTTTAAAAATATAGCAGCTAGCTGTTTTGTCTTTTAATTTCAAAAATTACTAGGTATGTCCCTATTTTGAAATTTTTGCATAGGTTATGTCCTTTCTCACTAACTCTGTCAATAGGCTCTGTTAAAAGCCTCATGCCCCATCCACGTAATGAGTAAATAATTCGTCAATTCATTCCCCCTTCTACTCCCGGTAAACACACCGCTCTTAAACTTCAAGGAAACTTGCAAGACCATGTAACTCAAATCAAAATCCCAACCCTTACGATCAAAATACCGCCACGATCAAAATCTCTTCTTGTTCGTCAATTCATCTTCATCTCAATTGGAGAAGATGATGACTAAGAGATGGAGCTTTCGAATTCTGGTAGGACCCAAGCTGATATGGAAGAGATTTATGATAATTTGCTATTAGAAGTTCATTTTTTTGTTCATTTGCGTGTATGTGCATATTTAGGTCTAAAAATCTTCTTTTTTTTTTGAACAAATGCAGCGTTGTATCCTACTCTTTTCTCTATTAAACTTCATCATGGTGGTTACTTCACCAACTTTCCCGAAAGAAAGTATGTAGATGGTATGGTTGCTATAGTTGACCTATTTGATTCAGAAAGGATGTATGTAGATGAGTTAGATTGTGTGATGTTCGAGCTTGGGTGTTCACTTGACACAGAGAGGCATTACCATTATAGAATTCTTGATGGAGATTTAGATTTTAGTCTTTTAGCCCTAGGTAATGATGATGATATTATTGGGTTTTGCAAATACACAACTAAGCATAAACTTATGTATGTTTACATTGAACTGTATGAGACCACAGTGCACACATATCGTTGTTCACCAATCAATTGCAGGATTGAAGAATCGACGGATGAGGCTTTAAACATTCTAAATCAAAGTAAAAAAAGAAGGATAAAGGTTATTGTTAGAATGGAATGAGACAGTGGTAGATGATAATCATTTTGACCCATTTTTAGTGGACCTAGTCAAGTAGAAGACAACTCTGGTGTACAAAAGGATAAGGTTGATTAGGTTAATAGTGAAGAGAATAATAATGATGTTGATAGTGGTGAAGAGGATAGTGCTCAGGGCAATGGTTATCACACTAATGGTAATAAATATAATGGTGATCATACTAATTCTAATGAGGATAATGGTGATCACACTAATGGTAATGAGTTTAATGGTGAGGATAATAATATTGATGAGGAAAATGTACAAGACTTTGATTTAAATTTCATACCTCTTGAACAAAGCTATAGTGATTTTGAGGGGAAAGATAACATGCAAGATGAATTTGAGGTCGACATGAGGGATTTTCGGACGCATATTGATGAAGATATGGATGAGCAACAACAAAATGATCATATTGTAGACAATGACATGGAGGCTATAAATAACGTTCAATGGGAAAATGGTGATGATTCTGATGTTTAATGAGACTAGTGTTTGGAAGAATATGCTAAATTATGTTAGGAATGAGAATGAAGCAGGTAGTACTTCCATTTAGGTCAATGTTTTGGTAATAAAGAAGAAATAAATGAGTAAATTTAAGTTGCATGCAACAGAGACAAGGAGGCAGTTGAGAATTATCAAGGATAATCATACAAGGGTAATGGCAGTTTGTTGGGAGGAGGGGGTTTACTAAATGAGGAAGTGTGGTCCAATTTGCAAAAAGCAGACAAAGGAAAAGGACCATAAGGTAAAGATGCAATTAAAAAAACGAACGGACAAAAATTGAAATTTGGTCCAATAAAGACAAAGGCCAAATGAAGAAGAGTGTAGGTGGAAAGGGAAAGAGAGGAACCAGAAATATATCATTGTCCATGGATTTTACTTATTTCCTAAAAGAAAGATTTTGAAACTAGGTTGATAAAGACATTTGTGGTTGAACATAAATGCCTTCCTAGTAGATCAATCAGACATTGCACCTACCAATTTCTAGCAAATCAGTTAATGGAGCAAATAAAGGAAAATCCTATAATTCCTGTCAGGCAATTCAGGAGCAATTCTAAAGAAAGTTTGAGGTAAATGTATCCGGAATGAAAACATTTAGGGCAAAGACATAAACTTTTCAAAAGCTTCATGGTGGTTACTACACACAGTATGGAATACTTAGGGATTATCTTGAAGAATTGGTAAGAGAAAATCTAGGGGAAATAGTGAATCTTTAAGTTGAAATCTAATAGGGTTAGATGGGACTTTCATAAAGAGACCCTACCTTGGACAGGTACTAACCGCAGTTGGTGTTGACCTTAATAATGGGGTATGCCCTGTAGCATATGCTATTGTTGAAGATGAGACTCTTAATTTCTTGACATAGTTTCTTGAAATATTGGCTGGTAATTTAGATCTGGGACCTATGTCTAACTTGACCTTCATAAGTGACTGGCTAAAGGTCAAAAAATAATTGTATAATTAACCATTAGTTTTACTCATTTGTTTTATGAACAATAATTTTTGTATTTAACAGGGAATAATTCCAGCAATTGCAAAGGACATTCCATGTGTAGAGCATCGTTATTGCCTCAGATATATTCATAAAAACATGAAGCTCCAGTTTAAGGGAAAAGCTTATAAGGACTTGAAATGGAAGATTGCCACATCAACAACAGTTGTTATGCTTGAGAGGTTGATGAATGAGCTTAAAGCTTTCAACATAGATGCACATCTATGGCTATCTAAAATTCCTCCAAAACATTGGGCTAGATCATTGTCACACCCCCAATTTTCAACTAACGGAATCATACCGTTTGGGAACGTGACAAACCAGGATCTCAGATCATTAGACATAACGAAGACCTCTATATGAATTTCAAAACATACTTTGGTCTTTAAAACATAACATCAGAGTTTTCAAAAATTTGCGGAAGCGTTACAAAACCAATAACAGTTGTAAAATGTAGATTACAAAACAAAATCCTCAAATGTGTAATTTAAACAATAAATGATAAACATGCATGCGACTCTATCTCCTAGTCCATGCCAGTCTTTATTGCGCGCCTTAGCGTCCTGAGAAAACATGTAAATCAAGTCAACACAAAGGTTGGTGCATAACACAGGTTTTAAGTATTCACAATGTTCAAAACAACAGTTTGAATATCAAGTTTGTAGATAACATAATCACACATGCACAGTCATGATAGCTAGTCATATAAACTATTTACATAAGTGGTCGACACCGAAGCTGACGAATTGCCATGCTATAGCATGTTTTTGCCTTGCCACTATTGTCTAGCACAACAATAGTAAAATGTGTTTGGTCAGTCAAACACCTGCGTAGATCCCATCTACCAGGTGAGGTTTGTCAAACCTAATAGATCTATTTCCAACTACCACGCTTTGCGCTACGGCAAACTAAACGGTTCGAGGTGTGTAAGGACTTTCAATTGCTATGTTGTCACATAATGTAAACAGCTAACTCATGCAAGTGATATGTATCTAAAAAGAGTTTGTTGCACATGTTTTCTCCCCCAAAACAGTTTAAAATAAGAAAGGGCCGTGTACGCACCTTTGATAGTTGCAGAATGATCAAACGCACTTAAACTCGCGTAGAAAATCTTCTACGAAGAATCTGTGATTAAACAATAACTTAGTGTTATTCGAGATGTCGTTTTGTGCTTGAAATCACATACGTGTCAACACACGTATGTTAGAGTGTTAAGAATGTGCATACGTATGTACGCGTGCCTTTGAAATCGTTTAAATAAAATCATATTTGATTTTATTTAAATAATCGTAATTATACGCGATTTCGTTTTCGGATTAAAATATGAATTTTATTATTTCACCGCGTCCGTATTCCCATTACGGTTCCAACGCAACTTGAACGGGTTAAATCGGAGTTCGCATGTGAAAGATATTCCAAAAATACCAAAAATGGCATTTTTTCCAAAAACCCGGCCACCCCCTGGCTCGAACCCGCGACCCTTCACACGCAACACACACACACTACCATCTTCGCCCGCTAGGGTATCGCAACAGAACTCAGAATTAAATTGTTTTAAACATAATCTGATCGGTTCCCCATTGTTATTATAGCCGAAGCAACAAGGATCCAATTGACCACGAATTCGAACCTAATCAGTCCCAAAGCCATAGGGTTTCTATTCCATATATTCGGTCGACTATTCAGGTGCTTATAATTTACAAAATGATTAACAATAACCTACTAAATCGGACATTAACAGTCTCGAACTCGAGTTCTTGAGCCCCAACTCAAAATCATTCAATTCGTTCATGCATTACAAAATTGATAAAGGGTTATCAATAAACAACCAATTCCGAAACTGTCTGGGTTGTTTAACTTGATTTTTCAACTCGTTCTAATCAAAACCCCCAAAATGTTTTAACTCAAGAACCCTAGAACTTGATCATTAACGATTCGTTATGATATTATGAAATTGAGATGTGCTTATTGTTAATCGGTGGGTTCTGAATCTGATAGCACCATTTGATTTAACTTTTAAACCCATCACGATCGAATCCCCCAAAACCGATTATGTTAAGAACCCTAGAAATCGAAATGCTATAATTCGATGTTGTTAGCCTAAATTGATTTGGGATTAACCTTAGTCGGCTATTTATGAAGCTACCCATGTAATCTATTTCGATTATTACACTGATTAAACAAGGAACCCCCAAAACCGTTTTGTCTAAGAACCCTAGTAATCGAATCTATACAATTCGAGATCTTTGAATGAAATTGTGTTATGTGTATGCTTAGTCGGCATGTTTAGTGTGTGTAGGAATAGACACTTACTTGTTTTGATCCCGATTCGATGGAGTTCGTCTTTGAGCCCTAATTTCGGTCCCCTCGATATCAATTCTTCTGCCCGACTTGTTTTGCTCCAAATTGTTGAATGTTACAGGTTCTGAATGTGCCGATTGATGCTCTGGAATACTCAATTTGTAATGTAGAAGTCGAATTATACAAGTTCTAACACCCTAGTCGACGGTTTCGACTTTTCAATAATTGGGAGTTTAATTCGATCATAAATCCACTTAGTAACGTATAATTACTGTTAATGATCCATAATATGAGTTGATTGAAAGGTTTATTCAATCAATTTCAGTGTAATAACCCAAATTCGAATTTTCCCACACTTACATACACGAATTTTGACTTTTATAAGTCAAAATCACTATTATCATCACTTATAGACTAATCCTTGAGATTAAACACTTAGAACCTGGTTTTTAATACTTCTTAATCCTTATAGACTATTCTGGATCAATAATATGTCATTTTGATTAACAAAGTTAAATCAAAAACCCCGAATTATCATTAATTGGTTCAATTTGGAATACTATTGAGCTAAATTAATCCATTTGAGCCAATTGGGCCTACCTTAGGCTCATTGGGCCTACCTTCTGTCCACTTGGGTCTCACAAAATATAATTGGGCCTACCTTGGGCCTTGAATTTGTAATTGGGCCTCCCTTGGGCCTCAGGTTTGTGATTGGGTTTACTTCCTATTCAATTGGGCCTCATAACTACTATTGGGCTTCATTGGCCTACCTTGGCCTTATTGGGCCTTACTGGGCCTTCTTTGGCCTTACTGGGCCTTCTTTGGCCTTACTGGGCCTTACATGACTTATTGGGCCTGTGATCTAACCATTTTCAGTTAACAGGGTTAATCCGAAAAGTCGGATTGTCACAATCATGTTTTTCAGAAAATTTTTCAATTAGTTGGGCGATGTCACATTTGGTATTAAATATACTTTTAACCTATGCATGTAGGGCCAAGTTAGATGTGTTATTAAATAACATGTGTGAAGTTGTAAACTCCAAATTAGTTGATGGTCAAGACAAGCTCATTATAACGGTGCTGGAGTATATAAGAGAATATATGATGAGGAGGTTGATATTTGCACTTTTTTATTTAAATGTAGCAAATAGTATTTATTTTGATGGTTATCTTATATGCAACAACATTGTAAATGTTCTGAAGATGATTGAGAGGTTTAATGGTTTCCTAACTCCTACAGCTACCCGATTGTTTGAAGTAATAAAGAATGAGGCTACTAAATACACAGTGATTTGGAATGGGAAGACCATTATCAGGTTAGTGGGCCAGGTGGTGATCAAGTTGTGGTGGATATGCATAGTCAGACTTGTGTGTGCAGGAAGTGGGAGATCAAACGAATGCCTTGTAGACATGTGGTAGCAACTATCTGGATATGGCAGCAAATGGGCAACAAGTGGGGCTACATGAGACATTTCTTGATCCCATTTACATTTTGGATAGATGGAAGCACGTGTATAACTTCAAAGTCTACTCAATCTATGGTTTATTAATGTGGGCTAAGTCAAGATGTCTAATCACTCTTGTACCACCAACTCATCATTAGCCTATAGGTAGGCCTAAAAAGGTTAGAAGGGAGTTAGTTGTGGAACTAGAAGTTGCTATCAAAGGTGGGAGGTTGTCAAATCATGGGTTGAAATATACATGCAACACATGTAACAAGGAAGGGGCACAATAGCAGGGCATACAAAGGTCAAGAAGCAGAGCTTAGTTTGTTTTTGGTTTAGTAAGTTCGTGTTTTGAACAATTACCAAAATTTTTTTGTTATGGTTTACTTCTTATGTCATATGGTTGTTATTTCCAATCCTTTGAACATCTATGTAATAGTTTAATTATTTAGTCTGCTTATGGTTTCCTTATTGTTTACTGATCTACGTCATATGATTTTGTTATTTCCAATCCTTTGAACATCTATGTAATAGTTTAACTAAAGTGCATTAGAATATGTGGCGCCCGTCTCCTAGGACCATCACTAAAGCGAATTTATAACAGAGATAAGCAGCAAAACTTTTATTAATATAACACAAGTTCCAATACAAGATGCCAGCATGATATAATTTACATCATTATACATATGCCAAAATTTCCATCAGCTTGCTATTCTTTCCATCATACCTTGCCCTTGCCATGGCTACAAGAAGCCTTATCTTTCCCTGATATGCATACTCAAAGGGATCGGTTTTCACTAGTGAGTTCTAAGTTTTCATCATATAAAAATTAAGATAACACAACTAGAAAAAGATTTACATGACACATTTTAAATAATAATAAAGAGAATTCATAATCATAAAACAGACAAACTTTGTGCAAAAAGTTTTAAAGCAATAATCGGGTTACCAGAACCCAAAACCACTAGTTACCAAAACCCAAATACCAATCCACCAAGTGCACAATATGGTTACCACCTACCAAATCCATAGTGTGGTAGTCCTTATATTGCATATATAGTAATATCAAGCCACTGTCTAGGGTCACGTTCACCCTTTGCAGGCCCGGTCGCCACCAACCAAATATAGTCAATTGATCAATTAACCTTCCTATACCAACACATATGCCTAGGTTGTTTTCCAGCAGAAACAAGCAAGAAAGACAGGCACGAAGCTTGTTTTCACATATATAGCAAGTACACCGTCGATCATGGTCAGCACATTTGTCAAAAACAAATTTTGACCCAGACTGCACACTTATTGAATTATAAAACCTTTTTTTCTTTTTTAACCCAGCACCACGGTGCCTAAAATGTTTTAAAAACCTATTTTAGGACTTGTGTCCAAATCATTGTCGTAAAACGTTTATAAATAATCCATTTAGTCTCAACTTGTGGCACACAACCATAATGCATATCAAAACATTTTCCCCATGCCCATAAAGCACATCACTTTTATATATCTTTGAAAATCATTCAACTTGTACTATCTCGAGTACGGCATCCCAAAACCATGTTTAGACCAAATATTTATTTGACATGTTCAACCCCACGGGCAAAAATCATTGTTTTACAAACACTCAATTATACAAGCACAAGGTCTCAGACATACGTTAAATATAATATTTTCAAATACAAACAATTTATAGTATGCATATCAGCCCAACACATTTTAAAACATAAAATAGGCATCATAGAACTCACCTGATTGATCCCGAACGGTAAACTTAATCTCGCACACTGATGTCACGTTTCCCTAAGGAATCATAACAAGCTGGATATCGTAGAAATATCATAACAATATTCACATATCCCATAAAACATTCATGTTTCTAAACAGACAACGCAACGATATGTTAAGATATCTCCAATACGAGTTTTTTACTCATTACTTTAATCCAGGGTGTTCGCCGTATCACACAGGCATAACCACATCATATAAAAGGCTTTATTTAGTCAATACAGCCCCATACATACTCATGGAGACAACCTTAACATTTAAAACTTAAGCATAAGCTTACCTCGTTATATCTGGACAACAGCTTGCTTAGCCGACTAGCTAGTCTCGATTAACTGTCACGTGCTTCCACACACACAAGTGACCTCAAAGGACGTTTATGGGGGTATTTATGTTGTGATAATAAGATTGGAACTTGAAACTTTGGGCAAAAAATAATGAGGTACGAACTATTTACGGGAACTGGCACGCGAATCGAGATAACCACGCTGCGACACCTCGTCGAACACGTGTCAACTCACTATGACATGTTACAGAAACCCTAGACACATGGAAAGGCTATAAAACATGTGGCATGCCACCTAGGACGCGTGTCCGTAAACACGCTTAGTGTCTTGAAATTGTTTTTCGCTATTCTGGCTTCATACGAACTCCGTTTTGCGCATCGTTTTTTCCCACGTTCACGATTTTTAAATACCTTTCCAACCATATCAAAAACTCCTCCTAATGATGTATTGATTATATAGCTCATTTAATGATTATAGTTCAAAAATCGTTTTATCATAACTTTCATTCGGAGAATCGTTTGGCAATTCCGCTTTCCCTCATTGTGATAATTAGTTTGTAGTCATGATAATGTGATATTATAAATTCGTAACCACTTGCTAGTGTCATGTGATCACTCTTTATAGAAAAGTTACCGTATAGTGAATTTATCATTTCATCATCAAAACACTCTTCATAGGAAAATTGAAGCTCTTTGTTATATATAATTTATTAAAATACTATGGAAAACTGGTTGTTACAAATATACCTCCCTTACATTAGGTTTCGTAGGTTTCGTCCTCGAAACCTGTTATATCAAAAACAAATGGGGATAGAATTTACGCATTTCTTCCTCAGTTTCCCAAGTAGCATTAGACCCGTTACGATGCTTCTATAGAACTTTTACAAGCTTGACATTTTTATTTCGTAACTTCTTCTCACATAATCAAGAATAGCTACCGGATGCTGCACATAATTAAGCTTATTATCGATCTCAATTTCATCATATGGTGTGAGTGAGGCTTCATCCGTCAAGCCCTTGGGCAAGTATGAGACATGGAATGTCGAGTGAATCTTACATAATTCATCCGGTAACTCCAGTTTATATGCAACCTCACCTACACGGGCTAGAATTTTGAAAGGTCAAATATACCTTGGACCTAATTTGTCGTGCTTTCGAAAACGAATAACGCCTTTCCACGGAGATACCTTTAGTAACAACATATCTCTGACTTGAAATTCAATCGGCCTCCTCCTCTTATCAGCATACGACTTTTGCCGGTTTTGTGCCGCTTTCATTCATGATTTAATTTGTTTCAGTCTTTCAGTCGTAGCTCTAACCACCTCCAAGTTTCCCAATTCTTTCTACTTCACCCCAGCATATGGGTGTACGACATTTTCTCCCATAAAACATTACAAATAGCGCCATGTCAATCGAAGAATGGTAACTGTTGTTGTAGGAGAGTCCTGCAAGACGTAAATGCTTATTCCAATTACCTTCATAATCTACCGCACATGCTCGAAGCATATCTTCAAGAGTTTGAATGGTTCTTTCATTTTTTGTCACAACCTGGGCCGGCGGGCCGAACAGAGACCCATCGGGCGGAATAGTCTCGAGGCGTGATTGTCATCGTAGTGATCAGATTGTTACATTGCACATAATAATATGAGAAATACTAAAATGGATTAAATGATTAAAATTAAATTACATATGTTTAATAATTTAATTATATTGTAACTTGACTTGGACATCTGGAATGTGGACATGTTCCAGAGAAGTTACTTGCACAAGTGCAAGTCTTGAATCTTGTATCCGACATGGCCGGAGAGATTCCATGCAGGAGTCGTAGGTTCCTCTAAGGGATCCTATCTTTCTCTCTCTAAAAGTCATCCTGCTTTCACATGTTCTTCACCTGAGAACATGTGAAGTTTGTCAACACTAGGTTGGTGAGTTCACATTGGTTTTGAAAATATTAGGTTTTGTAAAAGGTTTAGTAAAAATCTTTCCAATTACAACGGTTTTGAAAATGGTGTGTTAATGGTGTTGAAAACACCAATGAACTACACAAGTCTGATAGCCTAAACATCATTACTAGTACCATCCCAAATCATCGAAGGTAGTTTACGTATAGGGCATACGTAGAGCCAAAGCTCGTCCGCCAGCCCACCACCCCTTCGGTGATCCACGACGATGTCCTTAACGGAAATTTGACCTTGTCACTTGTGTGTATCTACTCTACACGATTCGACAGAAATTTGTAAAAGTAAAGTTTTGAGAAAGAAGCGTATGCTCTATCTCCTAATACAGGAGACATGTTTTGTTTATCTGAAAACCACACAATTTACGCTCCTTTCTTGTAGTAAAACATTGTTTACTGTGTACTCGTTTGAAACTCGTTCAAGACCAGGTCTTGAACAATTGTTTGATTTGAAAACTCATGTTATTGTTTGTGTGGTCTGTCCGTAATATCACCCATGTGATCATTTACCAAACCTAACTGATATGCCCTTGTGATTAGTTCCCCTGGAACTAATTCAAGTTTTTGTTTCACGTTGTATGCGTGTAATGTACCAGCCGTGGTGCTGGAGGTTGGTTAGACCTATGGTACCATCTACGTTACCGTCGGTTGACCCACGTCAACTAATGCTAAATGACTCTAAAGAGACTTGCTTGAGAATTCCTCAGCGAATTCTTGATGTGTTGTTGTGTGGACACATGCTCTAGTGAATTACCCTAGATAGATACCATGCAAATATTCCGTTTACTTGATTGGGATTCCCATGAAAATGATTGTTCTCAATTGTACACTACACAATTTCACGATTTGTGTCCGTTCACCTCTCGGTTGGGCACAAAGCCTCGAACTGTCGTAGTCAACGAGCATCTCCTAGATGATTCGTGTTTTGAACCCTCGAAACTGGTTTGTTGTTTTTTGTTAAAAAAGTTAAATGGAGCGATGAACGCTCTGTAAAAATGATTAAAAAAGACACTTATTCGTATAACATTCGAATAAGAGGTTGAGAGTTGATCCTTTTATTTAAATCATTTGAAAATAACTTAACTCTTATTCGTTGATCAATCGAATAAGAGTGTTCATGTTCTCAGCCCCAAATAATTTGGAAGTCAGAAAATTGAAAACAAGGGGTCTGTGAACTCACCTGAGGTTATGGGTCATCGATGCACTCGCTCGGGATGTTCTCTCGGTTTGAATCCTGTATTAGAAATCAGTTAGTTAAGTGTTGGGTGGTTGTGTGTTCAATCTTTTGATGTGATTTTGGAAAATGTGTTTTATTTCGTTTTATCTTGATTAGCTTTAAAATTTGGTCTAAGGTTCGGTTCCATCTTTACAAATGGTGTAAGACATGACCTTCAAAACTTAAGCCATTTTTGGCTGTTCTTGGTGCGAATGGTTGGTTCGTGCGAATGGCCTTTATTCACACGAATGGAAAGATGAAAATTCATGCTCTTATTCTTGTGTTCCATTCGTTTGAACGGGTCCTTATTCATATGATCATCACATACGAATGAGTCCATGTCACTCATGTGATTTCTCCTTCGTTCGGCAGCTCGTTCGTGTGACTTTTCTTCAACGAATGAGGCTTCTCCTTCACATTAATGAGCCCTTCGTACGGCGCATTCGCCTGCAAATTCACCAAGAACACCATTTTTTATATCGGTGGTTGTTTTTTAGTGTTTTTATGGTCGAAATTGATGGTAAAACGTTTTGGAGTGTTTTGGTGCAAAGGATCGGTGCTAATACTTGGTGGAGCTCGTATTTGACCGAAATGGAACGAAAAGGGTTGAAATATTGAAATGAAGGTGTTGGGGTTGAAATACACACGATTTGGATGGTGAAATGGTTTGATTTCATGTGAAAAGGCTCGAAAAATCGAATGGCCGAGTGTGGGGTTCGTTTGAGAGAGTTGGGTGAAAAATGGGTTTAAAAAACGGAAGTGTTGCTTTTATAGATGTGTTGTCACATGAATGAGTCATTCGTACGAATGGCTCCCATTCAGCCGAACGAACTGTGACTACAAAGCTTCACCGAATTACACCGGTTCGTACGAATGAGGGTCCATTCGTACGAACGGTTGTGTGTGTTAAAATTTTGATTGTTTATTAAATTTTTTTTGGTGAAATTTCATTAAAATTGTTATTATTTTATATCAACGTTAAAGACTTAGGCTGACATCCGTATGAATCGTCACCCAAACAAACGTGGCGTTGTATTTAACTACTGACATTGTTTGTTACTGTAAAGATATCATTTAGCGTATTCAAAATTAACAAAATATCCACATGGATCGTCACCCATGTTGATATCTACTTGGATCGATACTCCAAATGTTATCCATTCAGGTTTTGTTCATTGTTTTCCCTCACATGTTGTTTTTCTTTTCTTCTAATTCATGTTTGTGTGATTAATTGGATTTTCCTAACTGTTTTAGGAATAACCCGTGTAACGTTGATTGCCGTTTATTGTTGTTATCGTCACTCTCGTAACACAATGTCTTACATTGTGGTTGGGTACACCCTTGGATTTCTGCCTCATGGCAGCTTGGATGCCGGTTGTCACATTTTTGCCATCCGTTTGTGGAATATATGTCATACAAATTAATAGCTTAGATCCCATAGCATCATCGAACCTTTTCCAAAATCTTGAGGTGAAACGAGTGTCTCTATCTGAAACGATCGAGACCGGCACACCATGTTGTGCCACAACTTCATTCACAAATATTTCTGCCAACTTTTCTGAAGAATACGATTCACGAATAGGTAGAAAGTGGGCACTTTTAGTCAATATATAAACCACTATCCAAATGATATCATAACCTTGAGTTGTTCGCGGAAGCTTTGTTATTAAATCCATAGTAATATGTTCCCATTTCCACTTGGTATGGGTATTTATAGTGGTTGTATCCTGCCATATGGGTTTTGGTTTTCAGCTTTAACTTGAGCATAAGTTAGACATCTATTCGCAAATTGCATAACGGTAAACTTCATACTAGGCCACAAGTAGTGCTTCTTTAAATATTGATGCATCTTTGTTGCACCTGGGTGAATAGAAAGTCTTGTGGGCTTCATCCAAAATTTTCTTTCGTATATCCCTGCCACATGGTACCCACATTCGACCAAACCTAGTCTTTACCCCATAATCATTTTCTTCCAATTTTTTACTTGACCAAATATTCTCTTCCTACATACATTTTTCTTATTTTAATGCCTCAGCTTGAGCTTCCTTGAGTTGGTCTAGGATATTTGGAGTTATTACCACTTGACATGCTCCCACCCGAATTGGATAATGGTCACTCTTTCAACTTAAGTGTCAGCCACCACATTGATTTTTCCTAGGTGATATAAGATGTCACACTCATAATCTAAAATTAACTCCAACCATCTATGTTGCCTCATATTCAAATCCTTCTATTCAAATAAGTACTTGAGATTCTTATGATTGGTGTAGATGGTACGTTTGACACCATACAAATAGTGACGCCATATTTTCAAAGCAAATACAATTGCTGCCAGTTCCAAATCATGAGTTGGATAATTTACTTCATTAGGCTTTAGCTGTCGAGAAGCATAAGTGATGACCTTTCCTCGTTGCATAAGCACAAAACCTAATCCTTGATATGAAGAATCTGAATAAATAACCATGTCTTATGTACCATCAGGTAAGGATAGTACTAGTTCTTGAGTCAATCTTGACTTTAACTCTTCAAATGCTTGAATTCATGCACTCCAATCAAACATAACTTCTTTCTTAGTCAAGTTAGTCAATGGTGAAGTAATTTTAGCGAAGTCTTGGATAAAACGCCAGTAATAACCAGCTAATACCAAGAAGTTTTGAATCTTTGTTGGAGTCTTAGGAAACTCCATTTCATTATTGCTTCCACCTTTGTTGGATAGACCATTTGTCGCACCCCGGCCCTCCCATCCCGGACGGGGGCGCGACGGCTGGCTGATCTTGCAGGATCGCAGTCTCTGGTCACACAACTTGCGAGACCTACATGTCTGGTTGTATACGTACATCCAATTTCTTGGATAAAACAGTTTGTAAAATCAGAGTTGCGGAAGTAAGTGTAGGTTATCAAAACAGATTAACATTCATAGATAGTGGAAGCATTAACTTAAAACAGTTTTCAAAATGTTATGTAACAATAGTTGCGGAAGCGATTAAAGTAGTTTGGCAATACATAAATAACATGATCATATGATAACAAATGTTTAATAGACTAAGACACTTAAACAGATGCATGCAACTCCATCCTAGCATCCTAGATCCCTTGTGTGCGTGCCTTAGTTACCTGAGAAAACATGCAAGTAAAAGGGTCAACACAAAGGTTGGTGAGAGCACAGGTTTATCATAAGCAGTAAACATCCAATGTTTAAAGTAAGAGTTGTCATCTACGTATCATTACAATGCAGAATCGATTGATAGCTAGTCAATACAGTTATATTATATGCGGGGTCGTACCGAAGCTGATAGTTGTGCCTCCCGCCATGTCCATCACAAGACAATGGAAAGTGTTGGTCAATATTGCACCCATTCCGACCTCTAGTTGGGTTGGCCTCCCAGGCGTGATGGGTGGGGCTTGTCAGGCCCAAATAGTACTATTCAAGATTACCACGCTAGGCGCTACATGCTTCTAACGGTCCGTGGAGTATCGCGAGGACTTTTAGTTGTGATGTGGTCCACACATATACATATAGTGATAAAGCATGTCCATAGGTAAACTAAAATGAGTTGTTTTCCAAAAATAGTTTATCATGCAATGTTTTCTCCCCCAAAGGTAGAAAAAGTAAAAAGGGGCCGTGAACTCACCTGTTACAGTAGTCCCGGTGAATGTGTTCGCGTCTGCGAATGCTAGCAATCCTGCTAGTAAGCACCTATAACCATATAGGTGTGAGTATGTGTTTTGTGATGTGTTGTATCCCATACAACTCCAAGTGTCGGTGTGCTCAACCGAGTGCGTGCGTGTTGACTAGTGAGACTCGACGAATCGTTGGTGACACGACTGTTGTGTTTATGTGCCTTAATGCACATAAGACACCAAAATGCATCATATGACTCTAATCTCACAAGTTACCATTTTTATAAGGTTTCCAATTTAGGAAAGTGTGGTTATGAAATCCCATTTCATAAAGTTAATACTATTAATATGATTGTAAAACACGTTTAAACCCTTAAAACATGTCGTTTGCGCATAAATCACCATTTATGCCGTTTTGCCCAAATAAAGTTTCCTAAAATAGTAAGTTTATACAAAACCATGTTTTTGACAAAATCAAATATCCATGTTTGTTTCTAAACATTCCAATACACATTTGACATCATCTAGACATGTCTAACATGTCTAGATCATCACAAATCCAAGACTTGCAACATAAAAGTTTCCTTTTATGGCAAGTGTACCAAAACATCATCACATCAACCAATAACTAAACAAAACTTGAATCTAACATTCTTATGCTTTAAAATCAGTAAATCTATAACATCTACATAACAAATCACCAACAATCTCGTGCACAATAACCGTATGGAGTTGCATGTGGGTTATTACCCATTGCATGTACGATCTAACACTAGGAAAACGTTTAAAACTACCTTAGACGCTCTTAGATGGATGGATTTGATCTGGAGAGAAGCTACAAGTGCTTGATGGAGACTTTCTTGTTTGTAGATGGCTTCCAAGGCTTCTTCCTTAAGCTCCAATGATCAATGAACACTTCAAGTTGCAAAGAAAGGCTTTGCTAGTGATTCCAGATGATTTGGAAGTGGATTCCAGTGGGTTTCACTCGATTTTGAGTGGAATTGCTCGGTGGGGTGTAAAGGAAACCGAACAAATGAATTAGGGGTAGTTTAAATACAAATTTCGATCTGCATGGCCTTCACGTACCGCGAAGGCCGATCAAAATTTCTTATCGCGTACCGCTATGGGATTTGGGAGTCTCGACTCCCGGTTTGCTTTGCGTATCGCGAAGCCTTTCGCGATGGGGTTGTCGCATACCGCGACGGGTCCAATTTCATGTTTTTTAACTTCGATGATTCGATTTCGTTCGTACTCGATTCCTAACGCTTATCCTAAATATCTAATGCACGTTTAAGCACATAAATACAAAGTAGCACATAAGTTTGATTGATCATCAACGTTCGTGAGACTCGTGTGTGTTTTTCGATAATTCCTCGAATTATCTTCGATAGTTTGTGTTCGTGTCTAACGAAGTGTTTGCACGCTTGATTAATCCTAATCAACGTGTGATGCACAATTCAATAATTCCCTGAATTATTGTTTTGTGTTAGTGTTGCGTTTGCCACTCTTGGTTTCCAAAACCAATGTGCAATGTATGATTCGATAGTTCTTCAAACTATCGTTTCGTAGTCGTTTGTGTTCAACTCATCTAATTAAACATAATTAAATGAAATGCAACAAGTATCAATGTGAAATGTAAGGAATGCAAGAGTAGCAATTTACCTGAAATTGCCGGGTTTCACATCATCCCCTTGTTGAAAGAAATTTCGTACCGAAATTTGGTTGTTGTTGGTAGTGTTTGGGAAACAAAAGTGTTTGAGAAACAAAAATTTTCCGGTTGTCACATCATCCCCTTGTTGAAAGGAATTTCGTCCCGAAATTTATTTGTTGTTGTCGGCGTTCGATGTTGACTGTTTGAAGAGATGGGGATATTTGCGCATCATCTGATCTTCACGCTCCCACGTGAATTCAGGTCCGCGTTTCGAATTCCATCGAACTTTAATAATCGGGATCTTACTCTGTTTAAGTTGTTTGACCTCACGGTCCATGATCTCTACCGGTTCTTCCACGAACCTTAGTTGTTCATCCACCTGGATCTCATCCAGTGGAACTACAAGTGTTTCATCAGATATACACTTTTTCAAGTTTGAGACGTGAAACACGTTGTGAACTCCGTCGAGTTCGGCTGGTAAGTTGAGTTGGTATGCCACTGGACCAATCCTCTTCAGGATCTCAAAGGGTCCAATATACCGTGGGTTCAGTTTGCCTCGTTTACCAAAACGAATAACGATTTCCAAGGTGAAACTTTTAGAAGGACCTTATCTCCTACCTGAAATTCCAGAGGCTTTCGGCGTTTGTCGGCATAGCTCTTTTGACGATCACGAGCTGCTGCCATACGGTTTCTGATTTGTACGATTTTCTCCGTTGTTTCATGTACAAGTTCCGGGCCAGTGAGCTGACTGTCGCCCACTTCCGCCCAACAGATAGGGGATCGGCATTTCCTGCTATAGAGTGCCTTAAAAGGCGCTGCCTAGATGCTGGTATGGTGGCTGTTGTTGTAGGAGAACTCCACCAACGGTAGGTGAGTTTCCCAGCTATTTCCGAAGTCCACTACGCACGCTCGTAGCATGTCTTCAAGTGTTTGTATCGTGCGTTCGCTCTGGCCATCAGTTTGTGGGTGGTATTCCGTACTCATATCCAACCGCGTGCCAAGCGACTTTTGTAGTGATTTCCAGAAGTTTGAAGTGAATCGAGCGTCTCGGTCAGAAATGATGGAGATTGGCACTCCATGTCGCGAGACCACTTCCTTGACATAGATTCTGGCTAGCTTTTCCATCTTGTCATTTTCCTTGATTGCAAGGAAATGTGCTGACTTAGTCAGTCGGTCCACAATTACCCAAATAGTGTCACATCCACTAGGGGTACGAGGTAATTTGGTGATAAAATCCATGGAGATTTGTTCCTACTTCCACATGGGTATCTTAGGTTGTGTGAGTAATCCAAAGGGTTTCTGGTACTTGACTTTGACTTTGGCACAAGTCAAGCATTTGCCCACGTAAGTGGCGATGTCGGCTTTCATGTGTGGCCACCAGTAGAGTATCTTCAAATCGTGGTACATCTTGTTAGATCCAGGGTGAATGGAATACCGGGATTTGTGAGCCTCGTCCATTATACGGTCTCGTAAGTTCCCGTGGTGTGGAACCCAGACGCGTTCCATGAAATAATGTAAGCCATCGGCCTTTACTTTTAGTTGTTGCTCCATTCCCCTCAGTGATTCTGCCGCTAGGTTTTCCGGTTTAAGTACCTCCTCCTGGGCAATACGTAACTGCTCAGGGAGGTTAGGATGGATGGTGAGCTGTAAGGCTCGTACCCTCTTGGGTTTCGGGGTATTCTTCCGGTTAGGGCATCGGCCACTACATTGGCCTTCCTTGGGTGATACTTGATAGCACACTCATAGTCGTTTAGGAGTTCAAGCCAGCGACGTTGTCGCATGTTCAGTTCCTTCTGCTCGAATATGTGTTGGAGACTCTTGTGATCAGTGTATATCGTACACTTTGTACCATACAGGTAGTGTCTCCAGATCTTGAGTGCAAATACCACGGCTCCGAGTTCCAAGTCGTGGGTGGTGTTGTTCTTCTCGTGGACTTTCAGTTGTCGAGAAGCATATGCGATCACCTTTTCTCGCTGCATCAGCACACAGCCGAGTCCCTGTATCGAGGCATCGCAATATACCACGAAGTCATCTGTTCCATCAGGAAGTGATAGGATAGGTGCACTATAGAGCTTCTGCTTGAGGAGTTGGAATGCAGCTTCCTGTTTGTCAGTCCAGAGATACTTCTTGTCTTTGTGGGTCAAAGCTGTGAGTGGTTGGGCTATCTTTGAAAATCCTTCGATAAATCGTCAATAATAGCCTGCTAAGCCTAGGAATTGTCGCACCTCAGTTGGGGTCTTTGGTGCTTCCCAGTTCTTGATTGCCTCTATCTTAGATTTATCCACATGAATCCCTTGTTCGTTAACAACATGTCCTAGGAATTGGACTTCTCGAATCCAGAAGTCGCACTTTGAGTGTTTAGCGTACAGCTTCTCTTTCCGTAGCAGTTCAAGAGCCAATTGCAGATGCTCTTTGTGTTCTTCTTGAGTTTTCGAGTAAATAAGAATATCGTCAATGAAGACAATGATGAACTTATCCAGGTAAGGTTTGCACACTCTATTCATGAGGTCCATGAATACTGCGGGTGCGTTTGTCAGCCCAAACGGCATAACCAAAAACTAATAATGACCATACCGAGTGCAGAAAGCAGTCTTAGGTAAATCTTCCTCCTGAATCCTCAACTGATGGTACTCAGATCGTAGATCGATCTTAGAGTAGTAACTTGATCCTTGCAGTTGATCAAACAAATCGTCAATGCGGGGTAAAGGGTAACGGTTTTTGATTGTTGCTTTGTTCAATTTCCCGATAGTCAATGCACATACGGAAAGTGCCATCCTTCTTCTTTACAAACAAGACCGGAGCTCCCCAGGGTGAGAAGCCTGGTCTAATGAAACCCTTGTCCAACAGATCTTGCAGTTGATTGGACAGTTCCTGCATCTCCGAAGGTGCAAGTCGATATGGTGCTCGTGCAATAGGCGCTGCTCCCGGCACGAGGTCTATGCGGAACTTCACTTGTCGAGGTGGTGGTAGTCCTGGTAGATCCTCAGGGAATACGTCGGGATAGTCGCATACGACTGGGATGTCTTCTATTCTCTTCTCCTCTTTAGTCTTGTCGGTGACAAGCGCCAGAATGGCTATGTACCCCTTTCGTAAGCATTTGTGAGCTTTCATGCACGAGATGATGTTCAGAGGAGTGTCACTCCATATAGGCCGTGATGTCATCGAAAGTGGTCTAAGAAAATAACTAAAGACTCTAACCTAGACTCAACTTACTTACAACGAGTTAAAACCGAAAATCCTAAACTAAACCACTACGACAGGCAAGTGTACCTATCAATTGTAGAATAGCTAATGAAAGTCCGGATATCGAACCCACGAGACACTGACTTAACAAAACAAGATTAGAAAATGATTAAAACAATTAGGGGGGGGGGTTTGATTAAAATTAATAAAATAGTTAGAAAAAAAACAATTTAACTAATATTTAAATCCTAAGAAAGATTAATGAATTTAATTAAAATGAATGATTTACAATTTAAGTAAAACTTAAATAATTTAGAAAACTCTACTTAGATAGAATTCCTGTTTGAGATTATTGACACTATTGACTTTGTTTGATATGATAGAACTAGGATCTTAAACAGCAAAATATAAGTAACTTAATGTATTCTGGATTAATTACCAAATATAACCAATTAAGAGAACTTAATCTTGCAATAAACACACTAGTTAATTGAATCACCTCCCGGATTTCTCCAATAACACTTTTGTACTCAAATGAACAAGTCACATTCCTGATTTTCTCATTCCAATACATCAAAGATGCAAGGAGTAATCTTACAATGTCTATTTTAATACGAAATGACAATAACATTAAGTATTTCAATTAAACAACTCTCCCAAATAATTATCATGAAAACCCTAATGCTAAAGATCACCCGACAAGTCTATCACCTTCCGGATTTCTAAACTTAGATACACAAAGAACCTTTCAAACATCAATTATATCTTTTCCTATGGTTAGTGATATCAAACAAACCATAAACTAGTCATAACACCAAGTCGATAACCTAATACGTGTCTAACACCGAAAGACATTCAATAAACACGTATGGAACATGATATAAACTGATATAATCAAGATTAGATATGCAAAACTCATCAAAATGACACAATAAGATCTGTTACAAAAGTGTTTTCCATCATAAATCAAAACAATAGTCAATAGTTATCATTAATCATTCAAACATTCATTCTAACCTAAGTAGAATCAAACAATTAGCCTACTAACATCATCATCAGTCAATAAATCCCAGAAATATCATAACAAGATGAAATATAATACTGAAAATTAAGAACAATTGAGAACAAAGAGTAACCAAGATGATTTCACATGTAAACAAGGTCTTCTAGCTCTCCAATGCTTCCCAAATGCCTCCTCAAGCTCCTGGATAGCTCTCCTGCTTCAAAAATGATCGAGAATGATCCTCCAAACGGCTAGGGAGCGTCCCCTATTTAATCTCACTTGAATCTTGACTTTTTTCAAATTTCAAACCTGTCGCGTACCGCGACAACCAATTCAAATTCATATCGCGTATCGCGATAGACAAAATAAGCGGGGAACCCCCGAAATCCTTCGCGTATCGCGGAGGCTGAATTTCTCCTCATCGCGTACCGCGATGACATCAGAATCATTAAAACTTGTCTTTTTCTCTTGATTTTAACCGGGACTCGATTCCTTTTCATTTCATTAGACAAGCCTGTAAAAACAATAAAATGTAAAAAGAACCTAAAAATAGACAAAATCGACATATTTACAAACTAAAATCGACTCAAAAGTATTTAAAAACAAGATGTGTTTTACAACCCATCAAAAATACCCACACTTGAACATTTTTCGTCCTCGAAAAAGAATTGCAATGGAATCACAATCAGAAATTTATCTTTAACCTCAAAAATTTAAATACATATGCATTAACCACGATTGTTAATATTTGTATCCACTTAAACCATCAATTGATATTTAGGTTCCCTAATCTTGATTCATTATGTTCAAATGATTCAATCAACTATAGGTATTACACTTAAGTCATCTAGATCAACTTAATCCTGATAAAAGCTTTCAAGTTACCATTACATTCGAACAACCTGAATGAAATTAAAAATCAAACCTTAGATGGAATGGATGAAGTTATGGGAATTTTGCTTCTAAAATAATGAGCCTAACTTAGTGGTGTTTCACTCGGTTGCCATCCGGGGTATGACACATAAGCTGCAACTCTTATTTTATTTATTATTATTATTTTTTATTTTTTTTTTCTGCAAGCTCAGCCCATTTAGTGGATTGATGGATGATGTTTCTTTTAATCAGGCGCCATAAGTCTCGAATTTATTTTCATAAAAAGAGAAAATATGTGCCAGGTTTAATTTTAAAAACATTAAGCTGTTTGTTTGCAAAAGTTCCTCTAATCACAATTAAACAGTTTCAGAATCCCCATATTTCCCAAGGCAAAACCTATTAGCATCATGAAAATTAAATAAATTATATCAATACTAGAGAACCTTTCTATCAGTTAGGCCTACCAACATATCCTAAATTAGATGCATATGTTTAAACTTTTAAGAAAAACATAAAATTCCTGATTAAACTATCATTTTCCATTTTAAATGCAAAACCTAAATCAAAAAACTTTCTACAAAATTATATACAATATTTACAATCTAATCTAAAAAAATTAAAATCAAACTCAATTTACAATTAAACATCTAAAAACCTAAATAAAAATAATAAACATAAATAAAAGAAAATAAAAACAAAAATTTGGAAAAGACTTAGCTGGTTTCATGTAACAGCCGTGCATGTCAAATCCAGAATAACACAATCGTATAGCATTCCATTCGCGATCGAGTTATTTGTAATCCTGTTGATTGCCTTTCTACTACAATATATAAGTTATCACTACCCAATTGATAAGGGTAATTCAAACCAAACTGCAAATGAAGCTCTAAACAATCCAAACAAAATTAACTATAAATAAAAAAATTAAAAATAAAAGACTAAAACCTAACTAAAACTGACTTGATTATTTACAAATGACTCAATATTAAAAAAAATGAAAATCTTTTTGAATTTTGAATTTTTACTAATTACAACTTATTTACTAAAATTTTTCAAAAATTTACAATTTAACACAAATCTCATACCCACACTTAAAATCACACATTGTCCTCAATGTGGAATATGAAATAATTAACAATTCAACATAAATATACAATATACAACATTTACAACTTCCCTGATATGTGACAATTCCTCATAAGTCTTATCAACCGCCATCAAATCCAATCGCAAAATCAATTAAGTTCCAACTTTTCATTCTGAACAATCACGATGAATTTGGCAATCCACTAACACTCATAACAAACAATCAACATATACATGGATAATAATAAAAGAAAAACTGTACAAATGACAATCAACCATAACAACCATAAAATATATACAATCAGTAATCTAAATACATATGATTTCAACAAAATATAATCCAAATATATACAGACGATGATGATAAAAACAAAAATAAAGAAAAATACAAAAGATAGAACCGCTACTGCTAAGATACTAAAACTAATCATGAGGCTCATCAGCATTTCCTCACTAAACTTAAACTCCACATCTTTCTCCAGAAGACGGGTCATCGGTCGGGTAGTCTTAGAAAAGTCTTTAATGAAACGCCTATAAAACCCTGCATGACCTAGAAAACTACGAACTGCTCTCACGTTCGTAGGTGGTGGGAGTTTACTAATCGTATCGATCTTAGCTCTATCTACCTCAATGCCATCTCGCGAAATCTTGTGCCCTAGCACAATACCCTCAGTCACCATGAAATGGCACTTCTCCCAGTTCAGCATCAGATTAGTCTCCACACATCTAGCAAGCATCCTATCCAAATTCTGCAAACAATGATCGAACGAACTTCCAAACCCTGAAAAATCGTCCATGAACACTTCCATGGAAGTTTCGATCATATCCTGAAATATAGCCACCATGCATCTCTGGAATGTGGCTGGAGCATTACATAACCCAAACGGCATACGGCGATACGCAAAGGTACCGTATGGGCATGTAAACGTGGTTTTCTCCTGATCCTCCGGTGCTATGGGGATCTGGAAATAACCTGAAAAACCATCAAGAAAACAGTAAAACTGTTGTCCTGACAACCGCTCCAACATCTGATCAATGAAAGGCAGTGGGAAATGATCCTTCCTAGTGGCATCATTTAGTCTCCTGTAATCGATGCATACTCTCCAACCAGTGACTGTCCTAGATGGAATCAACTCCTTCTTCTCATTCACAATGACAGTCATGCCTCCCTTCTTGGGAACAACCTGTACCGGACTGACCCAAGCTGAATCTGAGATGGGGTAGATCAATCCGGCATCCAAGAGCTTAAGAACCTCTTTCTTCACAACTTCAGACATATTAGGATTAAGCCGTCGCTGTGGTTGGACCACCGGCTTGTAATCCTCCTCCATCAAAATGCGATGCGTACAAAACGAAGGGTGTATGCCCTTTATGTCCATCAACTTCCACGCAATCGCCTGCTTATTGGTCTTAAGCACCTCAATCAATCTCGACTTCTCCTCCTCCGTCAATGAAGATGAAATAATGACGGGCAAATCAGAATCACCATCCAGAAATGCATACTCCAAATGAGATGGCAACTCCTTAAGCTCTAGGGATGGTGGTGCCTCAACAGATGGTTTCTCAACCGGATCTGTACTCTCAAACACCTCAAAAGCAGTCGGGTACTCAGGAGGCTTACTAGCCAGACTGCTCGGAATGTGCTCAGAAGAAGCATCAATCTCAACAGCCTGGTTCTCCTCACCCAGGTCTTGATCTTTCAATAAATCAGATCCAGAGATGTAATCTAGACAACGATCTATGTAAGGAATGAAAGAATCAAGAAAATAAACTGAATCATCCTGACCGTTCGAATGCTTCATCGACTTCCTCACGTCGAATGTAACATTCTCCTCACCCACACGCAATGTAATCTTACCTTCAAACACATCTATCATTGCCTTAGCAGTGCGTAGGAAAGGACGTCCCATAATGAGCGGGACTCGGTCATCGGCCTCCATGTCTAAAATGACAAAATCCGCGGGGAATACAAACTTATCAACCTTCACTAAAACATTCTCCACAATCCCCCGTGGATACTTGACCGAACGATCAGCCAAAGTGATGCTCATGCGCGTCGGCGATGGGTCTCCAAGTTCTAGCTTCTGATAAGTCGAATATGGCATCAAGTTAATGCTAGCACCCAAGTCAGCCAACGCGTGGTTCACAGAAGAACTGCCAAATAAGCAAGGGATAGTGAAAACCCCTGGATCATCGAGCTTCTCGGGCAGTTTGTTCTGGACCAGTGCAGAACATCGAGCTCCTAATGTGACTGTAGAAAGTGATTCCAGCTTCTTATTGTTAGACAGAAGATCCTTCAAGAATTTAGCATATTTGGGCATATGCTGGAGTGCTTCTACAAACGGGAGGTTAATCTTAAGCTGCTTAAACATCTCTAAGAAATGTCCATACTCCTGTGCATACTTCTGCTGCAATGCACGTGCCGGATATGGTAGCCTACTTATATCAACCTCGGGAGTCCTCTTCTCTTCCATCTTCTTCTTCTCTGCCTCAACTCCCTTCTTCTCAACTGAAGACTCTCCTATTGGTGCTGTACTTGCTGGGCCTAGCCTCTGGTGCACCTTATCAGGAGTCTCCAACTCTATTTCCTCGTCTACCGGTTCCTTTTCATCGACATCCGGTGACTTCTCCACCTCCTTCTCACCTCCACGACCACTTCTAGTCGTCACAGCCTTCACATGACCCTTCGGGTTTGCCTCAGTATTCCCCGAGAAGGATCCACCCTGCCTCTCATCCAACCTCTTCGCAATATCACCTACCGATCGCTGTAGGTCCAGAAATGCTGATTGTTGATTCCTCAGCAATGTATCATGCTCCTGAAGCTTCACCTGTGTGTGTTGATCCTTGGCAATCAACTGCTGTAGCATCTGCATCTGCTGCTTGAGCATGTCCTTCACTTCTGGGTCACCACTGCTACTTGGACCCGCTCCTGAATTCTCATTCGCTGCCTGATTCTGACGTGGTTGATAGGAGTTGTTACCACGCCAGTTGTTGTTGGAGTTTCGCCAATTTGAGTTAGGATTCCAATTAGGATTGGGATTGGAATTGAAGTTGGAAGTGAAAGGCTTGTTCCAACCAGAATTAATGGAATCTAACTGCTCCTGATCAGTAATGGGGCACTCGGCAGTCGCATGTCCTCCTCGACATATCTCACACTTCTTCAGCTGTGTCTTCAGTTCCTTCATATCTCTCGCTAAAGACTCTATGGTAGCAGCAAGGCTAGTGTCAGGAGCGACCTGATAAACACCTCGAGCAACGGATGAGGTGTTGGTAGCCTTAGTGGTGGAGGATCTTGTGGATGGCTTCTGCTGCTGCTCGGCTCTAGCAAAACTCTCAAACATGTCAATACACTCATCTGTATCCTTCATCTCCATGATATGCCCTCCTGCAGCTGTATTGAACATGATTTGCTTCTCAAGTGTCAATCCATTGTAGAATTTCTCTACAAGTGCCCATTCAGAAAGTCCATGCTGTGGACATTTGCTAAGCAAAGTGTGGAATCTCTCCCAAGCTGCAGAGTAAGACTCATCGGGCTCCATATGAAAGGAATGGATTTGGTCCCTCAGACGAGCAGCTTTGGAAGGTGGAAAATATTTCTTCAGAAATTTCTTTCGAAGATCATCCCACGTGGTGATGGAGTTCTCAGGGAGGCTGTCGAACCAGGTGGATGCACGACTAGCAAGAGAGAATGGAAAGAGTTGTAAGCAGATGTTATCCTCAGAAACTCCATGGAGATTGAAAGTGTTGCAGATTCTAGAAAAACGGGACAGATGTCCGGGAGCATCCTCATCATCAAGACCATTAAACTGAATGGAATTTGTGATAGCAGTCATGATGTAGGAAGGGAATTGCCAAGTAGCATCATTGGCAAATACGGGACGAGTGACCGGGTTGCGAACTCCGGTGAATCCATAGCAAGCTCGGTCGTGAACGGTGCGTCTCACTGGTGGTGGCATCTCCTCGGCCATGTCGAAGTAAACGGGTGAGATCGGGAAAGGTGAAATGGGTGTGTGTGAAGGTGAACTAGGTGTAGAACTAGAAGGTGAAAACAAAATCGGGGCAAGAACACGTACCTGGGAAAGACGACTCCTAAGGTTCGTGTGAAACTCTTGCTCCGGCTCTTCAAAAGCTAAAACTGGCGGTGGTCCTTGTGATCGAGTATGTGGCATGCACTGTAAACGATAACAAGTAAGGGGATTTAACAAACAAAACAAAGAAAAACCTAAAACATAATAAAAACCTAGCAACTAAAAGACAAGAAACGATTAAGGCAAATAAGAAAGAAAAGAAAAGACTCAAAACCTAAAATACTAAAAATAAACAAAAATTAGACCCACTAATTCTTTCAATCACAATCTAAGCTAATTTCTCTATTGCCAAGTATCCCCGGCAACGGCGCCAAAAACTTGATGTCATCGAAAGTGGTCTAAGAAAATAACTAAAGACTCTAACCTAGACTCAACTTACTTACAACGAGTTAAAACCGAAAATCCTAAACTAAACCACTACGACAGGCAAGTGTACCTATCAATTGTAGAATAGCTAATGAAAGTCCGGATATCGAACCCACGAGACACTGACTTAACAAAACAAGATTAGAAAATGATTAAAACAATTAGGGGGGGGGGGTTTGATTAAAATTAATAAAATAGTTAGAAAAAAAACAATTTAACTAATATTTAAATCCTAAGAAAGATTAATGAATTTAATTAAAATGAATGATTTACAATTTAAGTAAAACTTAAATAATTTAGAAAACTCTACTTAGATAGAATTCCTGTTTGAGATTATTGACACTATTGACACTATTGACTTTGTTTGATATGATAGAACTAGGATCTTAAACAGCAAAATATAAGTAACTTAATGTATTCTGGATTAATTACCAAATATAACCAATTAAGAGAACTTAATCTTGCAATAAACACACTAGTTAATTGAATCACCTCCCGGATTTCTCCAATAACACTTTTGTACTCAAATGAACAAGTCACATTCCTGATTTTCTCATTCCAATACATCAAAGATGCAAGGAGTAATCTTACAATGTCTATTTTAATACGAAATGACAATAACATTAAGTATTTCAATTAAACAACTCTCCCGAATAATTATCATGAAAACCCTAATGCTAAAGATCACCCGACAAGTCTATCACCTTCCGGATTTCTAAACTTAGATACACAAAGAACCTTTCAAACATCAATTATATCTTTTCCTATGGTTAGTGATATCAAACAAACCATAAACTAGTCATAACACCAAGTCGATAACCTAATACGTGTCTAACACCGAAAGACATTCAATAAACACGTATGGAACATGATATAAACTGATATAATCAAGATTAGATATGCAAAACTCATCAAAATGACACAATAAGATCTGTTACAAAAGTGTTTTCCATCATAAATCAAAACAATAGTCAATAGTTATCATTAATCATTCAAACATTCATTCTAACCTAAGTAGAATCAAACAATTAGCCTACTAACATCATCATCAGTCAATAAATCCCAGAAATATCATAACAAGATGAAATATAATACTGAAAATTAAGAACAATTGAGAACAAAGAGTAACCAAGATGATTTCACATGTAAACAAGGTCTTCTAGCTCTCCAATGCTTCCCAAATGCCTCCTCAAGCTCCTGGATAGCTCTCCTGCTTCAAAAATGATCGAGAATGATCCTCCAAACGGCTAGGGAGCGTCCCCTATTTAATCTCACTTGAATCTTGACTTTTTTCAAATTTCAAACCTGTCGCGTACCGCGACAACCAATTCAAATTCATATCGCGTATCGCGATAGACAAAATAAGCGGGGAACCCCCGAAATCCTTCGCGTATCGCGGAGGATGAATTTCTCCTCATCGCGTACCGCGATGACATCAGAATCATTAAAACTTGTCTTTTTCTCTTGATTTTAACCGGGACTCGATTCCTTTTCATTTCATTAGACAAGCCTGTAAAAACAATAAAATGTAAAAAGAACCTAAAAATAGACAAAATCGACATATTTACAAACTAAAATCGACTCAAAAGTATTTAAAAACAAGATGTGTTTTACAACCCATCAGGCCGCCTTCGTTTTTGGAATAGATTAAGATGTTTTCAATAAAGACAATCACAGATCGGTCAAACGTAGGTTGGCACACTCGATTCATCAGGTTTGTAAAAGCTGTTGGCGCATTGATTAATCCAAACGACATAACCAAGAACTCATAGTGAGCATAACATGTACGAAAACTTGTCTTTGGAATATCTTCTTCCTGAAATTTCAGCTTATGGTATCTCGATCGTAGATCAATCTTGAAAACCAGCTCGCCCCTTGTAGTTGATCAAACAGATCATCAATTCTTTGGAGAGGATACTTTTTCTTTACCGTAAGCTTGTTTAGCTCACGATAATCGATTCGCCTTCTCATGCTCCCATCTTTCTTCTTAAGAAATAATACCGGAGCACCACAAGGTGAGATGCTTGGTCTTATAAACGCTTTATTGAGGAGGTCTTGTAATTGTGTCATTAGTTCCTTCATTTCTGTTGGAGCTAATCGATACGGAGCTTTAGCAACTGGCTTTGCTCCTGGCGCCAAATCAATACAAAACTTGACCTCTCTATCAGGTGGAATATTTGTCAAGTCTTCAGGAAAGACATCTTGGAACTGACATACTATCAGCACATCCTTCAATTCCTTTGTCTTCGTTGTATTATCCACCACATAGGCTAATTATGCTTCACAACCTTGCACCATGCACTTCTGAGCTTTTATCATCAAAATTAACTTTGCAACCAAACCATGACGATCGCCATATACGCATATTTGCTTGCTATCCGGTGATTGTATTTGAATTAACTTCTTGTTACATACAATATGAGCATTGTTCTCGGCTAACCAATCGATCCCCAAAACAAGGTTAAAGCCTCCAAGCGTTAACGGGAATAATTTTACAGGAAATAGGTATCCATCCAAATCTATAAAGCAATCATAGAGCATTATGAATATCTTAACAGTTTTACTTATGGCGGTTTGAACTTCAAAGGTTTTCTCTAAAGTTTTGAGGGTCTTATTGAGTAATTCACAAAATTTAATAGAAATAAAACTTTTACTAGCACCAGAATCAAATAAATCATTGGCGGGTACGTTATTAATAAGAAATGTACCCGAGAAAAATGTCTGACTCCATTTAGTCATATTTTGCGGTCATCGTGAAGGCACGCTCCTTAGCCTTTCCTCCATCATCTTTACTCCAATCAGCTTGTCTTCCTAATTCCATCCTTTTCTTAAATCTTGGGCAGTCAATCTTCTGATGCCCAAGTTCTCCACATTCAAGACAACCACGATCTCTAACTTCCGGACAATTTGGGGAAATATGTCCCAACCTTCCACAACGATAGCATATAGGAGGTTTTGGATTTCTTACAACATTTGAAATGTTTTCCAGACTCCTTCCCTCATGATATTTGTTGCATTTACAACATTTACCAATATTGTTACCTTTGAATTTCTTCCTTGACTCTCCACCTTTTGACTTTGAGTTAAAATTAGACCATTTTCTTTTGCTTTCGCCAGGCCTACCGCCCACATCATATTCATCATCATAGATTGCAACACTAAGTTCCGTGGCTGACTGATATGTACCTGGTGCAGCCGTTTGGACAACTTTCTGGACCTTAGCTGGAAAACCATGGATGTAGGGCTTGACTCGTTTTTTCTCAGTGTTCACCAAATCTGGAACCAATCAGGACATTTCATTAAATTTTGTTGTGTATTCCCGATGTGTCATTGTTCCTGTTTCCAGCTTTAGAAACTCCATCTCCATTCGATCAACCTCACCCCTTGGGCAGAAAATTTCCAAAACCATTTTCTTCAGATCGTTCCAACGTAATGCTAAGCATCTTTCTCCCCATGTGCTTGTTTGATGGTTCCCCACCCATATAGTGCTTTGGAAACAAATGAATGTGCAGCAAACAATATTTCCTGATCCTCTCTACATTGGCTGATCATGATTACCCCTTCCATTTCCTGTACCCACTCGTGAGTACAAACCCCATCCTTCTTGCTGTCAAAAGATGAAGGACTGCAACCTTTGAAGGCTTTGTAATCACATCCTTTATTACGTTTGTCAGCATCTGCGCCATTGACCAATGTGATTACATTACCCTTTGTTGTAGCATTCCCGCCACCATTATTATCAGTTCCAACACTTCCAGATTCTGCAGTCAGTCGACGCCTGACCCTCGTAGCTCTGCAATCAGCATTGGCGGAGCTTCACGTATAGCTTTTTCCACTTCAGTGGTAATTTATTATTGTCATCGTTCAATCTGAGCAGCCTTATTATTTTCCACCTGATGAGGAATTTCATTTCCGCAGATGGGAGGGACATTGTTATACTCCTAGTATTTGGCCTTTGCCCACCACCCATATTACGACCATGACTATAGGTGGCAATTTTTACCCATGTCAAAGGAAATGTGTTGATTTGGGTAAACAATTGTAGTATAATGGATTGAAATGGGTAATATCATAATATTGAATGGGTTGAGATGGGTTGCATTTAAACACAATGCGGGTCAAGACAGGTAACCAAAAAGTATGTAAATGCAATAGATTCAAACATTTAAGAATGCTTAATAACATATTTGATGAGAAAAACACTAAAAATTATCTAAAGGGACTATTTGTTTACTTATAACACGTCTTAAGTTAAATTAAATTGATGTGTTTTAAGAATAATCCATTTAGACCCAAACTCATTTTGTTTAAAACCCACTCTAACACACACCCATCCTGACCCGAACCCGTTCTGACCCGTTGCCCAACCCGACCAAACCTGCCCATTTTGCCAAGTGTCACACCCCCAATTACCACTCGCGGTGTCAAACCACTGGGTGTGACGTTGCCAGGATCACAGATCTAGTCATATAGAACGACTCTATATGCGTTTGAAAAACGCACTCGTTTCTGATATAAAATATCAAATTGTTTGTCAATCATGCAGCGGAATGTAATCATCTAAAGCAGCGGAAAAATAAATACTTTCATGAAGCCGAAAAATAAAATGTTAGACACTATGTTGTTCGACACAAATACACAAATATTGTTTTTAAAAGAGATGGAATTAAATGCATGCAATTCTTGTGCTCGTTTCTGTTAGTACCCTAATAGCATCATCATCATATGTTAAACTAAAGACTGAAGATTGAAGATGTGTTGCTGATTTGAAGTGATTTTAATGATTATTGTATTTGTTTTAGTTAAATGTTATTTTTTTTGTTTTTGTTTTGTTTAGTTTTTGTATGTTGAAATATGACTAAGTGTTGTTCCATCAATACTAACAGTATCGATGGTATTAGTATCGCCGACATAATGCTTAGTCTCGATACTAATAGTATTGACAGATTGCCTATAAATAGGCTAAGTTTGAAACAATTGGTATCGGTTGAGCAGAATTCTTAGATACTGAAATTTGTAATTTTCTCTCTGATTGTATGTACTTAATTCTACATCATTAATACAAGACGAGAAGATATTTTGTTCAATCTTATTCATCTAAACTTTCTTTTAATTTGTTCAAACATAATATGATGGATTCTGCACGTTATATCATGTTATACCAGATCATTAGATCCTAACCACGGACCTACAAGTGGTATCAGAGCAATTTGCTCGGTTGTGATCTTGGTAAAACAAGTTTTTGAAGATTTTCGATATTTTTGGTGATTTTTGTGACTTTTGAATACTTCTTGATGATAGTTTGATGAATTTCAATCACCAAATTGTGATTATTCATTGAAGATCTGTTGCAGAACTTGAAAACTTTTCGAAATTGAAATTTTTGTGTACAAGATTGTTAGTATCGACAAAAGCGGTTTCTGATGTGTTTGCCATCGATATTACTAGTATCGATATTCATTATATCGATATTACTAGTTTCGAAAGTATTCCATCGAGATTGATAGTATCGACAATACTTTCATCGATACTACTAATATCGATACCATAGTATCGTCGATACTGATAGTATCGACAAATTAACTTCTCAATTTTCTAAGTGTTGATAATTGCAACAAAATATCTACAAATGGCCAATCTTTCATCATTATCTGCCTTGTTATCTGATAATGAAGTTGGTACAATGACCAAGCCAGCGAAACTGGTTTCATTGAGTAAGTATTCATCGTGGAGTGCTCGGTTTGAATCATTTCTATCCATAGTCAATCCAAGTCTGACGATACCATTAATTGAAGGATACAAGCAACCACCGCTCAACAGGGTTTATAAAAACGTTTCACGTTTAACTGAGGATGAAAATAAGCTTTATGATTTGGAAAGAAAGCCTAAGTTGTGCTCACCATGGCACATCATAAAGATATTTTTCAATCTTTTAAATCACTCAAACGATCTAAGGCATTATGGGATGCTTTAGCAAAGAGATGTGAAGGTAGTAACCAGCTCAAAAGAAGTGAAAAAACACTTCTCAAGAAACAACTTGAAGTTTTCAAATGTTTAGACAATGAGACATTTGAGGAATTGGTAACTAGATATACATTGCTAATGAGTGAGCTTAGCAGTTTGGATTATGAGGTTCCTTTGGAAGAGCAAAATGATAATCTTTTAGATGCATTTCCATCATCATGGGAAACATATGTCATGATTATCAGAGAAAATACTGATTTAGAGATTACAGAACTCGATGTTCTAATTTCTAAACTTCAATCATTTGATCTTGACATGCAAAAGAGATAGGCTGGAAATAAGTTTTCAACTCAAAATCCAGGTCTATATATAAAGCCCATTGCAGCTCCTGCAACTTCTTCAAGTTCAGTTGCTTTTCTATCCAATACTGATGATGGTGAGATATTTGTTTTTGTTGATGATTTAGCAGAATTATGTTTTACTTCTGCATCCTGTAAAGAGAAAACATCAAACAGTATATCCAAGCAAATGAAAGTAAAGATATCTCAAGAGCATCTAGCATTTTTTATGCAGTTTGTGAATGCATATGATTCGGTGTTAGTAGATGATGCTTAGAGATTGACATATGAGGATATGGATCAATTGGATCTAGATGACTTGGAAGAAATGGATATTCAGTGGCAAATGGCCATGTTAACCAGAAAAGCTAGGAGATTTCTTCAAAGGACCGGAAGAATTGAGATTTCAGGGAATTCAAAGAAAAAGCTTGGTTTATCTAAACAGAAGGTAAAATGCTACAATTGTGAAAATTTAGGACATTTTGCTAGAGAGTGTGAAAAGCCAATGAGAAACAACTCAAGATTTGAATCTGGTTCTAAATCTGAAAAGTTTGATCCTTGAAGAGGAGCTCTAACTACTTCTTCTTTTGCACATACTACAAGTGCAAAGGCAACTCCTCCAGCTAAAGATAAAGTTTTACTTGTTGAAGATGAGTGTGGTACTGATTGCTCATCTTATGCTGAGGAGGTTCGAGTAAATGAAGAATCTCATGTTGCTTTCATGGCTTAGACAAGTTTAAAAAAGGTTGAATTATCATCAGGAAGGAATCTTAATCTGAAACCAAATTGTTTAAAATGTTGTGCTTATTCAGCCAAACTTGATATGTTTGCTAAGCACAATCTATCATTGATTGATGATGTCAACTGTTCAGAAGATAATGTTAAACAATATGTAGCGAATGAATTAAAGTATAAAAATAAACTTGAAGAATATAGTGCTGATATTAAAACATTGACTTTGCTATTGGCAGATAAACAGGACATTATCAATCACGACTTTGCATTGACTAATGCTCAAGTTATTTTTGATAACATTGTGGCTAATCATGTAAGCAATCCAGGTACCCAAGGGATTGGTTATAGGAATGTTCCTCCTCCTATTAACCATCTTTATGGGTCTCTTCCTGAAAGGCCAAATGTTATTCCATATGTTGCTATATCCTCTAAGAATTTATACATGTTTTTAAATATTTAACTAACTTGTCTAGTTCTGTCAGTCTTAAATGTGCAGGAACATGGATAGAGGATTCAGTGATCAAACAAGAAGTTTGTGATGATGATGAAGATGTTAATAGAGATGTATATGGTTTAAAGGTTGATGTTAAAAAGAAATCTGATGTATCGCATGTGTTGATAATAACAATGTTTGTGTGTTTTTCATAATTGAAGATGTTGACATTAGTTAAAAAGGAATCTGATATTCCTAGAGATAGATGTCTTTTTGCTAAACCAGACAACATTATCTATTATACTCTTAAAGGAAAAAATGAAATCTTTTGTGATGATTCTCATCCTTTGAGTTTGATTAATTCAACTTTGATTGATAAAGTTTTTAAGAAACCTAATTCAAAGATTTTTCAAGAACACGATCAGGTATCTGAAAGGGACTGGGTAACAAAAGGAAAGAATAATTTTGTTAAAAGACAAACTAATCAAAAGGATCTTGACAAACTTTTATGTCAATCAAATGTTGTTTTCTTCAAAAATAAGAGAGCTATTTCTACATCACAAACTTTTCTTCAAAAGAATTACCTTGTGTAAATTAGGATGTTCATAGTAGTAAAATTGTTGAGTCTAAGAACTCTAGTAGCAATGGATCTGTAGCTTTACATTCACAAGGGTCTAGTTCAAGGTCTAAGGTTCAGAAACTAAGTCTACGAAATGATGATAATCAATCACATATGGTGCATTCCAAGAAGAGTAGGAAGAAAATGCCTACTAATCCAATTAATCTAATTGATTTCATCACCACAACATTTACTGCACATGGTGATGTCTGTTCATTCTTTTCCACTTGTGGAAAAGAAATTTGTTAAACAGAATGTCAAATCTAATTTGAGAAATTCAAAACTAATGAATACTGTTAGATCAAAATTTGTTCCAAAGTAAATCATTACATAAGCCAAACAATTTGTTTATCATCAAAATGAGACTATTCCTTACAAACCTATTCCTAATCGTGTATGGACTGTTAAGGCAAAAGTTTCTATTAGTGAAATTCAAGATGTTTCTTCCATCCATGTTAAAAGTCATATGAGTTATACATGGATTCTAGTCTCTAATTGATTTATTTTTATGTGTGCAGGACTCATTATCAAGTAGTTCAAAGAATACATGGTACATTGATAGTGGTTGTTCTCGACACATGACTGGAAATTTGGATTTTCTGACAAATATCAAGCGTACCAATGGTGGATTTGTAAAATTTGCTGGAAATAGCAGTGGATATATCACAAAAGAGGGAGTGTTATCAAATGACAGAATAAGTTTTGAACATGTCAGCTTTGTGGAACAACTCAAACATAATTTGTTGAGTGTTTCACAAGTCTATGATAAACACTATTATGTTATTTTTGATAACAAAGCTTGTTACATATTGAAGCCTGAGTGATGATACCTGATGATTGGATTGTAGTGACTGCTCCAAGACACAATAATACATATCAGTTGGATATGTCTTCTGCTACTTCATCTTCTCAACTTAATAATATGTAACATCAGTGCCGGAACCGCCACCGGAACAGTGATCTCTACAGTACAGGAACAGTAAAACAGGTATGAATCGCACAGTTCAGTATTTTTCATATTCATAGCATTTATCATTATCATAGTGAGTTGTCATAGAACAGTTTCAGACACATTTAACAGAAACACAGTTCAGAACAATGGTTCTTGAGTCGGATAATTATCTGGCAACACAGAACCATTATGTGATTATTAGATTAGGATTAATTATGTATAAACGTATGTGAGGCCTTACAGAACAAAACACACGAATATTGTTATGTGAATGCTAAATTGACGGGTTATTCGTATAGGTGACGATCTGTACGAATATATCTGAAAGTTTAATGTTCTGAATGATATTCTATAATTAGAAAACAAGGTTGAAAAGTATAGTTATCGCCGTATTCGTACGGGTGACGATTCGAACGCATACGCGCGACGACCGTACATTTCGATTTAAACAGTTAATTTTGTTTTAAAAAGTTGATAAATAAGAAGATATTAGTTAATTTATTAGGAATCACAACCTAGAATAATTAAATAAATTCTATTTTTATAAAATCGCGTCGTTCGTCGCGAAAACTACACCATCCGACCTTTTACACGAAACCGATCGAGACCGAACGAGTGGGTATTATAACTCACATTAAATGAAACATTTATGTTCCAACCACCTACACCAACCTCCCTCCTCATTCTCAAACTCGTCACTCTCTCTCTAGCTCTCTCTCTCTAGAAATTTCAACTTCTCTCTAAGATTGGAAGCTTGTTTCAAGTGGGATTCGATCAAACTTGGCGTCATCTTGATCCTCTCATCTCGTAGATCACGGGAGTACAACTTATTTGAGCTTTCATCCACGAAATTCGAGGTAATGTTTAAGTTTAAACTCTATTTTGTAGGGTTTCACGAACTCATGTAAGTTTTGCTATGTTAATCGATTTTAAACACTAGAAACACTTAGGTGTAGGTGCACACACGTTTATGTATTGTTAGAAATGGGTTGTGACAGGTTAAGATCTCAAGAAGGAAGATGGAAGCCATGGAAAGTTTCAGGTTCGTTGGCCGAACCTTTTCCTCAACAAACGGCCGAACTCTTCATCTGAGAGCCGAACCCTGCGAGCCCTGCCCCGAACCTACAAGGGCCTGCAACGAACCCTGGAGCCCATGTGTATTTTCCTGCAACGAACCTGTATGAGCTGCAGGTGTTGACCAGCCGAACCCTGCAGCCCCCATGCAAATTCACGAACCCTCACCTAGTAGGAACGAACCTTTCTTGGACGAACCAGATTAAGTCACGAACCTAGGACTCACGAGCCTTTGCATGACGAGCCATTGGCTGGCGAACCTTTCTTGGACGAACCCTAGGCAGTCGCGAACTAGGTTAAAGGGTGGCCGAACCCTAAGGGTTCGTGGGTGAGGTGATGTTAGCCGAACCTAAGGAGGTTATCTAAAAGGGTTCGCTGCTCCATGGAAATGCCGAACCAGATATGTTATCAAATTAGAGTTGTAATGGACTAAGGACCATAAGCTTAAGTCTAAGAACCACGGGAAAGTACATACAAGAACTCGAAGTCTAGAAGCATGCGAAGGATACATACGTGCATGAATTATGTTACGTGTATCTTGCGCATGCACAAATAAATAGGGTTAGTAATGGATATGGTTTTCATGACAACACAATAACACTATATAAATATTGATATCTTTTGAATTAGTCTAACACATGTGATGAAATTTCTTTAAAGAACTTATATGGATTACAATCAAAGTTGGATGATCAAGTTGGAATTAACGACCTTCATTTGGGCTTAAATGGGCCCAAGGGGACTTGATCAAGTCCATCAAATGGTAAGCGTTTAATTAGGTTTAAACAATAATGTTTTAATATCAAATTGGGAATGTGTGAAGGTTTTCAACTAAAAGCATTATGAATTTATTTGAAAGTTGATTTTATAATTTCTAAAGTTTTGTTTAATTTGAAATGTGAACTATAAATTTCATTGTTTTCCTTTTTAAGTTAATCTTGTTATAAAAGTTAGTTTTAATATCATTGATTGGGATTTTGTATAAAATGGACGATTTAATTGTCTGGAATTGTTTTAAAAACAAAGGAAACTCTGCCGAAATTTTCTAAAATTTAAAGGTAAGTTGTAACTAATCATGGGAATTGGGATCATAAGAAGGGTAATTAAGATAGAGTAGATCTTAGATACACTTAGTATTAAGACACTTAGTTGCACACACAACAAGACTCAAGGTCTTAGGCACAACGACTACTACGCGTACTTATTAAATTCGAATTCTTATAAAATAACTCAGGAACCGAAGAAACTTAGCTTACATACAGGAGCGCGCATTTTGTGTTAGATCAAATTACATAGCAGCACAGGTGAGTTCATTGCCCCTTTTCTAACATTTTTTGTTTTAAAACGCGGGGCTGAGAAGCATGCGTAAACTGTTTATTTAAATTGTTTACTCGAATGCTTTTAAATTGTATGTTTTACATATGTATAAATGTTATCCTAGATCATATCTAGGAAGATTTTATGCAGGTTATTAACTGATTCACTTATATATTAAGTGAATAATCAAGTTAAACTCAACTTTTCAATAAGTCAAGACATTTCAAACAAATCAAACTAGACATTTTGACAAAACAAGTGGGTGAGTTCAAGGAATCAAATCAGACATTTTGACAAAACAAGTGGGTGAGTTACGTTCAAGGAATCAAATCAAACATTTTGACAAAACAAGTGGGTGAATTCAAGGGATCAAAACAAACATTTTGACAAATCAAGTGGGTGAATTCAAGGAATCAAATCAAACATTTTGACAAAACAAGTGTGGGACATCAAGACATCAACAAAACAATCTTTGCAAAGACAACATTCAATGTTCTACAAACCAAGTGTTTGTTGAACAATGAATCAAGTGTACAACCGATCAATGAATCTTGTATTCTATGATCAACACATCAAGTACATCTTGTGACAAAATCAGACGATCATTAAATCATTTTTAAGGGAAAATCTGGGAAATATCAGAGATAGCATACGCCAAAAACATTGACGAAACATAAAACCCTACATTTCAAGAAGTCCTAGCTAGACCGTTTGATTTGTAGGTCGTATGTTTGAGGATATTTACAGTTTCCCTAACTACTAAGTACCTAGATTGACAGACTAGTCTACTCGAGTATGACCATAGGCCCCAATCATAAGGACTTAGATTTTATTAAATGTTTATTTACTTGTTTAATTAAGCATTTATAACTGTTTATACAATTGTGTGGTTGATCATATTGTGTGATGAACTTCTGAAATCAACAGTGGATTTCAAATGATTGTAACTACAGGGACGACAAACAGAAGAGTCATGGGTAAATGGTAGGGTAAAAATGCCTAATTATCATTAACAACAATGTCCTATGCGGATTAGTATGTGGTGGGATGGCGTCTGGGCGGGGTTGTAGCCTCGACTCAGGGGTATGCCCTATACATAAGCATACCGATCTGGATGATACATGTGGAGTTAATGAGGTTAGGGTCTTTACCAAAGGAGGTTTCAAATCATTTTCAAATCATGTTCAAATCGTTTTCAAATCATTTTCAAATACTAAACTATATGAACTCACCAACCATGTGTTGACCTTTATTTTTGCATGACTTCTCAGGTGACGAACAGGTCAATTAGGAAGTCATTTATTTTGGACTAGGACTTCAGATAGAAGACTAGTATTTTGGACCTGCATACTTTTGAAGACATCATGATATAAATCATTTTGTATATCTTGTGTAAATACAAGATAGTCATATATTGATGTTTTACAATAGATTTACATTGTTAAATTATAAACGTTACTGCTGTAATTTAACTTTGTAATTCTATTATATTTAGCATTTCTCATTTACATCATGTGCAATGTAGACAATCTGATCACTTCGATTATCACTCCCGATATCGCGCCCCGGGAACCTTCCGCCCGACGGGGACTCCGATCCTACCCCGCCGGCTCGGGGTGTGACAGATTGGTATCAGAGCCATGGTTATAGAGAAATATAGGTCACTTATTTAAATGGTTTGGCCTAGACTATAACCTAGGGACCCTGCATGTAGAGAACATAGGACTTAAGACTTATTTGCATATTGTCTTCTGTATTCGATCATTGCGCTAACCGATGACTTTATTGGTTATGATCAGAATGCCTCCACGAAGACAACCTCCCTTGATACAGCTACCACCTCAAGACTTGGCTCCACACTCCTCAACACCGTCTCCGAATGACTCTCCACCACCACCTCCTCCACCTCCTCCTCCCCCTCCTCCATTGATTACTCAAGCATCTGATTCGGGCACAACACCGACTATGGACCCTGCTACTATCGCTCTGGTGACGTTACTGAGTAGCCAGATGACGAATCAGATGAAAGAGGCAATACCGGAGATGTTCCTTCGTCTTCGTAATGAGATCCTAAACACTGGCAACACATCAGGAGAAGCCAGTGGAAATACTGGAGATTCATCTCACTACTCCTACAAGTCCTTTGTAGGATGTAAACCACCCAGTTTTAGTGGGTCTGAAGGCGCCGTTGGATTAATCCAATGGATTGAGAAGATTGAGGCAACATTGGATCTTTGCAGCTGCCCCGAACACCACAAGGTCCGTTACTCAGCGGGAACATTCAACAAACGGGCTCTGACCTGGTGGAACGGTCAGATCAATGCCCGAGGAAGAGAAGAAGCCATGGCCATGCCATGGGAAGACTTCAAGACCCTGCTGCGAACAGAATTCTGTCCCAAGAATGAACTGCAGAAGTTGGAGGTTGAACTATCCAACCATGTGATGAAGGGGGCTGATCACATGGGGTATACAACTCGTTACCACGAGTTGGTTGCTTTGGTACCTGACATGGTACCAACATTGGAGAAAAGAATAGACAGGTATGTGGGTGGACTTCCCGCCTGCATTCAGGGTATGGTTGTTTCAGCCAACCCTACTACTGTTGAATCTGCCGTGAGACTGTCTGGGAAACTCACTGATCTCATGGTAGCCTCTGGAGTTTTAAAGAAAGAGGCTGAACCCAGCAAGAACAAGTCTGAGTCTTCCAAGAAACCCCACCACCATCAGAAGAAGAAACAGAAGACCATTAAGAACTACACGGTGGCCACACCTCTCCAACAAGTAACAGCAGCACCACAAAACCCCAACCGCAAGCCTTACACTGGCACGTTTCCTTTGTGTGCCAAGTGTCAGTATCATCACCTTGCTGACGCTCCGTGTAAACATTGCACAGGATGTGGAAGAAAGGGCCATTGGGTCCAATACTGTAGGATGACACCTAACCAAGCAGTCAACAATGCTGCTTTGGCTCTTCCTCCACCAGCAAATCAGAACAATGGTGGATGCTATAACTGTGGCGAACAAGGCCACTTTGCGAAGAACTGCCCAAAGAAGGCTCAACTAGCAGTTCAAGCACCCCGTGGACGAGCCTTTGCTATCGGAGCACCAGCTGCACGCCAGGACCCAAATGTGGTCACTGGTACGTTTCTCTTACATGACTTTTATGCATCTGTCTTATTTGATACTGGTGCGGATCAGAGTTTTATCTCTACCGACTTTGCGTGCCAACTAGATTCCATAGAGGAACAGTTAGACTCCCCTTACAATATAGAAGTAGCTAACGGGAAACAGATCACAGTTAGTACAGTTTATAGGAACTGCCCATTGACACTAAATGATTTTACATTTACCATCGATTTGATACCGATGGAGCTGGGTAGTTTTGACATCATTGTTGGAATGGATTGGCTCTCATCTAACCGAGTGGAAGTCATCTGTTCTGAGAAGCTGCTTCGAATTCCATTGCCGAGTGATCGTGTATTGGAAGTTAAAGGGGATCAAGCAAAGCGAAGTGTCAAAATCATTTCTTGCATAAAGGCGCGTAAGTGTCTACAGAAGCGGTGCATAGCATTCCTGGCTCATGTGTTGGAAAAAGAGAAAGACAAGAAGAAGGTTCAAGATGTACCAGTAGTGAAAGAATATCCTGAAGTATTCCCCGAAGACCTACCTGGTTTGCCACCTGCGCGACCGGTAGAATTTCGTATTGACTTAATTCCTGGAGCAACTCCTGTTGCTAAATCTCCTTACAGGTTAGCACCTTCAGAGATGCAGGAATTGTCTAATCAGTTACAGGAGCTACTTGACAAGGGATTCATCAGACCGAGCTACTCACCTTGGGGAGCTCCGGTCTTGTTCGTGAAGAAGAAAGACGGATCGTTCAGAATGTGTATAGATTACCGTGAACTGAACAAACTAACCATCAAGAATCGGTATCCATTACCGAGGATTGATGATTTGTTTGACCAACTGCAAGGAGCTCAATACTTCTCTAAGATTGACTTGCGGTCTGGATATCATCAGTTGAGAGTTCAAGATGAAGACATACCGAAGACGGCCTTCCGAACCAGATACGGGCATTACGAATTTATGGTGATGCCCTTCGGATTGACAAATGCACCAGCGGTTTTCATGGACCTCATGAACCGAGTGTGCAAGCCGTACTTGGATCAGTTTGTCATTGTTTTCATTGATGACATACTGATTTATTCCAAGACCAAAACAGAACATGAGCAACACCTTAGAAAGATCTTGGAGCTGTTGAAAGAAGAGAAACTCTATGTCAAATTCTCTAAATGTGAGTTTTGGCTAAGAGAAGTTCAATTTCTGGGTCATGTGGTCAACAGTGAGGGAATTCATGTAGACCCTGCCAAGATCGAAGCGATAAAGAATTGGGACACTCCGAAGACACCGACGGAGATACGGTCTTTTCTGGGATTGGCGGGTTATTACAGAAGGTTTATCTCAAACTTTTCTAAGATAGCTTTGCCTCTCACTAAACTAACTCAGAAAAGTGAACCGTTTGTCTGGGAGCAGAAACAAGAGGATGCTTTTCAGACCTTGAAACAGAAATTATGTGATGCTCCAATTCTATCTCTCCCAGAAGGATGTGATGATTTTGTTGTATACTGTGATGCTTCCCATCAGGGACTCGGTTGTGTATTAATGCAACGGGATAAAGTCATAGCCTATGCATCAAGACAGTTAAAGATTCATGAGAAGAACTACACTACTCATGATCTTGAACTGGGAGCTGTAATCTTCGCGCTGAAGATTTGGAGACATTACTTATATGGCACCAAGTGTACCATATTCACTGATCACAAAAGTCTACAGCACATCTTTGATCAGAAGGAGCTCAACATGCGACAGCGCCGTTGGGTTGAACTTCTAAATGATTACGATTGTGTGATCAAATACCATCCGGGAAAGGCGAACGTTGTAGCTGATGCCTTGAGCCGGAAGGAACGGGTCAAACCCCTACGTGTTAGAGCAATGGGGATAACCGTGCAGACCAGTTTAAGTGACAAGATTGTTCAAGCACAGCAAGAAGCACTTAACCGAGGTAATCTGAAGAGGGAACTTGATTGCGGAGCAGAGAAACAGTTCGACGCGAGGCCCGATGGAATGATCTACTACCGAGAACGTATATGGATCCCGGCGGTAGATGAATTGAGGAAACTTATCTTCGATGAAGCACACAAGACTAAATACTCTGTTCATCCAGGCGCTGATAAAATGTACCAAGACTTGCGTGGATTTTATTGGTGGCCGGGAATGAAGAAAGACATAGCCGAGTATGTCGGTCAGTGTCTTACGTGTGCGAAGGTAAAGGCGGAACACCAGAGACCGTCTGGTCTACTGGAACAGCCTGAAATTCCGCTCTGGAAGTGGGAACAGATAGCTATGGATTTCATTACCAAGCTACCCCGCACTTCCAGTGGTCACGATACAATTTGGGTGATCATTGACCGTTTAACAAAATCTGCTCATTTCTTGCCAATGCGTGAAACCTTAACGATGGATAAACTGGCAAGATTGTACATCAATGAGATAGTGGTACGCCATGGTGTGCCATTGTCAATTATTTCTGATAGAGACAGCAGATTTACTTCAAGGTTCTGGAAATCACTGCAGAAATCCCTGGGAACACAGTTAAATCTGAGTACAGCTTACCATCCACAAACGGACGGTCAGAGCGAACGTACTATCCAAACCCTGGAGGATATGTTAAGAACCTGTATTTTGGATTTCGGTGGGAACTGGGATTCCCATTTGCCACTGATTGAGTTCTCCTACAATAACAGTTACCACAGCAGTATCGGATGTGCACCATTCGAGGCTCTTTATGGCCGGAAATGTCGATCACCGATCTGTTGGACTGAAATTGGAGACAACCGAATAACGGGGCCAGAATTAATTCAAGAAACCACTGACAAGATAGCTCAGATTCAAAGAAGACTACAAGCAACAAGGAGCAGACAAAAGAGCTACGCCGACAAACGGCGCAAGCCGTTGGAATTCCAAGTGGGAGATCGTGTAATGCTAAAGGTATCCCCATGGAAAGGCGTGGTACGCTTTGGAAAGAAAGGCAAATTAGCACCACGATACGTGGGACCGTTTGAAATCATCGAACGTATAGGTCCTGTAGCTTATCGACTGAGATTACCAGATGAACTCGGTGGAGTGCATGATGTGTTTCACATCTCAAACTTAAAGAAATGCCTTGCTGACGAGTCTCTCGTCATTCCAATTGAAGAGATTCAAGTCGATGAACAGTTACATTTCATTGAAGAACCTTTAGAGATTATGGATCGCAAGGTTAAACAACTGAGGCGAAGCCGTATTCCTATTGTAAAGGTTCGATGGAATTCAAGACGCGGGCCCGAGTTCACTTGGGAACGTGAAGATCACATGAAGTTAAAGTATCCTCAACTGTTTGAAGAGGAAGCTGCACCCGATAACAACTCTTAAATTTCGGGACGAAATTTCTCTAACAAGGGGAGACTGTAACATCAGTGCCGGAACCGCCACCGGAACAGTGATCTCTACAGTACAGGAACAGTAAAACAGGTATGAATCCCACAGTTCAGTATTTTTCATATTCATAGCATTTATCATTATCATAGTGAGTTGTCATAGAACAGTTTCAGACACATTTAACAGAAACACAGTTCAGAACAATGGTTCTTGAGTCGGATAATTATCTGGCAACACAGAACCATTATGTGATTATTAGATTAGGATTAATTATGTATAAACGTATGTGAGGCCTTACAGAACAAAACACACGAATATTGTTATGTGAATGCTAAATTGACGGGTTATTCGTATAGGTGACGATCTGTACGAATATATCTGAAAGTTTAACGTTCTGAATGATATTCTATAATTAGAAAACAAGGTTGAAAAGTATAGTTATCGCCGTATTCGTACGGGTGACGATTCGAACGCATACGCGCGACGACCGTACATTTCGATTTAAACAGTTAATTTTGTTTTAAAAAGTTGATAAATAAGAAGATATTAGTTAATTTATTAGGAATCACAACCTAGAATAATTAAATAAATTCTATTTTTATAAAATCGCGTCGTTCGTCGCGAAAACTACACCATCCGACCTTTTACACGAAACCGATCGAGACCGAACGAGTGGGTATTATAACTCACATTAAATGAAACATTTATGTTCCAACCACCTACACCAACCTCCCTCCTCATTCTCAAACTCGTCACTCTCTCTCTAGCTCTCTCTCTCTAGAAATTTCAACTTCTCTCTAAGATTGGAAGCTTGTTTCAAGTGGGATTCGATCAAACTTGGCGTCATCTTGATCCTCTCATCTCGTAGATCACGGGAGTACAACTTATTTGAGCTTTCATCCACGAAATTCGAGGTAATGTTTAAGTTTAAACTCGATTTTGTAGGGTTTCACGAACTCATGTAAGTTTTGCTATGTTAATCGATTTTAAACACTAGAAACACTTAGGTGTAGGTGCACACACGTTTATGTATTGTTAGAAATGGGTTGTGACAGGTTAAGATCTCAAGAAGGAAGATGGAAGCCATGGAAAGTTTCAGGTTCGTTGGCCGAACCTTTTCCTCAACAAACGGCCGAACTCTTCATCTGAGAGCCGAACCCTGCGAGCCCTGCCCCGAACCTACAAGGGCCTGCAACGAACCCTGGAGCCCATGTGTATTTTCCTGCAACGAACCTGTATGAGCTGCAGGTGTTGACCAGCCGAACCCTGCAGCCCCCATGCAAATTCACGAACCCTCACCTAGTAGGAACGAACCTTTCTTGGACGAACCAGATTAAGTCACGAACCTAGGACTCACGAGCCTTTGCATGACGAGCCATTGGCTGGCGAACCTTTCTTGGACGAACCCTAGGCAGTCGCGAACTAGGTTAAAGGGTGGCCGAACCCTAAGGGTTCGTGGGTGAGGTGATGTTAGCCGAACCTAAGGAGGTTATCTAAAAGGGTTCGCTGCTCCATGGAAATGCCGAACCAGATATGTTATCAAATTAGAGTTGTAATGGACTAAGGACCATAAGCTTAAGTCTAAGAACCACGGGAAAGTACATACAAGAACTCGAAGTCTAGAAGCATGCGAAGGATACATACGTGCATGAATTATGTTACGTGTATCTTGCGCATGCACAAATAAATAGGGTTAGTAATGGATATGGTTTTCATGACAACACAATAACACTATATAAATATTGATATCTTTTGAATTAGTCTAACACATGTGATGAAATTTCTTTAAAGAACTTATATGGATTACAATCAAAGTTGGATGATCAAGTTGGAATTAACGACCTTCATTTGGGCTTAAATGGGCCCAAGGGGACTTGATCAAGTCCATCAAATGGTAAGCGTTTAATTAGGTTTAAACAATAATGTTTTAATATCAAATTGGGAATGTGTGAAGGTTTTCAACTAAAAGCATTATGAATTTATTTGAAAGTTGATTTTATAATTTCTAAAGTTTTGTTTAATTTGAAATGTGAACTATAAATTTCATTGTTTTCCTTTTTAAGTTAATCTTGTTATAAAAGTTAGTTTTAATATCATTGATTGGGATTTTGTATAAAATGGACGATTTAATTGTCTGGAATTGTTTTAAAAACAAAGGAAACTCTGCCGAAATTTTCTAAAATTTAAAGGTAAGTTGTAACTAATCATGGGAATTGGGATCATAAGAAGGGTAATTAAGATAGAGTAGATCTTAGATACACTTAGTATTAAGACACTTAGTTGCACACACAACAAGACTCAAGGTCTTAGGCACAACGACTACTACGCGTACTTATTAAATTCGAATTCTTATAAAATAACTCAGGAACCGAAGAAACTTAGCTTACATACAGGAGCGCGCATTTTGTGTTAGATCAAATTACATAGCAGCACAGGTGAGTTCATTGCCCCTTTTGTAACATTTTTTGTTTTAAAACGCGGGGCTGAGAAGCATGCGTAAACTGTTTATTTAAATTGTTTACTCGAATGCTTTTAAATTGTATGTTTTACATATGTATAAATGTTATCCTAGATCATATCTAGGAAGATTTTATGCAGGTTATTAACTGATTCACTTATATATTAAGTGAATAATCAAGTTAAACTCAACTTTTCAATAAGTCAAGACATTTCAAACAAATCAAACTAGACATTTTGACAAAACAAGTGGGTGAGTTCAAGGAATCAAATCAGACATTTTGACAAAACAAGTGGGTGAGTTCAAGGAATCAAATCAAACATTTTGACAAAACAAGTGGGTGAATTCAAGGGATCAAAACAAACATTTTGACAAATCAAGTGGGTGAATTCAAGGAATCAAATCAAACATTTTGACAAAACAAGTGTGGGACATCAAGACATCAACAAAACAATCTTTGCAAAGACAACATTCAATGTTCTACAAACCAAGTGTTTGTTGAACAATGAATCAAGTGTACAACCGATCAATGAATCTTGTATTCTATGATCAACACATCAAGTACATCTTGTGACAAAATCAGACGATCATTAAATCATTTTTAAGGGAAAATCTGGGAAATATCAGAGATAGCATACGCCAAAAACATTGACGAAACATAAAACCCTACATTTCAAGAAGTCCTAGCTAGACCGTTTGATTTGTAGGTCGTATGTTTGAGGATATTTACAGTTTCCCTAACTACTAAGTACCTAGATTGACAGACTAGTCTACTCGAGTATGACCATAGGCCCCAATCATAAGGACTTAGATTTTATTAAATGTTTATTTACTTGTTTAATTAAGCATTTATAACTGCTTATACAATTGTGTGGTTGATCATATTGTGTGATGAACTTCTGAAATCAACAGTGGATTTCAAATGATTGTAACTACAGGGACGACAAACAGAAGAGTCATGGGTAAATGGTAGGGTAAAAATGCCTAATTATCATTAACAACAATGTCCTATGCGGATTAGTATGTGGTGGGATGGCGTCTGGGCGGGGTTGTAGCCTCGACTCAGGGGTATGCCCTATACATAAGCATACCGATCTGGATGATACATGTGGAGTTAATGAGGTTAGGGTCTTTACCAAAGGAGGTTTCAAATCATTTTCAAATCATGTTCAAATCGTTTTCAAATCATTTTCAAATACTAAACTATATGAACTCACCAACCATGTGTTGACCTTTATTTTTGCATGACTTCTCAGGTGACGAACAGGTCAATTAGGAAGTCATTTATTTTGGACTAGGACTTCAGATAGAAGACTAGTATTTTGGACCTGCATACTTTTGAAGACATCATGATATAAATCATTTTGTATATCTTGTGTAAATACAAGATAGTCATATATTGATGTTTTACAATAGATTTACATTGTTAAATTATAAACGTTACTGCTGTAATTTAACTTTGTAATTCTATTATATTTAGCATTTCTCATTTACATCATGTGCAATGTAGACAATCTGATCACTTCGATTATCACTCCCGATATCGCGCCCCGGGAACCTTCCGCCCGACGGGGACTCCGATCCTACCCCGCCGGCTCGGGGTGTGACATAATACATATCAGTTGGATATACCTGAAAAAGATTCAATTTCATGGGATAGATGAATGGGACATGTTCATTTACGCAAAATGAATTTTCTGATTCGAAACGGTTTAGTTGAAGGTGTCCCATCTCAGTCTTTTGAGATGACCGATCATTGTATTTCTTGTCAAAAGGATCTGTTTGGATCTCTTTGCAATCACATAAACCTAAAGTTGATAATTCTATTAACACCCCTCTAACTATGTTACATATGAATCTCTTTGGTCCAGTTTCAGTTAAGAGTGTTGGTGGACGATCTTTTCTTTAGTAGTTACTAATGATTTTTTCCAAATTTTCTTGTGTTTTCTTTTTAGCTGCTAAATCGGAAACTCCAGAGATTTTGAAGAATCTGATTGTCAAGATTGAAAATGAATTTTCTACAAATGTGAAGTTTATGAGAAGTGACAATGGCTCTGAGTTTAAAAATCATAATTTGGAGTTGTTCTGCATTCAGAAGGGTATTTCTCATCACTTTAGTTCTCCATATACCCCCAACAAAATGGCGTTGCTGAACGGATGAATCGTACTTTGATAGAAACTGCAAGAACTATGCTTGCTGATTCTCATCTTTCGATCACTTTTTGGGATGAAGCGGTTAATACAACATTTTATACATTAAACCGTGTTCTGACTGTCAAGAAGCATGGCAAGACGTCATATCAATTGCTTAAAGGCAGAAAGCCTAATCTTTCTCATTTGGAACCTTTTGGAGCTACTTGTACTCATTTGAAGAAGACTTCCCCAAAATTTGAGCCTAAGGCTATGGAAGGAATAATTTTAGGACATTCAGCTAGTTCCTTGAACACAAGAGTTCTTAAATTGGCCACAAGAGTGATTGAAGAAGCTTATGAAGTTACTGTATGTAGGCTCACTGACACGTTACCTGGAAAAGGCCCAAAATGGCTATTTGATTATGATTCCATCTTTGATTGTTTTCATAACTTGTTTCCTTTATCTTTGAATGATCTTTCTGAATCTTTTAGTGATACTATTAACATTCATGGTTCCTTGTATCCAAAATTTATTCTTTAATCTTCTGAAGGGACTTATCTTGTTTTTACTGACGTTTCTTCTTCTTCATTTGTTCCTAAACAACATGAAAGATTTGAAGATTTGCATTCTGAAGATGGATTACATGATTCAATTAATGATCCATCTGTTATTACTGAATCTGAAATTTAGGAGGAGATTTTACCAGAAGAAGATACGCATATTAAAAATCTTGAAGAAGAACTAGCTGTGGAGGAGATTGCGAATCATAGAGTTAATATAAATCATCCAATTGAAAACATCATAGGTGATTTGAATTCTGGAGTCAAGACAACGAGTCAGCATGTTCACGATGAAGGAGATGAGGTTTTGTTATCAAATATTCAAGAGATAATGAGTTCATGTTTATATTCATGTTTTATAAGTCAGATAGAGCCAAATAATGTTAAAGAAGCATTGAAGGAGTCTTCTTGGATAATAGCCATGGAAGAAGAATTGAGTCAATTTGAGAAACTTGGTGTTTGGAGGCTAGTAGATTGTCCTGAAGATGTCAATCCCATTGGTTCCAGATGGGTGTATAAATGTAAAAAGGATGATAAGGGCATTATTGTGAGGAAAAAAGCCATATTGGTAGTCCAAGGTTTTAATCAACAGGAGGGCATTGACAATGATGAGGTATATGCTCTTGTTGCAAGAATTGAAGCTATTCGATTGTTCCTTGCATATGCTAGTTTCAAAAAGTTCAAAGTCTTTCAATTTGATGTCAAGAGTGCCTTCTTATATGGCAAAGTCAAAGAAGAAGTCTATGTTGCTCAATCACCTGGGTTTGAAGATCTAAATAATCTTACTAAGTGTTATTGTCTGGATAAGGCTTTGTATGGATTACATCAAGCCCCTAGGGTGTGGTTTGAGACATTGTCAACACATCTATTGGATGATGGTTTTTCACGGGGGAAGATTGATAGTACTCTGCTTTTCTTGAAGAAGGATGTCACACCTCGAGCCGGCGAGGTGCATCGACTTTCCCGCCGGGCGGAAGGTTCCCGGGGCGTGATATCGTTGTGATAATCGAAATGATCAGATTGTTTACATAGAACATGATAAATAAATGAGAAATGCTAACATGATAATGAAATAGAATTACAAAGTTAAATTACATTGTTTCCTCATAATTTAACTAAGTAAATCCAATCAAAAGAATCAATGAGTTTATATCTTGTAACTGTACAAGATATACAAAAGATGATTCGTTGTTTTGTCAATCAAAAGTATGCACGACACAAAAAGTAGCTAGGTCTTCTAAAAGTCCACTAGCTATATCCATGAATTTCTGATGACTACATTTGTAGTATGTTTGATTCACCTGTTTTCACAATGGCCTCTCCATAGTTATATTTGCAAGTAATATCTCATCCTATTAGTTATGCTTATATACAGGGCATATGATGGATTCCGCACGTTATATCATGTTATACCAGATCATTAGATCCTAACCACGGACCTACAAGTGGTATCAGAGCAATTTGCTCGGTTGTGATCTTGGTAAAACAAGTTTTTGAAGATTTTCGATATTTTTGGTGATTTTGTGACTTTTGAATACTTGTTGATGATAGTTTGATGAATTTCAATCACCAAATTGTGATTATTCATTGAAGATCTGTTGCAGAACTTGAAAACTTGTCGAAATTGAAATTTTTGTGTACAAGATTGTTAGTATCGACAAAAGCGGTTTCTGATGTGTTTGCCATCGATATTACTAGTATCGATATTCATTATATCGATATTACTAGTTTCGAAAGTATTCCATCGAGATTGATAGTATCGACAATACTTTCATCGATACTACTAATATCGATACCATAGTATCGTCGATACTGATAGTATCGACAAATTAACTTCTCAATTTTCTAAGTGTTGATAATTGCAACAAAATATCTACAAATGGCCAATCTTTCATCATTATCTGCCTTGTTATCTGATAATGAAGTTGGTACAATGACCAAGCCAGCGAAACTGGTTTCATTGAGTAAGTATTCATCGTGGAGTGCTCGGTTTGAATCATTTCTATCCATAGTCAATCCAAGTCTGATGATACCATTAATTGAAGGATACAAGCAACCACCGCTCAACGAGGTTTATAAAAACGTTTCACGTTTAACTGAGGATGAAAATAAGCTTTATGATTTGGAAAGAAAGCCTAAGTTGTGCTCACCATGGCACATCATAAAGATATTTTTCAATCTTTAAATCACTCAAACGATCTAAGGCATTATGGGTTGCTTTAGCAAAGAGGTGTGAAGGTAGTAACCAGCTCAAAAGAAGTGAAAAAACACTTCTCAAGAAACAACTTGAAGTTTTCAAATGTTTAGACAATGAGACATTTGAGGAATTGGTAACTAGATATACATTGCTAATGAGTGAGCTTAGCAGTTTGGATTATGTGGTTCCTTTGGAAGAGCAAAATGATAATCTTTTAGATGCATTTCCATCATCATGGGAAACATATGTCATGATTATCAGAGAAAATACTGATTTAGAGATTACAGAACTCGATGTACTAATTTCTAAACTTCAATCATTTGATCTTGACATGCAAAAGAGATAGGCTGGAAATAAGTTTTCAACTCAAAATCCAGGTCTATATATAAAGCCCATTGCAGCTCCTGCAACTTCTTCAAGTTCAGTTGCTTTTCTATCCAATACTGATGATGGTGAGATATTTGTTTTTGTTGATGATTTAGCAGAATTATGTTTTACTTCTGCATCCTGTAAAGAGAAAACATCAAACAGTATATCCAAGCAAATGAAAGTAAAGATATCTCAAGAGCATCTAGCATTTTTTATGCAGTTTGTGAATGCATATGATTCGGTGTTAGTAGATGATGCTTAGAGATTGACATATGAGGATATGGATCAATTGGATCTAGATGACTTGGAAGAAATGGATATTCAGTGGCAAATGGCCATGTTAACCAGAAAAGCTAGGAGATTTCTTCAAAGGACCGGAAGAATTGAGATTTCAGGGAATTCAAAGAAAAAGCTTGGTTTATCTAAACAGAAGGTAAAATGCTACAATTGTGAAAATTTAGGACATTTTGCTAGAGAGTGTGAAAAGCCAATGAGAAACAACTCAAGATTTGAATCTGGTTCTAAATCTGAAAAGTTTGATCCTTGAAGAGGAGCTCTAACTACTTCTTCTTTTGCACATACTACAAGTGCAAAGGCAACTCCTCCAGCTAAAGATAAAGTTTTACTTGTTGAAGATGAGTGTGGTACTGATTGCTCATCTTATGCTGAGGAGGTTCGAGTAAATGAAGAATCTCATGTTGCTTTCATGGCTTAGACAAGTTTAAGAAAGGTTGAATTATCATCAGGAAGGAATCTTAATCTGAAACCAAATTGTTTAAAATGTTGTGCTTATTCAGCCAAACTTGATATGTTTGCTAAGCACAATCAATCATTGATTGATGATGTCAACTGTTCAGAAGATAATGTTAAACAATATGTAGCGAATGAATTAAAGTATAAAAATAAACTTGAAGAATATAGTGCTGATATTAAAACATTGACTTTGCTATTGGCAGATAAACATGACATTATCAATCACGACTTTGCATTGACTAATGCTCAAGTTATTTTTGATAACATTGTGGCTAATCATGTAAGCAATTCAGGTACCCAAGGGATTGGTTATAGGAATGTTCCTCCTCCTATTAACCATCTTTATGGGTCTCTTCCTGAAAGGCCAAATGTTATTCCATATGTTGCTATATCCTCTAAGAATTTAGACATGTTTTTAAATATTTAACTAACTTGTCTAGTTCTGTCAGTCTTAAATGTGCAGGAACATGGATAGAGGATTCAGTGATCAAACAAGAAGTTTGTGATGATGATGAAGATGTTAATAGAGATGTATATGGTTTAAAGGTTGATGTTAAAAAGAAATCTGATGTATCGCATGTGTTTGATAATAACAATGTTTGTGTGTTTTTCATAATTGAAGATGTTGACATTAGTTAAAAAGGAATCTGATATTCCTAGAGATAGATGTCTTTTTGCTAAACCAGACAACATTATCTATTATACTCTTAAAGGAAAAAATGAAATCTTTTGTGATGATTCTCATCCTTTGAGTTTGATTAATTCAACTTTGATTGATAAAGTTTTTAAGAAACCTAATTCAAAGATTTTTCAAGAACATGATCAGGTATCTGAAAGGGATTGGGTAACAAAAGGAAAGAATAATTTTGTTAAAAGACAAACTAATCAAAAGGATCTTGACAAACTTTTATGTCAATCAAATGTTGTTTTCTTCAAAAATAAGAGAGCTATGTCTACATCACAAACTTTTCTTCAAAAGAATTACCTTGTGTAAATTAGGATGTTCATAGTGGTAAAATTGTTGAGTCTAAGAACTCTAGTAGCAATGGATCTGTAGCTTTACATTCACAAGGGTCTAGTTCAAGGTCTAAGGTTCAGAAACTAAGTCTACGAAATGATGATAATCAATCACATATGGTGCATTCCAAGAAGAGTAGGAAGAAAATGCCTACTAATCCAATTAATCTAATTGATTTCATCACCACAACATTTACTGCACATGGTGATGTCTGTTCATTCTTTTCCACTTGTGGAAAAGAAATTTGTTAAACAGAATGTCAAATCTAATTTGAGAAATTCAAAACTAATGAATACTGTTAGATCAAAATTTGTTCCAAAGTAAATCATTACATAAGCCAAACAATTTGTTTATCATCAAAATGAGACTATTCCTTACAAACCTATTCCTAATCGTGTATGGACTGTTAAGGCAAAAGTTTCTATTAGTGAAATTCAAGATGTTTCTTCCATCCATGTTAAAAGTCATATGAGTTATACATGGATTCTAGTCTCTAATTGATTTATTTTTATGTGTGTAGGACTCATTATCAAGTAGTTCAAAGAATACATGGTACATTGATAGTGGTTGTTCTCGACACATGACTGGAAATTTGGATTTTCTGACAAATATCAAGCGTACCAATGGTGGATTTGTAAAATTTGCTGGAAATAGCAGTGGATATATCACAAAAGAGGGAGTGTTATCAAATGACAGAATAAGTTTTGAACATGTCAGCTTTGTGGAACAACTCAAACATAATTTGTTGAGTGTTTCACAAGTCTATGATAAACACTATTATGTTATTTTTGATAACAAAGCTTGTTACATATTGAAGCCTGAGTGATGATACCTGATGATTGGATTGTAGTGACTGCTCCAAGACACAATAATACATATCAGTTGGATATGTCTTCTGCTACTTCATCTTCTCAACTTAATAATACATATCAGTTGGATATACCTGAAAAAGATTCAATTTCATGGCATAGATGAATGGGACATGTTCATTTACGCAAAATGAATTTTCTGATTCGAAACGGTTTAGTTGAAGGTGTCCCATCTCAGTCTTTTGTGATGACCGATCATTGTATTTCGTGTCAAAAGGATCTCTTTGGATCTCTTTGCAATCACATAAACCTAAAGTTGATAATTCTATTAACACCCCTCTAACTATGTTACATATGAATCTCTTTGGTCCAGTGTCAGTTAAGAGTGTTGGTGGACGATCTTTTCTTTAGTAGTTACTAATGATTTTTTCCAAATTTTCTTGTGTTTTCTTTTTAGCTGCTAAATCGGAAACTCCAGAGATTTTGAAGAATCTGATTGTCAAGATTGAAAATGAATTTTCTACACATGTGAAGTTTATGAGAAGTGACAATGGCTCTGAGTTTAAAAATCATAATTTGGAGTTGTTCTGCATTCAGAAGGGTATTTCTCATCACTTTAGTTCTCCATATACCCCCAACAAAATGGCGTTGCTGAACGGATGAATCGTACTTTGATAGAAACTGCAAGAACTATGCTTGCTGATTCTCATCTTTCGATCACTTTTTGGGCTGAAGCGGTTAATACAACATTTTATACATTAAACCGTGTTCTGACTGTCAAGAAGCATGGCAAGACATCATATCAATTGCTTAAAGGCAGAAAGCCTAATCTTTCTCATTTGGAACCTTTTGGAGCTACTTGTACTCATTTGAAGAAGACTTCTCCAAAATTTGAGCCTAAGGCTATGGAAGGAATATTTTTAGGACATTCAGCTAGTTCCTTGAACACAAGAGTTCTTAAATTGGCCACAAGAGTGATTGAAGAAGCTTATGAAGTTACTGTATGTAGGCTCACTGACACGTTACCTGGAAAAGGCCCAAAATGGCTATTTGATTATGATTCGGTCTTTGATTGTTTTCATAACTTGTTTCCTTTATCTTTGAATGATCTTTCTGAATCTTTTAGTGATACTATTAACATTCATGGTTCCTTGTATCCAAAATTTATTCTTTAATCTTCTGAAGGGACTTATCTTGTTTTTACTGACGTTTCTTCTTCTTCATTTGTTCCTAAACAACATGAAAGATTTGAAGATTTGCATTCTGAAGATGGATTACATGATTCAATTAATGATCCATCTGTTATTATTGAATCTGAAATTTAGGAGGAGATTTTACCAGAAGAAGATACACATATTAAAAATCTTGAAGAAGAACTAGCTGTGGAGGAGATTGCGAATCATAGAGTTAATATAAATCATCCAATTGAAAACATCATAGGTGATTTGAATTCTGGAGTCAAGACAACGAGTCAGCATGTTCACGATGAAGGAGATGAGGTTTTGTTATCAAATATTCAAGAGATAATGAGTTCATGTTTATATTCATGTTTTATAAGTCAGATAGAGCCAAATAATGTTAAATAAGCATTGAAGGAGTCTTCTTGGATAATAGCCATGGAAGAAGAATTGAGTCAATTTGAGAAACTTGGTGTTTGGAGGCTAGTAGATTGTCCTGAAGATGTCAATCCCATTGGTTCCAGATGGGTGTATAAATGTAAAAAGGATGATAAGGGCATTATTGTGAGGAACAAAGCCATATTGGTAGTCCAAGGTTTTAATCAACAGGAGGGCATTGACAATGATGAGGTATATGCTCTTGTTGCAAGAGTTGAAGCTATTCGATTGTTCCTTGCATATGCTAGTTTCAAAAAGTTCAAAGTCTTTCAATTAGATGTCAAGAGTGCCTTCTTATATGGCAAAGTCAAAGAAGAAGTCTATGTTGCTCAATCACCTGGGTTTGAAGATCTAAATAATCTTACTAAGTGTTATTGTCTGGATAAGGCTTTGTATGGATTACATCAAGCCCCTAGGGTGTGGTTTGAGACATTGTCAACACATCTATTGGATGATGGTTTTTCACGGGGGAAGATTGATAGTACTCTGCTTTTCTTGAAGAAGGATGTCACACCTCGAGCCGGCGAGGTGCATCGACTTTCCCGCCGGGCGGAAGGTTCCCGGGGCGTGATATCGTTGTGATAATCGAAATGATCAGATTGTTTACATAGAACATGATAAATAAATGAGAAATGCTAACATGATAATGTAATAGAATTACAAAGTTAAATTACATTGTTTCCTCATAATTTAACTAAGTAAATCCAATCAAAAGAATCAATGAGTTTATATCTTGTAACTGTACAAGATATACAAAAGATGATTCGTTGTTTTGTCAATCAAAAGTATGCACGACACAAAAAGTAGCTAGGTCTTCTAAAAGTCCACTAGCTATATCCATGAATGTCTGATGACTACACTTGTAGTATGTTTGATTCACCTGTTTTCACAATGGCCTCTCCATAGTTATATTTGCAAGTAATATCTCATCCTATTAGTTATGCTTATATACAGGGCATATGATGGATTCCGCACGTTATATCATGTTATACCAGATCATTAGATCCTAACCACGGACCTACAAGTGGTATCAGAGCAATTTGCTCGGTTGTGATCTTGGTAAAACAAGTTTTTGAAGATTTTCGATATTTTTGGTGATTTTTGTGACTTTTGAATACTTCTTGATGATAGTTTGATGAATTTCAATCACCAAATTGTGATTATTCATTGAAGATCTGTTGCAGAACTTGAAAACTTGTCGAAATTGAAATTTTTGTGTACAAGATTGTTAGTATCGACAAAAGCGGTTTCTGATGTGTTTGCCATCGATATTACTAGTATCGATATTCATTATATCGATATTACTAGTTTCGAAAGTATTCCATCGAGATTGATAGTATCGACAATACTTTCATCGATACTACTAATATCGATACCATAGTATCGTCGATACTGATAGTATCGACAAATTAACTTCTCAATTTTCTAAGTGTTGATAATTGCAACAAAATATCTACAAATGGCCAATCTTTCATCATTATCTGCCTTGTTATCTGATAATGAAGTTGGTACAATGACCAAGCCAGCGAAACTGGTTTCATTGAGTAAGTATTCATCGTGGAGTGCTCGGTTTGAATCATTTCTATCCATAGTCAATCCAAGTCTGATGATACCATTAATTGAAGGATACAAGCAACCACCGCTCAACGGGGTTTATAAAAACGTTTCACGTTTAACTGAGGATGAAAATAAGCTTTATGATTTGGAAAGAAAGCCTAACTTGTGCTCACCATGGCACATCATAAAGATATTTTTCAATCTTTTAAATCACTCAAACGATCTAAGGCATTATGGGATGCTTTAGCAAAGAGATGTGAAGGTAGTAACCAGCTCAAAAGAAGTGAAAAAACACTTCTCAAGAAACAACTTGAAGTTTTCAAATGTTTAGACAATGAGACATTTGAGGAATTGGTAACTAGATATACATTGCTAATGAGTGAGCTTAGCAGTTTGGATTATGAGGTTCCTTTGGAAGAGCAAAATGATAATCTTTTAGATGCATTTCCATCATCATGGGAAACATATGTCATGATTATCAGAGAAAATACTGATTTAGAGATTACAGAACTCGATGTTCTAATTTCTAAACTTCAATCATTTGATCTTGACATGCAAAAGAGATAGGCTGGAAATAAGTTTTCAACTCAAAATCCAGGTCTATATATAAAGCCCATTGCAGCTCCTGCAACTTCTTCAAGTTCAGTTGCTTTTCTATCCAATACTGATGATGGTGAGATATTTGTTTTTGTTGATGATTTAGCAGAATTATGTTTTACTTCTGCATCCTGTAAAGAGAAAACATCAAACAGTATATCCAAGCAAATGAAAGTAAAGATATCTCAAGAGCATCTAGCATTTTTTATGCAGTTTGTGAATGCATATGATTCGGTGTTAGTAGATGATGCTTAGAGATTGACATATGAGGATATGGATCAATTGGATCTAGATGACTTGGAAGAAATGGATATTCAGTGGCAAATGGCCATGTTAACCAGAAAAGCTAGGAGATTTCTTCAAAGGACCGGAAGAATTGAGATTTCAGGGAATTCAAAGAAAAAGCTTGGTTTCTCTAAACAGAAGGTAAAATGCTACAATTGTGAAAATTTAGGACATTTTGCTAGAGAGTGTGAAAAGCCAATGAGAAACAACTCAAGATTTGAATCTGGTTCTAAATCTGAAAAGTTTGATCCATGAAGAGGAGCTCTAACTACTTCTTCTTTTGCACATACTACAAGTGCAAAGGCAACTCCTCCAGCTAAAGATAAAGTTTTACTTGTTGAAGATGAGTGTGGTACTGATTGCTCATCTTATGCTGAGGAGGTTCGAGTAAATGAAGAATCTCATGTTGCTTTCATGGCTTAGACAAGTTTAAAAAAGGTTGAATTATCATCAGGAAGGAATCTTAATCTGAAACCAAATTGTTTAAAATGTTGTGCTTATTCAGCCAAACTTGATATGTTTGCTAAGCACAATCAATCATTGATTGATGATGTCAACTGTTCAGAAGATAATGTTAAACAATATGTAGCGAATGAATTAAAGTATAAAAATAAACTTGAAGAATATAGTGCTGATATTAAAACATTGACTTTGCTATTGGCAGATAAACAGGACATTATCAATCACGACTTTGCATTGACTAATGCTCAAGTTATTTTTGATAACATTGTGGCTAATCATGTAAGCAATCCAGGTACCCAAGGGATTGGTTATAGGAATGTTCCTCCTCCTATTAACCATCTTTATGGGTCTCTTCCTGAAAGGCCAAATGTTATTCCATATGTTGCTATATCCTCTAAGAATTTAGACATGTTTTTAAATATTTAACTAACTTGTCTAGTTCTATCAGTCTTAAATGTGCAGGAACATGGATAGAGGATTCAGTGATCAAACAAGAAGTTTGTGATGATGATGAAGATGTTAATAGAGATGTATATGGTTTAAAGGTTGATGTTAAAAAGAAATCTGATGTATCGTATGTGTTTGATAATAACAATGTTTGTGTGTTTCTCATAATTGAAGATGTTGACATTAGTTAAAAAGGAATCTGATATTCCTAGAGATAGATGTCTTTTTGCTAAACCAGACAACATTATCTATTATACTCTTAAGGGAAAAAATGAAATCTTTTGTGATGATTCTCATCCTTTGAGTTTGATTAATTCAACTTTGATTGATAAAGTTTTTAAGAAACCTAATTCAAAGATTTTTCAAGAACATGATCAGGTATCTGAAAGGGATTGGGTAACAAAAGGAAAGAATAATTTTGTTAAAAGACAAACTAATCAAAAGGATCTTGACAAACTTTTATGTCAATCAAATGTTGTTTTCTTCAAAAATAAGAGAGCTATTTCTACATCACAAACTTTTCTTCAAAAGAATTACCTTGTGTAAATTAGGATGTTCATAGTGGTAAAATTGTTGAGTCTAAGAACTCTAGTAGCAATGGATCTGTAGCTTTACATTCACAAGGGTCTAGTTCAAGGTCTAAGGTTCAGAAACTAAGTCTACGAAATGATGATAATCAATCACATATGGTGCATTCCAAGAAGAGTAGGAAGAAAATGCCTCCTAATCCAATTAATCTAATTGATTTCATCACCACAACATTTACTGCACATGGTGATGTCTGTTCATTCTTTTCCATTTGTGGAAAAGAAATTTGTTAAACAGAATGTCAAATCTAATTTGAGAAATTCAAAACTAATGAATACTGTTAGATCAAAATTTGTTCCAAAGTAAATCATTACATAAGCCAAACAATTTGTTTATCATCAAAATGAGACTATTCCTTACAAACCTATTCCTAATCGTGTATGGACTGTTAAGGCAAAAGTTTCTATTAGTGAAATTCAAGATGTTTCTTCCATCCATGTTAAAAGTCATATGAGTTATACATGGATTCTAGTCTCTAATTGATTTATTTTTATGTGTGCAGGACTCATTATCAAGTAGTTCAAAGAATACATGGTACATTGAGAGTGGTTGTTCTCGACACATGACTGGAAATTTGGATTTTCTGACAAATATCAAGCGTACCAATGGTGGATTTGTAAAATTTGCTGGAAATAGCAGTGGATATATCACAAAAGAGGGAGTGTTATCAAATGACAGAATAAGTTTTGAACATGTCAGCTTTGTGGAACAACTCAAACATAATTTGTTGAGTGTTTCACAAGTCTATGATAAACACTATTCTGTTATTTTTGATAACAAAGCTTGTTACATATTGAAGCCTGAGTGATGATACCTGATGATTGGATTGTAGTGACAGCTCCAAGACACAATAATACATATCAGTTGGATATGTCTTCTGCTACTTCATCTTCTCAACTTAATAATACATATCAGTTGGATATACCTGAAAAAGATTCAATTTCATCGCATAGATGAATGGGACATGTTCATTTACGCAAAATGAATTTTCTGATTCGAAACGGTTTAGTTGAAGGTGTCCCATCTCAGTCTTTTGTGATGACCGATCATTGTATTTCGTGTCAAAAGGATCTCTTTGGATCTCTTTGCAATCACATAAACCTAAAGTTGATAATTCTATTAACACCCCTCTAACTATGTTACATATGAATCTCTTTGGTCCAGTGTCAGTTAAGAGTGTTGGTGGACGATCTTTTCTTTAGTAGTTACTAATGATTTTTTCCAAATTTTCTTGTGTTTTCTTTTTAGCTGCTAAATCGGAAACTCCAGAGATTTTGAAGAATCTGATTGTCAAGATTGAAAATGAATTTTCTACACATGTGAAGTTTATGAGAAGTGACAATGGCTCTGAGTTTAAAAATCATAATTTGGAGTTGTTCTGCATTCAGAAGGGTATTTCTCATCACTTTAGTTCTCCATATACCCCCAACAAAATGGCGTTGCTGAACGGATGAATCGTACTTTGATAGAAACTGCAAGAACTATGCTTGCTGATTCTCATCTTTCGGTCACTTTTTGGGCTGAAGCGGTTAATACAACATTTTATACATTAAACCGTGTTCTGACTGTCAAGAAGCATGGCAAGACATCATATCAATTGCTTAAAGGCAGAAAGCCAAATCTTTCTCATTTGGAACCTTTTGGAGCTACTTGTACTCATTTGAAGAAGACTTCTCCAAAATTTGAGCCTAAGTCTATGGAAGGAATATTTTTAGGACATTCAGCTAGTTCCTTGAACACAAGAGTTCTTAAATTGGCCACAAGAGTGATTGAAGAAGCTTATGAAGTTACTGTATGTAGGCTCACTGACACGTTACCTGGAAAAGGCCCAAAATGGCTATTTGATTATGATTCGGTCTTTGATTGTTTTCATAAATTGATTCCTTTATCTTTGAATGATCTTTCTGAATCTTTTAGTGATACTATTAACATTCATGGTTCCTTGTATCCAAAATTTATTCTTTAATCTTCTGAAGGGACTTATCTTGTTTTTACTGACGTTTCTTCTTCTTCATTTGTTCCTAAACAACATGAAAGATTTGAAGATTTGCATTCTGTAGATGGATTAATGATCCATCTGTTATTATTGAATCTGAAATTTAGGAGGAGATTTTACCAGAAGAAGATACGCATATTAAAAATCTTGAAGAAGAACTAGCTGTGGAGGAGATTGCGAATCATAGAGTTAATATAAATCATCCAATTGAAAACATCATAGGTGATTTGAATTCTGGAGTCAAGACAACGAGTCAGCATGTTCACGATGAAGGAGATGAGGTTTTGTTATCAAATATTCAAGAGATAATGAGTTCATGTTTATATTCATGTTTTATAAGTCAGATAGAGCCAAATAATGTTAAAGAAGCATTGAAGGAGTCTTCTTGGATAATAGCCATGGAAGAAGAATTGAGTCAATTTGAGAAACTTGGTGTTTGGAGGCTAGTAGATTGTCCTGAAGATGTCAATCCCATTGGTTCCAGATGGGTGTATAAATGTAAAAAGGATGATAAGGGCATTATTGTGAGGAACAAAGCCATATTGGTAGTCCAAGGTTTTAATCAACAGGAGGGCATTGACAATGATGAGGTATATGCTCTTGTTGCAAGAGTTGAAGCTATTCGATTGTTCCTTGCATATGCTAGTTTCAAAAAGTTCAAAGTCTTTCAATTAGATGTCAAGAGTGCCTTCTTATATGGCAAAGTCAAAGAAGAAGTCTATGTTGCTCAATCACCTGGGTTTGAAGATCTAAATAATCTTACTAAGTGTTATTGTCTGGATAAGGCTTTGTATGGATTACATCAAGCCCCTAGGGTGTGGTTTGAGACATTGTCAACACATCTATTGGATGATGGTTTTTCACGGGGGAAGATTGATAGTACTCTGCTTTTCTTGAAGAAGGATGTCACACCTCGAGCCGGCGAGGTGCATCGACTTTCCCGCCGGGCGGAAGGTTCCCGGGGCGTGATATCGTTGTGATAATCGAAATGATCAGATTGTTTACATAGAACATGATAAATAAATGAGAAATGCTAACATGATAATGTAATAGAATTACAAAGTTAAATTACATTGTTTCCTCATAATTTAACTAAGTAAATCCAATCAAAAGAATCAATGAGTTTATATCTTGTAACTGTACAAGATATACAAAAGATGATTCGTTGTTTTGTCAATCAAAAGTATGCACGACACAAAAAGTAGCTAGGTCTTCTAAAAGTCCACTAGCTATATCCATGAATGTCTGATGACTACACTTGTAGTATGTTTGATTCACCTGTTTTCACAATGGCCTCTCCATAGTTATATTTGCAAGTAATATCTCATCCTATTAGTTATGCTTATATACAGGGCATATGATGGATTCCGCACGTTATATCATGTTATACCAGATCATTAGATCCTAACCACGGACCTACAAGTGGTATCAGAGCAATTTGCTCGGTTGTGATCTTGGTAAAACAAGTTTTTGAAGATTTTCGATATTTTTGGTGATTTTTGTGACTTTTGAATACTTCTTGATGATAGTTTGATGAATTTCAATCACCAAATTGTGATTATTCATTGAAGATCTGTTGCAGAACTTGAAAACTTGTCGAAATTGAAATTTTTGTGTACAAGATTGTTAGTATCGACAAAAGCGGTTTCTGATGTGTTTGCCATCGATATTACTAGTATCGATATTCATTATATCGATATTACTAGTTTCGAAAGTATTCCATCGAGATTGATAGTATCGACAATACTTTCATCGATACTACTAATATCGATACCATAGTATCGTCGATACTGATAGTATCGACAAATTAACTTCTCAATTTTCTAAGTGTTGATAATTGCAACAAAATATCTACAAATGGCCAATCTTTCATCATTATCTGCCTTGTTATCTGATAATGAAGTTGGTACAATGACCAAGCCAGCGAAACTGGTTTCATTGAGTAAGTATTCATCGTGGAGTGCTCGGTTTGAATCATTTCTATCCATAGTCAATCCAAGTCTGATGATACCATTAATTGAAGGATACAAGCAACCACCGCTCAACGGGGTTTATAAAAACGTTTCACGTTTAACTGAGGATGAAAATAAGCTTTATGATTTGGAAAGAAAGCCTAAGTTGTGCTCACCATGGCACATCATAAAGATATTTTTCAATCTTTTAAATCACTCAAACGATCTAAGGCATTATGGGATGCTTTAGCAAAGAGATGTGAAGGTAGTAACCAGCTCAAAAGAAGTGAAAAAACACTTCTCAAGAAACAACTTGAAGTTTTCAAATGTTTAGACAATGAGACATTTGAGGAATTGGTAACTAGATATACATTGCTAATGAGTGAGCTTAGCAGTTTGGATTATGAGGTTCCTTTGGAAGAGCAAAATGATAATCTTTTAGATGCATTTCCATCATCATGGGAAACATATGTCATGATTATCAGAGAAAATACTGATTTAGAGATTACAGAACTCGATGTTCTAATTTCTAAACTTCAATCATTTGATCTTGACATGCAAAAGAGATAGGCTGGAAATAAGTTTTCAACTCAAAATCCAGGTCTATATATAAAGCCCATTGCAGCTCCTGCAACTTCTTCAAGTTCAGTTGCTTTTCTATCCAATACTGATGATGGTGAGATATTTGTTTTTGTTGATGATTTAGCAGAATTATGTTTTACTTCTGCATCCTGTAAAGAGAAAACATCAAACAGTATATCCAAGCAAATGAAAGTAAAGATATCTCAAGAGCATCTAGCATTTTTTATGCAGTTTGTGAATGCATATGATTCGGTGTTAGTAGATGATGCTTAGAGATTGACATATGAGGATATGGATCAATTGGATCTAGATGACTTGGAAGAAATGGATATTCAGTGGCAAATGGCCATGTTAACCAGAAAAGCTAGGAGATTTCTTCAAAGGACCGGAAGAATTGAGATTTCAGGGAATTCAAAGAAAAAGCTTGGTTTCTCTAAACAGAAGGTAAAATGCTACAATTGTGAAAATTTAGGACATTTTGCTAGAGAGTGTGAAAAGCCAATGAGAAACAACTCAAGATTTGAATCTGGTTCTAAATCTGAAAAGTTTGATCCTTGAAGAGGAGCTCTAACTACTTCTTCTTTTGCACATACTACAAGTGCAAAGGCAACTCCTCCAGCTAAAGATAAAGTTTTACTTGTTGAAGATGAGTGTGGTACTGATTGCTCATCTTATGCTGAGGAGGTTCGAGTAAATGAAGAATCTCATGTTGCTTTCATGGCTTAGACAAGTTTAAGAAAGGTTGAATTATCATCAGGAAGGAATCTTAATCTGAAACCAAATTGTTTAAAATGTTGTGCTTATTCAGCCAAACTTGATATGTTTGCTAAGCACAATCAATCATTGATTGATGATGTCAACTGTTCAGAAGATAATGTTAAACAATATGTAGCGAATGAATTAAAGTATAAAAATAAACTTGAAGAATATAGTGCTGATATTAAAACATTGACTTTGCTATTGGCAGATAAACAGGACATTATCAATCACGACTTTGCATTAACTAATGCTCAAGTTATTTTTGATAACATTGTGGCTAATCATGTAAGCAATCCAGGTACCCAAGGGATTGGTTATAGGAATGTTCCTCCTCCTATTAACCATCTTTATGGGTCTCTTCCTGAAAGGCCAAATGTTATTCCATATGTTGCTATATCGTCTAAGAATTTAGACATGTTTTTAAATATTTAACTAACTTGTCTAGTTCTGTCAGTCTTAAATGTGCAGGAACATGGATAGAGGATTCAGTGATCAAACAAGAAGTTTGTGATGATGATGAAGATGTTAATAGAGATGTATATGGTTTAAAGGTTGATGTTAAAAAGAAATCTGATGTATCGCATGTGTTTGATAATAACAATGTTTGTGTGTTTTTCATAATTGAAGATGTTGACATTAGTTAAAAAGGAATCTGATATTCCTAGAGATAGATGTCTTTTTGCTAAACCAGACAACATTATCTATTATACTCTTAAAGGAAAAAATGAAATCTTTTGTGATGATTCTCATCCTTTGAGTTTGATTAATTCAACTTTGATTGATAAAGTTTTTAAGAAACCTAATTCAAAGATTTTTCAAGAACATGATCAGGTATCTGAAAGGGATTGGGTAACAAAAGGAAAGAATAATTTTGTTAAAAGACAAACTAATCAAAATGATCTTGACAAACTTTTATGTCAATCAAATGTTGTTTTCTTCAAAAATAAGAGAGCTATTTCTACATCACAAACTTTTCTTCAAAATAATTACCTTGTGTAAATTAGGATGTTCATAGTGGTAAAATTGTTGAGTCTAAGAACTCTAGTAGCAATGGATCTGTAGCTTTACATTCACAAGGGTCTAGTTCAAGGTCTAAGGTTCAGAAACTAAGTCTACGAAATGATGATAATCAATCACATAAGGTGCATTCCAAGAAGAGTAGGAAGAAAATGCCTACTAATCCAATTAATCTAATTGATTTCATCACCACAACATTTACTGCACATGGTGATGTCTGTTCATTCTTTTCCACTTGTGGAAAAGAAATTTGTTAAACAGAATGTCAAATCTAATTTGAGAAATTCAAAACTAATGAATTCTGTAAGATCAAAATTTATTCCAAAGTAAATCATTACATAAGCCAAACAATTTGTTTATCATCAAAATGAGACTATTCCTTACAAACCTATTCCTAATCGTGTATGGACTGTTAAGGCAAAAGTTTCTATTAGTGAAATTCAAGATGTTTCTTCCTTCCATGTTAAAAGTCATATGAGTTATACATGGATTCTAGTCTCTAATTGATTTATTTTTATGTGTGCAGGACTCATTAAGTAGTTCAAAGAATACATGGTACATTGAGAGTGGTTGTTCTCGACACATGACTGGAAATTTGGATTTTCTGACAAATATCAAGCGTACCAATGGTGGATTTGTAAAATTTGCTGGAAATAGCAGTGGATATATCACAAAAGAGGGAGTGTTATCAAATGACAGAATAAGTTTTGAACATGTCAGCTTTGTGGAACAACTCAAACATAATTTGTTGAGTGTTTCACAAGTCTATGATAAACACTATTCTGTTATTTTTGATAACAAAGCTTGTTACATATTGAAGCCTGAGTGATGATACCTGATGATTGGATTGTAGTGACTGCTCCAAGACACAATAATACATATCAGTTGGATATGTCTTCTGCTACTTCATCTTCTCAACTTAATAATACATATCAGTTGGATATACCTGAAAAAGATTCAATTTCATGGCATAGATGAATGGGACATGTTCATTTACGCAAAATGAATTTTCTGATTCGAAACAGTTTAGTTGAAGGTGTCCCATCTCAGTCTTTTGTGATGACCGATCATTGTATTTCGTGTCAAAAGGATCTCTTTGGATCTCTTTGCAATCACATAAACCTAAAGTTGATAATTCTATTAACACCCCTCTAACTATGTTACATATGAATCTCTTTGGTCCAGTGTCAGTTAAGAGTGTTGGTGGACGATCTTTTCTTTAGTAGTTACTAATGATTTTTTCCAAATTTTCTTGTGTTTTCTTTTTAGCTGCTAAATCGGAAACTCCAGAGATTTTGAAGAATCTGATTGTCAAGATTGAAAATGAATTTTCTACACATGTGAAGTTTATGAGAAGTGACAATGGCTCTGAGTTTAAAAATCATAATTTGGAGTTGTTCTGCATTCAGAAGGGTATTTCTCATCACTTTAGTTCTCCATATACCCCAACAAAATGGCGTTGCTGAACGGATGAATCGTACTTTGATAGAAACTGCAAGAACTATGCTTGCTGATTCTCATCTTTCGATCACTTTTTGGGCTGAAGCGGTTAATACAACATTTTATACATTAAACCGTGTTCTGACTGTCAAGAAGCATGGCAAGACATCATATCAATTGCTTAAAGGCAGAAAGCCTAATCTTTCTCATTTGGAACCTTTTGGAGCTACTTGTACTCATTTGAAGAAGACTTCTCCAAAATTTGAGCCTAAGGCTATGGAAGGAATATTTTTAGGACATTCAGCTAGTTCCTTGAACACAAGAGTTCTTAAATTGGCCACAAGAGTGATTGAAGAAGCTTATGAAGTTACTGTATGTAGGCTCACTGACACGTTACCTGGAAAAGGCCCAAAATGGCTATTTGATTATGATTCGGTCTTTGATTGTTTTCATAACTTGTTTCCTTTATCTTTGAATGATCTTTCTGAATCTTTTAGTGATACTATTAACATTCATGGTTCCTTGTATCCAAAATTTATTCTTTAATCTTCTGAAGGGACTTATCTTGTTTTTACTGACGTTTCTTCTTCTTCATTTGTTCCTAAACAACATGAAAGATTTGAAGATTTGCATTCTGAAGATGGATTACATGATTCAATTAATGATCCATCTGTTATTATTGAATCTGAAATTTAGGAGGAGATTTTACCAGAAGAAGATACGCATATTAAAAATCTTGAAGAAGAACTAGCTGTGGAGGAGATTGAGAATCATAGAGTTAATATAAATCATCCAATTGAAAACATCATAGGTGATTTGAATTCTGGAGTCAAGACAACGAGTCAGCATGTTCACGATGAAGGAGATGAGGTTTTGTTATCAAATATTCAAGAGATAATGAGTTCATGTTTATATTCATGTTTTATAAGTCAGATAGAGCCAAATAATGTTAAAGAAGCATTGAAGGAGTCTTCTTGGATAATAGCCATGGAAGAAGAATTGAGTCAATTTGAGAAACTTGGTGTTTGGAGGCTAGTAGATTGTCCTGAAGATGTCAATCCCATAGGTTCCAGATGGGTGTATAAATGTAAAAAGGATGATAAGGGCATTATTGTGAGGAACAAAGCCATATTGGTAGTCCAAGGTTTTAATCAACAGGAGGGCATTGACAATGATGAGGTATATGCTCTTGTTGCAAGAATTGAAGCTATTCGATTGTTCCTTGCATATGCTAGTTTCAAAAAGTTCAAAGTCTTTCAATTAGATGTCAAGAGTGCCTTCTTATATGTCAAAGTCAAAGAAGAAGTCTATGTTGCTCAATCACCTGGGTTTGAAGATCTAAATAATCTTACTAAGTGTTATTGTCTGGATAAGGCTTTGTATGGATTACATCAAGCCCCTAGGGTGTGGTTTGAGACATTGTCAACACATCTATTGGATGATGGTTTTTCACGGGGGAAGATTGATAGTACTCTGCTTTTCTTGAAGAAGGATGTCACACCTCGAGCCGGCGAGCTGCATCGACTTTCCCGCCGGGCGGAAGGTTCCCGGGGCGTGATATCGTTGTGATAATCGAAATGATCAGATTGTTTACATAGAACATGATAAATAAATGAGAAATGCTAACATGATAATGAAATAGAATTACAAAGTTAAATTACATTGTTTCCTCATAATTTAACTAAGTAAATCCAATCAAAAGAATCAATGAGTTTATATCTTGTAACTGTACAAGATATACAAAAGATGATTCGTTGTTTTGTCAATCAAAAGTATGCACGACACAAAAAGTAGCTAGGTCTTCTAAAAGTCCACTAGCTATATCCATGAATGTCTGATGACTACACTTGTAGTATGTTTGATTCACCCGTTTTCACAATGGCCTCTCCATAGTTATATTTGCAAGTAATATCTCATCCTATTAGTTATGCTTATATATAGGGCATATGTAAGGGAACAAGCCCTAGCCAACATCCCACCACATAACTAATAGAACTCCACACTACTTACAATACAACTATAGATATCCATTTCCAATTCACCTGTTCATCCCGTTCGTTAATCACCTGTCGCATCATGTGTAGAATAATATAATTAGAAGGGGTTTAGTTATCAACCTGAAGTACTGATAGACCCTTTGTGTATTAAGGAGATTAGATTACGTTAATCTGATCCTTGTATTATTCTATTACTTGTGGGGTTAACTATTAATCACTTTTAAATTTACGAGCGTTAGTTAACCAATTGATATTTGTTCTCATATTGAAGTGCATAAAGCCTAAAATGAATCCATTGCAATCCTCACATAATCAGATTACAATGCATCCGATTTACCTCTACCACTTTGTGTTACCATAGACCTCATCGAACTGTTACTAATAATATGACATGAGAGAAAGTAAATTCCTCAGTCTACTAGTAAACAAGAAGCGATGGATTAATTACAATTATAACTGTAGATTTATATCACCATGTGTCGCGTTCCAGACCCTGACTTGAGTAGCCCTGTCACCGGTCATACGTTATCGGCCAATGATTGAGTACGATCAACATACTAGCCCTACAAGCTAGAGGTTTGTCAAACCTATGGTACCACTATGCTCTCATCGGTTTAGTCACGTCAAACTAACTGGTCAGCGATTTGTGAAGGGACTTACAATGATCAAACTTGAGTACATGGCATATGATTGAAATGATATAATGCAGACAGTTCAATAGTAATGAATTGTATTGTATTCATCAATGTTGTTTGTTCTCAAAGTTGTATGTTCTCGTTATTGTTAACAAGTTGAATAAGAACTTGTCTTATTACATTATGTTAATTGTTGTGTGAATGATGTTGTTATCATGAAGTTACGTTATCATGATTATCATTCCTTGTTGTTCCATATAGTCACCATGTTGTCACTAAGATATGGTAAGAACTAGTCTTACTACACTTAGTCGACTCAGGTGGTGGATGATATTTGTTCCATGTTATCTTGTAATATGTAACGAGTTGTAAACTATGTGTTAAAAGCACTTGTCTTATTACACTTAATTAACTCTAGTTTTGAATGATGTTATGAAGATGTATTATCTTCATATCATTCATGTGTTTTGTTCTTGTCATCGTGTTCACCTGTGATTATCTCAATGTTCATTCTTGTAAGAATAACTAAGTGTTATAAGATATAATCTTACAACTATGTTATTCTGTTGTGTTGATGAGTTATGAAATTATATTATCATATTCATCTTAGTTATCCCTGTCATATCATGATCATACAAGCATGCATACAATGATAAACGATAATAAGTCAAGCAATATTATCTAATCAAAGTATAAGCAATAATTTAACTAAAACCTTTACGTAAGTAAAAGTTAAGAATGTTTCTCAGCCCCGAGAGTTATAAATCAGTTTAGATTATAAAAGCGGCATATGAACTCACCTTGTTGTTGAAGTGGTTGACTTAGCTTAAACAAGAAATGCACGCGCTCTTGATTGTACTTGTTGTTGTGTTCACGATCCTGTGTTGATTTCACACTGTTTGTCATTTATAATTATAAGTTTCGGTGATTTATGTGCGTGTAGGTGTTAGCCCTAAAGTTGGCTAACACCACAGAGTCTCGGTCATCCTTCGGCCCTTGTTTAAATTGTCTTAAGTTGTTACTACTATGTGTCTTTATATGGTGTGTTTAGCCTTAATTTACTCTTAGAAATTTATAAACCTTGTCATCATATGTTAACTATCGCGTTGAAAAAAATCTTTGTAGTTTAACCTAAGTCATAGTTATTACTTAAGTTTATTGTTTCAAGCTTGTCATGTTCTCTTTGTTGAACTTATTTTACCCAAACAATTCCATGTATACTATGCCCATTACATCTTATATTGATTTCAAGTGTTGGTTTCCATTTGAACCTAAATGGGCCGAATAATGTGTACATGGGCCAAACCAAGCGATTATGGGCCCATCAGTGACATGGGTCGTGTAGTGGGCCAAAGGAATAAGATTGGGTCGGTTAGGGGTTGTTTAGGCTGATGACTTGGACCAGATTAGTGGGTTGTGGGCCACCTAGATGGCCATGGGCTGGATGCTAGTTCTGGGCCGAATAACGATTGTGTTCGACTGAATTGATTGGGCTAAATCACTGAGTTGTGTGCCAAGCAAAGATGTTAGGCCGAATGGAGGGGACTCTGGGTTCGCTCCATGCAAAGGTTCGGCATATGTGGGTTCGTCCCTGATCACAGGTTCGTGCTCCATAGAAGGTTCGGCCGTGTGGTGTCTAATCCAGCAAAGGTTCGTCCCACTCCCTCATGGGTTCGGCAGTGCACCTAGGTTTGGCTTTGTTATGGTTCGGGTGATTCAGCATGGTTCGTCCAAATGAAGGTTCGGCGAGGGTTCGCCCATGCAGCTCATGCATGGGTTTGGTAGAGTGTTGGTAGGTTCGCCCTTGCCCAGTTCAGCACAGGTTCGGTATCCAGTTTTGCACAGCTAACCCAAGGTTTGGCTGTTCGGGTTTGCCACAACAGGTTCGCCAGACATGAAGCTAGGTTCGTGAGCCATACATGAGGTTCAGCTACACTGCATCCCACGAACCTGTGTGTGTTCGTCACCATCATCAAGATTCGAACCCTTGGTTTGGCTATTCCCATGGTGTTGCTACATGCATACAAGTTCTCGAGAGGGCTAGGTTTGGAGGAAGTAGTATAGAACCGGCTAGCTGGGTGTGAGTCGAACAAGGGTGAGAAAACCCTATTTTTCATGGATTCAAGTATCATTACCTCGGTTTTCAGCGGAGTTGGCTCTAGATCGGTTGTACTTTCATGTAGAGGAGATCAAGATCGTCGTTTAGGCTTAAGAATCATCAAATTTCATCAAGAATTGAGTGAGTTATGAGGATTTGAAGGTTGGTTCTTCTAGAGAGAGAGGCAAACCGGGTTTGTGTGTTAGAGAGAGAGAGAGAGATGAGTGAAATGAGGATAAAATGCCTCATTTAGGGTTTAAACACCCCGAGGGTATTCGGGTTCGTTTCGGTTGCTCGGTTTTCGGCTCTGTTGCGTTTCCGGATCGTTACACGCGTTATTTACGTATTTTAAATAACAAGAGTTTCTTTGTTTAATTTCTTTTCTTTTTGATGAATTTCAAAATTGTAAAACGTAAAATATTATATTTTCTTATTTTATATTCGTTCGTATCGTCTTTCGTTTTCATTTCGTCAGAACGCGTCACCATCGCGCGTATTCGTTCGAATCGTCACCCGAACGAACACGATGATGGTTTTGCTTCCTGACTTTTGTTTTCTACTTTCCAGTCATCACTATCGTCACTCACGCAAACACACTGTCAGTTCATTATTCTAAAATAACACTGCAATTATGTTTAAATTGTATTTCCTCACTGACGGACTCAACTAAACATCCTGTTTTCACATTGTTTTCGTACTGATTTGTCGGCCATCCGATTCCTGTCATCTATGGATATCAGATCGCAACCGACATGTTCTTGTTATTTACTTGAACACTGTTGTACATCTTGATTCGTTGTATTAATTGTACTTTTGTTTTCACCAAAATACATACAACTATTGTTTATCGTGAGTTGTTGTACTTACGGTATTTAAGTTTTCACATAAGTACGTACAACTGTTTCTTGTATTCTGAATTCTGTTATCACAAACACTGTTCATTCAATTGTATTTACACACAGTAAATAGTGAAAGTATACATACCGTACGGACTTGCAGCACGATCTGGTACTGGATGTCACATAGGATGATGGTATTTTGATTTTTTAGATATGTGGATGATATTATCTTTGGAGCTACAAATGAACAAATTATGCAAGGATTTTGAAGTGGTTATGAAGCAGAAGTTTGAAATGAGTGCAATGGGAGAGTTAGCTCTCTTTCTGGGAATTCAAGTAGATCAGAAGAATGATAGCTTATTTATACATCAAAGTAAATATGTACATGACACCTTGAACAAGTTCAAGATGAATGATTGTACATCAATTTCTACTCCTATATGTACTTATCATAATTTAGGGAATGATGAGAATGGTATAGATGTTGATCAACATTTATATCGTTCAATGATTGGTTCCCTAATGTACTTAACTGCATCTCGACCTCACATCATGTTTGTTTGTTTGTTTGTACTTAACTGCATCTTGACCTGACATCATGATAGCATGGATTTTATAGCTTTTTCAGATTCTGACTATGGTGGCTGTAATCTTGACAGAAAGTCAACAACAGGGGGTTGTCAATTCTTTGGTAATAAACTAGTAACCTGGCAATGCAAGAAGCAACTTACTGTAGCTATCTCTACATGTGAGGCTGAGTATGTTGCTGCTTCAAGTTGTTGTTCACAAGTTTTGTGGATTCAACAACAAAGGCGATATTACGGTTTAAACAATCACATTTCATCAATATCATTATCTAGCATGTTTCTTGCAACAAAAGTTACTATATTTAGTAATATTGCACAGATCATCATCATGTGACCAAATATCACTATCATGCCTATTGTAACCATCCAAATATCACAAATAATCATTCATTCATAACCAAAATGCTCCAAATCCTTATGGATTGTCATTGCATGTTAATAAAAGTAACTATTATCCGAAACAATGAACAAATCATCATCAATAACCAACAATATTCAACATATATCATCCCAATACCTCAAATCAATCAATTAATCATCAAAATCAGATTATCAAGCTACCAAATTTCGTGCATGTGTGTGGATGAGTTTGCATGTGTATGTAAGTGCAAGATTAGTGTATACAAGGTAAGATTAGCCATGGTAACTACCTCACAAGTGTTCTTGAAGCTTGGATTAAATGAAATAGAGTGAGAATGCCTCTGAAAGTGTCTGGTGATGGTTTTTCAGTAGGCACAAGATGTTGGAGGTGCTAGAAAATCATCCTAAGCTTCCTTCTAGCCTTCTTGAACCCAAGTGAAGCTTCCAAGTTGTTCCAGGAGAGTAATAGTTGGGTAACAGGAGGTTATGGCCGGAGATTTGTGAGTGAGTTTGAGTAGAAATGGCTAAAGAAGAAAGAAAATGAGGCTGGGTTGGTTTTATAATGTTTTTAAGCTGATAGGGGGTGACGCGTACTACCAAGCAAGCCCCCAAAGGGTCTTGGCGTATCACCTGGAACAAAATAACCGGGTTCTCCCTAAGACATGTCACATACCGCCGAGTGGAAGTTGATCGGTCATCGTGTATCACGACCATTTTCAGAGAATTCAAACCCTCCCGCTTAGCTTCGCGTACCGCCAGGGTCCTTTCCAGGTCCCTTGGCGTATCGCTAAGGCTTTCGAACAAGCCCATTTGGCCCAATTTCGTCGTTTCAATTCGTTTTTCGATCGTTTATCGTTATAACTTATAGTTTCTCGACTTTTATTAATTTTTGTTTGTTGTTTGATCATATTTGAACAAATCAATGTTCAATTGTTTGATTCGTTGAACGTTCACCAAGGTTCGTGAATTTTATGACATGTGTGTGCGTTTCTCGATAATTCACCGAATTATCGTGCTTGTGTCTGTGTTTGTACTATTATGTCACGTGTCACACTAAATTAAACTGATTTTAGTGCCACGTGTATAATTATCAATTAAATAATCATTTAATTAAATGGTTTGCTGTCCTGGAATTTGCGAGGTGTCACGTCATCCCCGTGTTCGAAAGGATTTCGTTCCGAAATTCAGCTTGCGTTCTCAGTGTTTGTCAGGGTAGTGAACAGGTGTGAATATTTCTTCTCCATCTGGTCTTCACGCTCCTATGTGAATTCCGGTCCGCGCCTCGAGTTCCTTCGAACTTTCTAAATTAGTATACGGCTAGGCTTGAGTTTCTTAATCTCACGGTCCATGATCTCGACTGGTTCCTCAACCAGGTGCAATTGTTCGTCGATTTGAATTTCCTGAAGAGGAATACGAAGCGTCTCATCAGATAAACACTTTTTATGGTTCGATACTTGAAATACGTTGTGCACACTTCTTCGATCGTTTGGCAGGTTTAGTTCATAGGCTACAGAGCCTATTCGATTGATGATCTCGAATGGTCCGATGTAATGAGGATTCAACTTCCCTCATTTCCCAAATCGGATGACTCCCACCTGGAATTCCAAAGACTTGCGCCTTTTGTCGTCATAACTTTTTTGTTTGTCCCAAGCTGCTGTCATTCAGTTGTGAATCTGCATGATCTTCTCAGTCGTCTTATGCACAAGTTATGGTCCTGTTAGTTGGCTTTTGCCGACCTCTACCCAACAAATAGGCGATTTGCATTTGCGCCCATAAAGCGCCTCAAACAGTGTAGCCTTAATGCTGGTGTGGTAACTGTTATTATAAGAGAATTCAACTAATGGTAGATAAGTCTCCCAACTGCTGCCAAAGTTGATTATACATGCCCGAAGCAAGTCTTCCAATGTCTGGATTTTCCATTCACTTTGCCCATCAGTTTGCGGATGATAGGTCGTGCTCATATCCAATCTCATGCCCAATGCCTTCTGTAAGGACTTCTAAAAATGTGCCATGAATTGGCTGTCACGATCTAATATTATTTAGATTGGCACTCCATGCCGTGTGATCACTTCCTTTAGATAAATTCAGGTCAATTTATCCAACTTGTCGGTTTCTTTGATAGGAAGGAAGTGTGCAGACTTTATAAGTCAGTCTACGATTACCCAGATGGTATCACAACCACTTGCTGTTTTGGGCAGTTTAGTGATAAAGTCCATTGAAATCTGCTCCCATTTCCATATCGGTATTTCAGGTTGTTGAAGTAGTCCTGATGGCTTTTGGTACTCAACTTTAAACCTTTGAGCAAGTCAAACAATTACTCACGTAAGTCGCAATATCAAACTTCATGTTCGACCACCAGTATGTCACCTTCAAGTCGTGGTACATCTTGTCAGATCCCGGATGTACTGAGTACCTGCTCTTATGAGCTTCATCCATCACTACGTTTTTCAATCTTCCATAGTGTGGTATCCAGATTAGATCCATAAATTAGTACGCTCCGTCGGTCTTCACCTCTAATTGTTTATCCATGTCGCGCAATGATTCGTGAGTGAAGTTCTCGGCCTTTAGAGCTTCCTGTTGCGCGTTTCGAATCTGGTTTGGTAGTTCAGAGTGTATGGTAAGCTGTAGCTAATGCACGCGTTCCATTGTTTCCTTATGGCTCAACACGTCAGCTACTACGTTAGCTTTTTCGGGGTGGTACTTGATAGCACAATCATAATTGCCTATGAGCTCAACCCATCTTTGTTGTCTCATGTTTAGCTCATTCTGATCGAAGATATGTTGTAGGCTTTTATGGTCGGTGAATATCGTGAGCTTTGTGCCGTAAAGATAGTGTCGCCGGATCTTAAATGCGAACACCACGGCTCCCAACTCCAAATCGTGAGTTGTCATAGTAGACCACAAAGTTGTCATACCCCTCAGGTAGGGATGAAATCGATTCACTGCACAATTTCTGATTCAGTAAGTTGAATGCAAACTCTTGTTTCTCTCCCTATTCGAATTTCTTGTCTTTGTGTGTCAGGGAGGTTAATGATTGCACGATCTTCGAGAATCCCTCAATAAACAGCCTGTAGTACCCTACCAGTCCTAGGAACTGTCGCACCTCCGTCGGAGTCATTGGTGTTTCCCAGTTTTTGATAGCTTCGATCTTGGTTGGGTCTACGTGTATTCCCTTCTCGTTAACCACATGTCCGAGAAACTGGACTTCGCGAATCCAAAAATCTCATTCGGAGAATTCCGCGTGCAGTTTTTTGGTCTTCAATAGTTCCAAGATAAGCTTCAGGTGTTCATCATGTTCTTCCTGACTCTTGGAGTAGATCAGTATATCGTCAATGAACACTATTACGAATTTGTCGAGATATGGTTTGCACACGCGATTCATGAGATGCATGAATACAGCCGGTGCATTGGTCAGTCCGAAGGGCAAGACCAAAAATTCGTAATGTCCATAACGTGTCCTAAAGGATGTCTTAGGAATGTCATCCTCCTGTATCCTCAACTAATGGTAACCAGATCGATCATTGAATAGCAACTTGACCTTTGCAGTTGGTCAAACATGTCGTCTATTCATGGTAATGGGTATCGATTCTTGATCATTGCCTTGTTTAGCTCTCTGTAGTCGATGCACATTCTGAACGTTCTGTCTTTCTTTTTCACAAATAGGACCGGTGCTCCCCTTGGAGAGAATCTCGGTCTGATGAATCTCTTGTCTTACAACTCTTGCATTTGATTAGAAAACTCCTGTATTTCGGTCGGTGCCAGTCGATAAGGTGCCTTCGCAATCGATGCAGCTCCTGGTGTGAGATCTATCTAGAACTTGATTTGTCGCTTTGGTGGTAGTCCAGGTATATCTTTGGGAAAAACTTCGGGATAATCGCGAACTACATCGATGTCTTCAATCTTCCACTCTTTCTTCGGCTGCTCGGTGATAAGGGCTAGTATTGCCGTGTATCCCTTCTGCAGATATTTGCTAGCCTTCATGCAAGACATGATGTTGAAGGGTATTCCCCATCGTTCTCCCTAAATTGATATTTGATCCCCATTCGGCAACGTGATTCAAAGAATCTTGTCATTGCATACGATCTCTGCTTGGTTTGCAGATAGCCAGTTCATTCCAACCACCACATCAAAGCTTCGTAGAGTCACCGGCATCATATCGATTTCGAGTTCGTGATCTTCCAGAACCATGACGCATCCTTGAAATATGTTTTGTGTTTCTATCAGCTTGCCGTTGGCTAACTCTACGATATACTTATAGTCTAGTGGTGTTGGGGTAATGTTAAGCAGTTGGCTAAACTCGCAAGATATAAAACTCCTACTGGCACCAGTATCAAATAATATACTACAGTAGACATTATTTAAAAGAAACGTACCGGTCACGATGTTGGGGTCATCTTTGGCTTCTCTAGAGCCAATCACAAAGGCACGGCCCTTTGCCGTGCCTCCTCCGGCTTTCTTTATATGTAGGCAGTCCCTACGCATGTGCCCCGGCTTGCCATATTCATAACACCCTCTGATGGTGTTCTGGCTGTTGTTGCTGTTGATGTTGTTGTTGTGGATTGGTTTGCTTTTGCAGCCCCTGGCCATGTGACCATGCGTCCCTCAATTTAGGCATCGGTAGCACTCGCACTGGCCATAGTGATGATACGAACATCGGTTGCATTTGGTGTACCTGCCCTAAACTGGACCATTTACGCTTGTGGTCTTGGGGCTTCAGATGTTTACCCTTCTTGGGTAACTTCCCCTAAACTACGGCTTGGTCTGTTAGTTTGTGTGCTAGACGGATGGTCGGTTGAATGAGTGTGGGGTCGGCTGCAGTGACCATACTCTGAATTTTTTGTGGCAAGCCATTGATGAATTGTTCAATCTTCTTGTACTTTGGGGTCACAATTCCTGGGCACAACTTGCATAGATCATGGAGGCGCGATACATACTGCTCAATCTCTGAGCCTTCCATGTATTGAAACCAAAATTCCTCTTCCAACTTCTTGATATCATTTCAATGGCAATATTCCTCTTTCAGCATCTTAACAAACTCCTCCCAAGAGATGGAGTTAGCAGTTTCCAGGCCTAGTGTCTAGACGTGTGAGTTCCACCATGTGAGGGCCTGTCCCTCTACGATTCTAGTGGCGAACTTCACCTTGTTCTCCTTCGGCACACTCACACATACATAAGACCGACTCGGTCTTCTCGATCCAGCGGAGCAGTCCCACTGCTCCTTCTGATCCCTTGAATGTGTGAGGGTGGCAGCTCAGAAAAGTTTTGAACGAACACCCTTTGGTGTTCCTGTTGTGGGATCCTGTTTGTCAGCAGTCAAGTCTACGTGTTAGAGGTTGTGTTTGTTATACTATGTCGGTTAAGTCAAAGTTAGTTTTTACCATTGTTGGTCCTGCTTGCTTCACTTTTCAAACGCGCCGCCTCTTATTCGGCGATCGCTTTCTTGACCCTTCTTTCCACCATCCCCTTGATGGCTGCCGAACCGATTGGTCGGTTGTTTGCACGCACTTAAGTTCTGTGTCCCATCATTTGTTAGTTATATATACAATAGATAGTACATTAGTTACTGTTTGAGTTAGTTGTGTGTTAGCATGCATACAAGTATAATGTCACATGATCATAAAGTTCCAAATATCATTCCATTAATAATTTTCAAAAGAACAATCACAGGTTCAATTTGATCACTACTACCCAAAAATGATTTCTATGAGCACAACCCGCTCATAATACGTTCTAATGATATTACTGCAATAAAGAAATAAGCCTGCTCTAAGTGGCTGAGGAGATGGTGGAAACCGAGTCTCCATTGACCGTAGGACCATCGTCCTCCTCCTCAAACGACTCCTCATCATCGTCCTCAAACGGCTCTTCGTCGTCGTCGTCGTCGTCGAATAGCTGCCCCACTTCTGCGGGTGCCGGCTCAGCTGCCAGCTGTGCAGCTAACGCTCCAACTGTGTCCTCGCCCGCCTCGGCTCGGCCCTCTGCTAACTCAGCTCGAGCCTCTGCTGGCATGGTGCAGACCTCGACCTACTCGAATCTAGCATCCATATGATCCAATCAAGCAGTGGTCTCCTCTTGCTGGCTAAGGGCCTGTAATGCCAGGTCCTCCTCAAGACGTGCTACTCGCTGTAGTAAATTGTAGGATCAGATGTTCTCAATTGATACAATTAATAGAGTATAGCAGCGGAATTCAAAGTTGAATTAGCATAATCATAGCAAGAACAAAGTTCAATCAAACAGTAAATACAAGTTTGTTATAGAGAGAGAAACTTTCTGCAAAAGGAATATATCATTCAGATTATTAACTTAGTTTTTTTTACAAACATGTCAACTGCCCTTATATAGAGACAGTGACGTCTGATGATGTCACATGATGTTGACACCTAACAGACAAAACAAAACAACTGAAAATAACTAAACTACTGAGAATATCTACAACATCTGAAGACATTCTCTTACAACTACTGAAGTATTAAAACTACTGAAGTAATAAACTAAAACATCTGATGAGTAAACTACTCATCAGACTTTTACAAACACTGAAAGAAAACTACTGAAGACTAAACTACACACTACAACATCTGATGAATTGCACTTCAGCTGTTGTATATCACTTCAGATCTTGTGTCTTCAGTACATTGAATGTCAGCTGTTGTGTTCTTCTTCAGTCGTTATAAGTGCTGTGAGACTTAGAGATTTTTCTGATCAGGCTCATTGGTTCTTTTAGTCCAACAAACTCCCCCTGAACCAATGCAGCCAAAAACCTCTAATTTATTGATGGTCTCACTTATTTACTCCCAGGCTGAAAGATAAGTCTTTTTCTTTGAGATCAGTATCAAAATGACCAGTTAAAGTGTATGCCTAATAATCAACAGCTTCCAAAAAATCTAACAAGCAAAATATGAGAGGAAACTCCATTGGGGAAATGGACTATGAGCATTAACCCCTCTCATTAAAGCTATTGATTATATACTAACCTGAAGGACTCCCTGACATATGCCTCAAGCAGTATTACCTTCTCTTCTGGAGTCAGCCTCTCAGGTTCACCTTCAAAGAAAGACTCAGGTCCATAGTACTCAGACAAGTACCTGGCCGTTGTCCCATCATTCAGCTCAACTCTAGTAATTTCTCTGTATACAAACTCATCAGGATGCTTCCCTTCCAAAAATAGAGAAAGCTCATTTTGTTGAACATTTTCAAGTTTCCTATATACCAAGCCTTTCTTGATCATTTTGTTTTCTATAAACTTTGGAGCTTTTGAGCCAGAGTTGTACACACTCTTGAAGTCATTGATTATCTCCCAAGGATCAAGTACTGACCCTAGCATAATGTCAGCACTTAAGACCCTTCTGATTCTTCTGGCATAAGATGCTGGAGCCTCTCTCTTGTGGATCCTATGAATGATTCTTGGATCAGGCCACATTCTAATCTGTTCCTTCCTATACTGGTAGGTGAACCTCAGAGCATACAACCTTTGAGCTTCTTTCTTCATTGCAATAATGGTTGATGTCTGAGGATAATCCTTATCAACCATCTTTAGGATTTGCTCATCATGCTGTTTCTGATTCTCTTCTTCTTCAAGCTTCACTTTTACTGCCAACATTTGAGATTCTGGTGTGAGCTTTGGATGTTGTCCCAACACCAGTGGCTTCTCAGGCACATATTTGGCAGGAAGAGATACCTTCTTCTTTTGTATTGACAGATCCAACCCAGTTGTTGATGGTGCAGGCTTTTGAACATTTGGCTTGATAACTGTAGAGATAGGCATCCTGTCTTCCTCATCAGAATCTTCATCTTCTTGAATTCTCAGTTGCCTTCTTTTCTTTGGAGGAGCCCTTACCTCAACAACCTGAGTTTGAACCTCTTGATTTTGTATCTCCTCTGGTTCAGTTTCTTGTACATCAGAGGTTGTAGCCTGTTTTTGTATATCAGATGTTGTAACTTCCACTTGTTCTGCACTTGCTTCAATTACTTTCTCAGCCATTTCCTGCTCAACCTCCTCATCAGCTCTGTTGATAACCTCAACAGGTTTCTTCTTCTGTCTCTTATAAGTCACTTGAATTGCAGGAGACCTTTCAGAAGCAACATCTTCAGATCTTGGCCTTTTGGAAGCTGAAGTTGTGACTGACTCTGTTCCTAACTCCCCCTTTTTGGCTGCAGGGGAAGAAGGAGTATGTAGAGTGGTAAGTCTGGCAGTCACAGCCTCATCAACCATTTGTTGAATTTGAGATTTGGAGGGTAGCCTCTCATCAAGGGCTTGAACAATAATTGTTTTCAGTAATGGAGTGATGAGAGGGAGGATATTTAGAAAGGCAGCAGCTAATGCCTCTGGGGGCTAGAACCCAAAGGATTAGTGCCTGAAGCAAAGGCTGGTGGCATTTGAAATTGTGAAGTAGTGGGGGAAGTGTTTGGGTGACCTTCAGGATGAGAAGGTGCCATCTGTGGGGTAATTGGGGAAGATGGTCTTTTGTCCTTGGACATTTTGGTGAGTAGCTCATTGAGTCTACATACCTCAGCCTCAAGGATTTGATTCTGTTTCAGAACCTCAGCAAGTGTTCTTTGGTCATCAGTAGCCTTAGCTAAATCATCTGACCTCCTGAGATTATCAGGATCTACCTGAGTTGAGTGTGGCTCAACATGATCAGGTGCCCCTTTTTCTTGGTTCTGGGGACTTCCAACCTCAGGGGTAACCCCTTCATCAGTTGTTGCCTCTGACAAGGTCTTAGCAATGGTACCACTATCAATCACTCCAAATGATGGAGGTGATGAAGTAGCAGCCTTGTCAGATATCAGAATCTCTCTTTCCACACTAGGAGATCTGATGTGGTAGTCATAATCCTGTGGGCTATCAGAGACACTTTTATCCTCCCCCTCAATGTTGGAGCTTATCCCAGTAGTGATAGGTGTCTGGGAGGGGATAGGAGTGTTCAACTGATCCAGGATGTTTTCAATAACAAAAGTGGGACTATCTGGGGTGGTTTCCATAGGAATTGGCTTTGAAAGAGAGTGCACCCGGGGAGATTGGTGCTGTTCAATAGAAACCTTTTCAACTGAAAGAGGTTCTAGAAATGTGTCTGCCCCTTCAAAGGTTGCACCAGGTTCCTGTTGAGAGGAATCCTGGGCGGTTTGAGCCGGTGGAGTCTGATGGAACACTGGTTGACTACTCCCAGTGGCCATGTCATGCCTTGGTGAGGCATGGGCAGACTCAGGGGACTCATTTCCCTGAGCAGCCTTTTTGGTTTGTTTGGATTTTGGTTTAGTGGGGACTCTGGATTTGGATTTTGTGGTGGAGACTGTGGGTTCCCTCTGCTTGGGTTTTAGCTTTCGGGCAGCCTCTTTGAGAGTAGGGTTAGAGTTGTGTCGGGAATATACTTCCAACAAAACTGCTGGAGCAGAGATCCCCTGACCAACAAGGCCATTTTGCTGAAGCTGTTTCTCTATGATGGCCATGATAAAACGTGGATAGAGTAGCCATCTAGAAGAAACAGGCTTACCAGCATGTTCAGTTAATTCAGAAAAGAGTATTTGAGAAAAATTTAGCTTTTGAGATTCTAGGATAGAATACAATACCTGTTGCCATCGAGAGGACATTTGGTCCCATGAAGAAGACTTCGGAGCCAAGCAGATGTTGATCATATGGAATATCAGGCGCTCTGGGTCATTGAAGTGCTTCTTGAAAAGTGTGGAATCACTCAGGTCACCCTGGTATTCATGACTTGTAAAACAGAGGTCAGTGACGCTCTTAGGAAACTGAGTGACCAGGTTAGCATCATCAAGCTGAAGAACCTCCCTGAGTTCAGCGGGGCTGATGTGCACATTATGACCATTAACTGTGGATCGAAGTGAGATGACTCCTGTGCCCACGTTGATCAGTTCAACATTCATCCAAAATTGATGAATGGAATCGACATACAGAGTTGGATTGAGAAGAAAGGCAGTTTTGAATTGAGAGGAGGTCATCAAGTCCACAGCTTCATCAAACTTTGACCAAAAGGAGGATTTGGTCAGATAAGCAACGGAATTGTGTCGAGGTTTCAAGGTGATTGACGCCATGGATGCAAAGACTGGAGAGGGAAAATAGGTTTTTGAAAAATATGGAAAGTTCTGAGAAAGTGATAATGAAACAACTGAAGAAGGTTGAGTTAAATAGAGAAAACAACAGAAGTTAAAACAACTGAAGAGTAAAATTACTCATCAGGTGTTGTCGACAGTTTTGTTCAGCAGTTGTTTTCATCAGTTGTTCATCAGACTTTGTGGAAATTTTGTTCATCAGAACTTGTGAACAATGTGTTCATCAGAACTTGTAAGCAATTTGTTCATCAGAACTTTGTGGAAATTTTGTTCATCAGAACTTGTGAACAATGTGTTCATCAGAACTTGTAAACAATTTGTTCATCAGAACTTTGTGGAAATTTTGTTTATCAGAACTTATGAACAATGTGTTCATCAGAACTTGTAAACAATGTTTGACCTTCAGTACTTAGTGAATCAATACTCATCAGTACTTGTAACTTAGAGTATTAGAAAAGATCATATATTTTTCCTTGAATCAGTACTTTTGATATGTATCAGTATTTACCGAAAATATCACAAAGTTTCAAGGTAAAAAAAATTTTATTTGAAAAGAAAAATTGAAAATATTTTTGGGTTTTTGAAAAGAAATTAAAATTTATTTGATGAAAAACCAACCTATTCAAGTTGCAGCATACCAAGCCTTAGAACTAAATTTTGAAAAGTTGAGGTGTCTAAAGGCTTAGTAAAGATGTCTGCAAGCTCATCAGCACTAGGAACAAACTTTGGATCAATCAGACCCTTTTCATAACAATCTCTTATAAAATGATGTCTGATCTCAATGTGTTTAGTCCTAGAGTGCTGAACTGGATTCTTGACAATACAAAGAGCTGAAGCACTATCCATTAACAATGGTGTCTTCAGTTCTTTGATGCCATAATCCAAGAGTTGAGACTGAAGCCAGAGAATTTGTGAAGTACAACTTGCAGCAGCAATGTACTCGGCTTCAGCAGTGGAAGTGGCTACAGATGTTTGTTTCTTACTTTGCCAAGAAACCAGACAATTTCCAAGAAATTGACACCCACCAGAAGTAGATTTTCTTGAGAGTTTGCATCCTGCATAGTCACTATCAGAAAAAGCAACTAGCTTGCAGGAATGTCCAGTGGAATACCATATTCCCAGAGAGAGAGTGCCCTTCAAGTATCTGAAAATTCTCTTCACAGCAATTAAATGAGATTCTTTAGGTGCAGCCTGAAATCTAGCACAGACACAAGTGGCAAACATAATGTCTGGCCTTGATGCAGTTAGATACATCAAAGACCCAATCATACATCTATAAAGAGTTTCATCCACTGAAGTACCTTTCAGATCAGCATCAAGCTGTGTGGTGCTGCTCATGGGAGTGGAACATGATTTACAGTTTTGCAAATCAAATTTCTTTAAAAGATCTTTTGTGTATTTTGATTGGTGAATAAAAATGCCATCAGGATTTTGTTTGATTTGAAGACCCAAGAAAAACTGTAGTTCCCCCATGGCACTCATTTCAAAATTTTTTGTCATAAGCTCAGTGAAAGCATCACACAACTTTAGATCAGAAGAAGCAAATATGATGTCATCAACATAAATTTGAACAAGTAGCTTATGCTGTCCTACATTCTTTATGAATAAAGTTTTATCAATGGAGCCTCTAGTGAAATTATTTTTGAGAAGAAAAGTGGATAAAGTGTCATACCAGGCTCTAGGTGCTTGTTTCAGCCCATAAAGAGCTTTATCAAGCTTGTACACCCAATCAGGATGTTTATTGTCCTCAAAGCCTGGAGGTTGACACACATACACTTCCTCTTTTATTTTACCATATAGGAAAGCACTTTTGACATCCATTTGAAAAACTTTTAATTTGTGTAAAGCAGCATATGCTAAAAACAATCTAATTGCTTCTAGTCTGGCTACAGGGGCAAATGTCTCATCATAATCAATACCTTCTTCCTGAGAGAACCCCTGTACAACTAGTCTGGCCTTGTTCTTAACTATTTGACCATTTTCATCAGTTTTATTCCTAAACACCCATTTAGTGCCTATTGCACACTTACCTTGGGGTAAAGGAACCAGCTCCCAGACTTGTTGTTTCTGGAACTGCAGCAACTCCAACTGCATTGCTTCCACCCAGCCATTGTCTTTGAGTGCAGTGTGATAGTTCTTTGGTTCTTGTTGACTGACAAATAAGGCATAGAGGCAAAAGTTTGATAATTGACTTCTTGTTGAAACACCAGCAGAAATATCACCAAGAATTTGAGATAATGGATGATCTTTCAGTTCTTGATATGGAATAAGAGCAGTGCAAGTGTTTGCTGGAGGTTCAGCTGCTGCAGAAGTGGATGAAGAACCAGGGAACAATTCAGCTGGAATTTCAAATGATGTGGAAGAATCCAGAATTTCATTAGCATTTGTATTTGGAGGAACAACTGGAGCAGGAGGAGCAACTGATTTTGCAGATGTAGGCAGATTATCACTGAATCTGAACAAATGAGTACTTTCATCTTCATCATCTGGAATTCCTTGTGTGGTTTCTGTAGAATCTTTTGGTGGATTTGCTGGAAATACCTCATGTTTCTCACCATTAGGTTCAACTGGAAATTTATGTTGCAAGATGTTAAGATCAAACATCTCAGCAGGATTTTGAGGAATGGAATCTTTGGGACATTCATTGAATTTAACATGAAGAGTTTCTTCAACAATCTTTGTTCGACAATTGAACACTCTATAAGCCTTGCAAGTTGAAGAATATCCAACAAAGTATCCTGCATCAACTTTGGAATCAAATTTGGTAAGTTGATCTTTGGTGTTGAGAATATAGCAAGGACACCCAAAAGCTCTGAAGAAGGAAATCAAAGGAGTTAAAGAGTGAAGTATTTCATATGGAGTCTTCAACCATCTTTGATTCACCAAAACTCTGTTTTGCACATAGCAAGCTGTATTAACAGCTTCTGCCCAGAAGGTTAGTGGTAAACCAGAATCTGCAAGCATTGTTCTGGCAGCTTCAATCAAAGTCCTATTTTTCCTTTCTACAACTCCATTTTGTTCAGGAGTTCTGGGAATACTGTACTGTCTCTGAATTCCCTTTGACAGATAAAATTCATCCAGAAGGTGATTTCTGAATTCAGTGCCATTGTCACTCCTAACACACTTGATAGGAATAGAATATTGCTTTTCAGCAAACAACACAAAATTCATAATAGCCTTGGCAACCTCACCTTTTGAGTGTAAGAAGAAAGTCCAGACAAATTTTGAATAGTCATCAACAATAACTAGACAATACTTCTTCTTTGCCATAGACATTATCTGCACAGGACCAAACAAATCCATGTGCAGTAGTTGCAGGCAACCAGTGGATTTGGAATCTCCAATTGGAGGAAAAGAGACTTTGTGTTGCTTTCCTTTCAAGCAGGCAGTACAATTCTCATCACAGCTAAAGTCCTTTAAAGGAAGACCTCTAACCAAACCATGTTTCACCAATTGATTCATGTTTTTGATGTTCACATGACCTAATCTTCTATGCCACAGATTTGATTCTTTGAAAGAGGCCTTAGAGAATAAACAAGGATGACCCTTGACAGAGATATTCTTAGATAAATCAAAGGCATATACCTTTCCCACTCTGTTAGCCTTAAGAAGTGTATACTCATCTAAAACTTTGCTAATCAAAGGCATTACATCAGAAGATAAAATCCTACAATCTTGCTTAGTGAAAAGAGAAACATGACCCTTATCACACATTTGACTAACACTCAGAAGATTGTACTTAAGATTTTCAACATGATTCACATCATCAAACCTAATTTCACCATTTGTTACCATACCTTTCCCAATAATGTAACCCTTAGCATCATTTCCAAAGGATACAAATCCCTTCCTTCCAGTAAAATAATTTTGAAGGAGAGATCTGCTCCCAGTCATATGCATGGATCCTCCACTATCAACATACCAGATGCTATTTTGGCATGCTGAAGGACCCTGCATACAACAACACACTCAATTAGACTTTGGGACCCAAACCATTTTGGTTTTGGGTCTGTTAACACATGAATAAACAAAATGAGCAGTGTCAGTTGAAGCAACACTTGAAGCATTCTTATCAGAAGATTTTGCTTTGACTTTTGATTTTGATTTCTTTTTAGGAAATGAATCAACAGATGCCTCTGCCAGATTGACTCTTCCTAGCAGTTGTTGCATCATTAACATCAGTTGATTATCATTTTGTGTCAAGATTTTGATTTCATTAGACACATTTTGACCTGACTTTGGATTTTTGGGTTTTAACACTTTAGTTTCTTTAACTGATGAAGAATTTTTCAAGTGTTGTTTCTTTGAATCTGGAACCACCTCCTTACCTTTCTTGAACTTATTTGATTCAGTTCCATGTGGGGTGTTTCCAGTCTTTGAACTGACAGATGATTCTGGTACAAACTTGGAACGAAATTCAGTTTTCATTTTGAGAAGGTTTTTGTTTTTATGCTTTATTTTGTTGAATTTAGAACCTTTTCTGTACCAGCAATCATCAGTGGAATGATTAAACAGCCTACAAATTTCACAAGGCACCCTCTTTTGCTTTCCCTTGTGATTATCTACAAGTACTGATGACTTAGATACTGAGTTTTTGTTCTTCAGCACATTTGAAACATCAGTATTTGTAGACAAATTGATAACAGCTGATGTGCTGACAACCTCTGAAGAGGTATTCTTCAGCACTTGTCTATCAACCCTTTTCCACTTATCAGTAGTTGTGCCATCAGCTTTTTCTACAACTACTGATGAGTGATTCTGACTTATCAGAAGCCGTGCATCTTTCTCTCCAGTGCCATGCCCATCTGACTTAACCAGTTTTAAATTTAATTCATTTGAAACCTTTTCATCAGGGTTAATCTCAATTAAAACACTATCCTGACATGTTTCATCCTGGATAACATTTGTACATCCAAGAGAATAAGAATAAGTTTCAATGTCAATAGTTTCAGACTCAGATTTGCAGGCACTTGAATCACTTTCAAATGATTCTTCAGCATCAGACTTTTCTGAAGATTTGGTGGATTGGTATACACTGTCTCCTTCAGACTCACAGTTAAGATTTTTTGGTGTATAATCAGTTGGAGGAGCAGTGTGATTGTATCCAATACCAAACTTCACATTTGATGCTGTTTGTTTGTTTAACAACAACTCAAACCCCTTGCAAGATTCAACCCATCTTGCACATTCTACTTGGGTTGCTGCAAGTGTTTGTTTCAGATCATTATGCTTCACAAGCATGACTTCCACTCTAGCTTTTTCATCAGATAACAAACATTTAAGTTTATAAATATCAGACTCTTTTTCATTTAAAGCTTTTTCAAACTCAGTTTTGTTTTTAGCTACAGCCTTCTCTAATTCAAATTTCTCATTTATCAATTCTACATTTATTTCCCTAATGGAAGCAAATGCTGAAATACATGACTCTGAGCATAACTTAGCTTTTGATTCAGAAGATACCTGTGATGTTGAAGAAGATTGACAAGAGTTGTCAGTTGAATCAATAGCCATCAATGCAAGATTTCCAAAAGGATTGTCTCCACCATGTGGACCATTTTCAGAATAAGGCTGCATGTTGAAGTCAGATAAATCATCAGGTAGACTACTCCAATCAACTACTCCAGGAGTAAAGAAACTCTGATGTTGTTGTGGTTGAGATTGCTGATTGGTTTGAGATTTGCTGGGATCAGGAAGAGCAGGGGATTGTGAGGGAATTAGTGCTGGAGTGTGTGTAGGTTGAGGCATGTAAAAGCAAGGGTATGGATATGGCATAGGATTTTGTTGAACAAAGTGAGCTGGATAGAATTGTTGTTGACTAGTACCAGAAGATTGTGGTCCTTTGCTTGATGTGTTGTTGTTTGGAAATGTCACAAAAGGTGCAGCAGAGTTAGAACCAGTAGATTTGCATTCCCTAGCAAAGTGACCGAGCCTATGACACTTATGGCACCTCAGCTTCCCTTTGTCAAATCCAACCTTGGTTTTGCCAGATAATCCAGGAAACTTTCTTCCTGTTCTCTTATAGAACTTTTGTGATCTGATGTTAATTAATGCCATTTGACTCAAAATGTCCATCTCCTCTAAATCATCATCCGGGATTCCTTTCAAATCATCCATCACAAAACACAAGTTATCACCATAATTTCCTGCATTACCATCAACTCCCACAAAAGCATGTTCAGAATTGTTAGTAGAAAAATCAATATGTTCATCATAAGAACATTCAGACCCATTAAACTCTGACTCCTGACCTATCAAAGCAGTGTTACCAGGAACAAAATTATCAGCAAGTTTTCCAGATGAAGACAGTTTTCTCTTTTGTTCTACCTCTCTCTCAAATGTTAAGAGTTTCCCATGAAGTTGGGTGAGAGATAGATGTTCTAGAGTTGCACTGGAGCGTAGGATAATAGTATAAGTATCCCATCTCTCAGGCAGTGATCTGAGAAATCTGTTATTCATCTGACTATTAGTATATTCTTGCTTAACCATTTTCAACTCAGAAATTAAACATGAGAAACGCTCAAATTGTTGAGTCAATGATTCACCCTTCCTATGAGAGAATGTCTCATACTGTTGGGCGAGGATTTCTCTTGTGTTTGCTAAAACCTCATCGGTTCCACCAAATTGTTCTTTCAGTGCAACCCAGAGATCATGAGCAGTATCATGATGCATCAAGCCAGAGTAAATCTCATTCGGCAAAGCCATGGCCAGAATACCATGAGCTTTCGCATCAATTTCAAACAGTTTGATATCCTCATCCGAATACATATCCGAAGGTTTCGGAATCATTAGTTTAGTTTCAGGATCAGTAATCATGGGTTTATAAGGACCATGCACTACAGATTTCCAACATCCTGCACTGTTAATTGACAGGTGATGTAGCATTCTACGTTGCCATATGTTGTACTCACTCCGCACAAGCATCGGAGGCTTGGTCGCGGAGCCTGTATTGTGCGGATCATTGTTTGGAGTCGTCATGATCACAGATTCAAGCAATTAGACACAAGCTAATGCAAATTTCGATCAATTGATTCAAAACAAATTAATATTGAAGGACAAATCAACAGAAGTTAACAGAAAACTTCAATCTATAACAAATTCTTACTTAATCAGCTAATTCGATCAATTAGAGAACAAATTTGAGCAGTTTCAGAGATCAATTGTTTAATCGATCAATGATTAACCAGCTCTGATACCAATTGTAGGATCAGATGTTCTCAATTGATACAATTAATAGAGTATAGCAGCGGAATTCAAAGTTGAATTAGCATAATCATAGCAAGAACAAAGTTCAATCAAACAGTAAATACAAGTTTGTTATAGAGAGAGAAACTTTCTGCAAAAGGAATATATCATTCAGATTATTAACTTAATTTTTTTTACAAACATGTCAACTGCCCTTATATAGAGACAGTGACGTCTGATGATGTCACATGATGTTGACACCTAACAGACAAAACAAAACAACTGAAAATAACTAAACTACTGAGAATATCTACAACATCTGAAGACATTCTCTTACAACTACTGAAGTATTAAAACTACTGAAGTAATAAACTAAAACATCTGATGAGTAAACTACTCATCAGACTTTTACAAACACTGAAAGAAAACTACTGAAGACTAAACTACACACTACAACATCTGATGAATTGCACTTCAGCTGTTGTATATCACTTCAGATCTTGTGTCTTTAGTACATTGAATGTCAGCTGTTGTGTTCTTCTTCAGTCGTTATAAGTGCTGTGAGACTTAGAGATTTTTCTGATCAGGCTCATTGGTTCTTTTAGTCCAACATAAATACTGACTGTCTGCAAGTAAAGCCAAAATCTGTCAGGATAAGTCATACATGTTACAGATCGCCCGATCCGACATAGCAACATGGGCCACAAAGGCATGCTCCAACGAGTACCGAAGCCGGTAGTCAAGGATGACTGTAGGTGCTCCCTAAAGACATCGGTGGAGGTACTCTCTCATCACAGATCCATCGGTGGATCATACCGAGATACTAATCCCACTCCCGTGTATTGCTCTGCAAGCGAATACGCGCCATCTTCACCAGGAAGATGTCAGCTAGTGGTACCGTATGGCGCATCCTACGCTCCTCGTCCTCGGTCGTATCCTCAGCTGGGCGTCTACCTAGGTAACGCTCTCTGTTGTTGTCCATCCTGTAATTTCATTTAATCAGTACAAGTATATCAAAATGTTAATGTGCAATGTCTAAGTGTAGTGTCTAGTGTAGAGAAATGGTTTAGTCTAAGTTTACTACATGCAAACCTAGTTCTCTATAACCAAGGCTCTGATACCGGTTTGTCACACCCCCAAATTACCACTCGCGATGTCTGACCGTTGGGTGTGACGTGGCTAGGATCACAGCTCTAGTCATATAGAACAACTCTATATGTGTTTGAAAAACACACTCGCTTCCAATATAAAATAACAAAATGTTTGTCAATCATGCAGCGGAATGTTATTATCTAAAGCAACGAACATAGAAATAGTTACATGCAGCGGAAAAATAAAATGTTAGACACTACGTTGTTCGACACAAATACATAAATATTTTTTTTCAAAAGACATGGTATGAAATGCATGCAACTCTTGTGTTCGTTTCCCTCTATGTGCATCATGTTCGATGTGCTAGCTAGTTACATGAGAATACATGTTAAGAAAAAGTGTCAACATATGGTTGGTGAGTTTACAAGTTTTGATAATCAGTATACATAAGCAAAAATAGTGTTTGTCGTGTGTCATGTTGTTTATTAATGTTTGTCGAGCCCGAAGCTCCAATTTTCAGTTACATCTCTACCGAACTAGACTTGTTTGCTCTTGCCTCAGCCATGTCTATCGTAAAAACAATGTCGCGATGGGTCGATATTACACGCGTCCTGACCTCCAGTCATTATTGACGCCGCGTGGGTTTTGTCACACCCAATAGTATTATCTAAACTCACATTAGTGTTTGAACATTAACGGTAAGACTGTGCGAGGACTTGTTACGATACACAACACTTAATGTTTTTCCCAACAAACCAGCATACACAAATTTTTGTACAAATAGTTTGAATATAAACAACATGTATTCATCCCCTAGTTTGAAAACTTGTAAAACAGTCTAAGAAAGGGGTCGTAAAGTCACGTAAGTGTGCGCGTAAATGATACGAAATAGAATGCTGTGCTTGCTACCGGTTACCTATATCACATGGCTTTCATAAGTTCGTGTTTGGGTTTGTGCGCGTGTTCGTGTTCGTGCTCAACAACTCAAAGTTGCTATGTTTGCTCGTGTTCGACCATGTTTGTCCGTGTTTGACTACGTTTGACCGTCACAATTCAACGACCTGTTGGTGAGCAGTTTGATCGTTATAGTTTTTTCGATGATAGTTATTATTCACGTATTGCCTGTAAGCACATTGTCACGTTACATGGACAAATTTTATTTATAGTAAGTTTCCATTTTTAGCAAGTTTGCCGCATTTTACATGTTAACATATCTAGCATGCTTGTATAGCCTAAGTGATCATGTTAACACTTAACACATTGGTACATGTTGTAAAATAAGCACAAAGTCTATTTTTGGTAAATAAAGTTTCTAAATATAGAAAGTTTCTCTATTTGATAAGTTTAACAACAAAAACCATACAACAACTCTTCATAACATCAGGATATAGCATTTTAAGTCATTTATCATTATCAAAACTAAACTAATATTCCTATTTCATGAATTTCTTAAATAAAGCTTCCAAAAAAGGAAAGTTCTTAATAATCACCATTTTAATCCAATCAAACCATTCAAACTTGTTCACATGATTACTAACATCATCAATCAATCTCAACATAACTCAAAATCAACATGTATGTATGTTGTTCATCATAAAAGTTTCTATTTTTAGAAACTTATGTCAAATGCATCTATTTCATACAATCTAATCAATCTCTTATTCCAATATCATTAACATAGATCACAAATCATCATTTAAACAATCCTATTTCACCAATATCATTATCTAGCATTTTTCTTGCAACAAAAGTTACTATATTTAGTAATATTGCCCAAATCATCATCATGGGACCAAATATCACTAGCATACCTATTGTAACCATCCAAATATCACAAATAATCATTCATCCATAACCAAAATGCTCCAAATCCTTATCGACTATCATTGCATGTTTATAAAGGTTACTATTATCTGAAACAATGAACAAATCATCATCAATAACCAACAATATTAAACATATACCATCCCAATACTTCAACTCAATCATCAAATCATCAAAATCATATTATCAAGCTCCCAAATTTTGTGCATGTGTGTGGATGAGTTTGCATGTGGGTGTAGAACACTTGCATGTGTGTGTAAGTGCAAGACTAGTGTATACGAGGTAAGATTAGCCATGGTAACTACCTCACAAGTGTTCTTGAAGCTTGGATTTAGATGAAATAGAGTGAGAATGCCTCTGGAAGTGTCTAAACGAACAGCTTAATGGCTAAGTTAAGATATCTCCAATACGAGTTTTTTACTCGTTACTTTAATTCGGGTTGTTCGCCGTATCACACGGGCATAACCATATCATATAAAAGGCTTTATTTCGTCAATACAACCCCATACATACTCATGGAGACAACCTTAACATTTAAAACTTAAGCATAAGTTGATTGGTTAGTCCCGATCACCTGTCACGTGCTTCCACACACTCAAGTGACCTCAAAGGAGATTTATGGGTGAATTTATGTCGTGTTAATAGTATTGGAGCTCGAAACTTTGTGCGAAAAATGACGAGGTATGAACTATTTATAGGAACTAACATGTAAATCGAGATTACCACGCTGCGACACCTCATCGGAAACGTGTCAACTCACTATGACACGTGGCAACCAACCTAGACATGTGGAAAGGCTGTAAAACATGTGGCATGCCACATAGGACACGTGTCCGTAAACGCTCATAGTGTCTTGAACTTATTTTCGCGATTTTGGCTTCATACGAATTCCATTTTGCGCACCTTTTTCGTCCACGTTACGATTTTTAAATAATTTTCCAGCTATATCAAACACTCCTCCTAAGGATGTATTGATTATATAGGTTATTTTATGATTATTGTTTCGGTTAAAAATTAACAAGCTTAATTTTAGCAAAACCGAATTAGAAAAGTGGGGTATTGTGTTTAACAAGTAAATATGTTGAGTATACTGAATATATGTTCAGGATATCCCCAAATATCCCTGGGGATATTAGAATATATCAAACAGAAAAAATAGCACTACACACGAGATTTATACGAGGAAAAGCCCTTAATCCCTTAGGATTGCCGGCATAAAAACCTCGGGAGGTGACAATTGTCACTCTGCCTTTATATTATTAATAAATCAAGAATTCAATACAAATGAAGAGCACAAGTTGATTGATTCTAAACAGCTCCAATCGCTTAAGTGAGTGTCGTGTGTGTTATATGAGTAACCAGTATACTATATCGATCAACAGCCTCAGTATTTATACATAGAATCTAAAAAGGAAGTTTGACAACGTTCACAAGGTAGTTCCAAATATTCCGGCACTTTCCAATCGTGGACGACTCTTTCAAATCACCAGCATAGATTTCTCTTGGATTCCTCATTTAAGTTGAAGTAGTTGTTGCATATTTTCGTGATATCAGGACCAGCTATGAGACAACCTGTCAATCCTTGAAATCTCGCAATAAACATTAAGTGATAGAGATAATTGTTAGTAACATGCATATCCTTAAAATATCCCTGATCCCTAACTATCCCGGATCCTGAAATATCCCGAGTGGAAATATTTTGCACCTAACAATTGCCCCCAATTTTACAGTTTGAGGTTTACAGTTGTAAAATTTAAAAGATTAAAGTTTGAAAATTCGAATTTTGAAATTTAAATTGACGGTTTCAAGATTAAATGGACGGTTATATGGGGATAGCGGTTACTATTTTTGTGTCAGAATTCTGCATATAATGATCACACAACTTTCCTTTCTAATCACTTATCTTCTTTGATCATCTTCTCCGGTAAGTTTTCTATTCCGAATCCTCTGTTTTTCTTGATTTTTAATTAAGTGAAAATGTCGCATTCTACTTCTTCATCCGAGGCTAGCGATTTCTTCGAGCAGAATTTCCTCCCATACACTGATCAGAATGCATGTATCTTTGATGATGATCATATCGAGGTCATGCAACTTTCCCGAGCATTCCCTGATGAAGCCGTTTTTCGTCGGTATGATCCTGCTCTGAAAGCTGATCATAGATCCACCAAATGGGTTTGTTTTCCTGAATACCCATTCATTAGGTTTATCTTTTCCTTTACCCACTCTGATTTCCGAATTCTTTCGGATTACCCGTCTCTGTTATCCTCAACTTATGCCAATGGGTTGGCGGTTGCTTGTCACTCTTCATAAACTGAACCATAAATATGGTCTTAAGATTGGTGTCCCTGAAATTTCTTCTACTTACCAACTTCGTACCCATGGGTACTCCCGTTTTTTGCTTCAAAGGCGACCTGGTGCCCCTCTTTTGGTTCATGGGATTACCATGAATGAGGATGAGTGGAGAGACAAATTCTTCTTTGTGAAAAGGAATTCTATCCCTGGGGGAATTTCCCTTCCAGTTAATTGGTTATTAAAAGGTAGGATATCTTATTCTTTTTTATTGTTATTTGAGTGTTTATTAATCAATTTTTATTTATTTTTTTGTTTCAGCACCAAAGTTCGAGTCACTTATTGCTGAAAACCAGGATACTCAACAAATGATTCAATCCTTATTGAGGGTTGATGAGAGAGAACGAAAATTCGTACCATCATCTAAAGAAGATATCCCTGTTTCTTCTGCATCTCATAGTGCTTATTCGCAGCAATCACAAGCCCAAATGACATCAGGTATCCCTAAGTTAGTTTTTAGGTTTTGATTAGTCTTCAATGTTTTTATATTTTTGTTTATTTATTTAGAATCGGCTTTTGATCTTGAGGACCTCACTGACTTTTTGACTATCAAAAAAGAGAAAATTAGCCCTGTTGCCCCTAAAGCAATGATCATGCATACTCGTTCAAACAAAACTTCAAAGAAGCGCAAAGGTGCTGATGTCGTCAATGTGGATGATATCCCTGATTTCCCTGCTGTCGATCTTCTCCACAAGGCAGACTTTTATATTATCTTAATTCTTGAGCAACTATATCCTAATATTATCCTTATGGTATTGGTCATCTCAAAAATATCTAGTGACAAGGAGGCTTTTGAAAAGCAAATTGAGGATATTGAGGATCAGAGGAAGATTGTTGTCACCAAGGCTGGTCACTATGAGAAGGAAGCCTCGAAGTTCAAGAAGCAGGTCAAGGATAATGATGCTGCTCATAAGCTGAAGGTGAAGGAAATTATTGAGGGAGCCAAGAAGTCTGCTGCTACTGTTATCCTCAAGGCGAAGATCCAAATGGCAGAAAGGTCAAAACAAGAGGGCTCAGACTTGTGGGACAAGGACTTTGCTGATTGGGTTAAGGTTTTGGCTAAGCTGACTAGGGATATGGCGGAGACTTCTGATACAGCGGTGAAGACGGCGAGCGTGGTGGAGACCAGTAAGGTGGCAGGAGTTGAGGATATTGGAGTTGGTGGAGGTGAAGGTGGTACGTTGATGGGCGATGAAGATAGAGTTGATAAGGTCTGAGCCCATTATGTTTGTGGTTATTTTTATGGTGACATGTAGTTTTTAAACAATATTCTGAGGTTAAGTCCCTAGATGGGCAGACAATTTATGAAATTTTAGGTGGAGGGACCATGTGTTTACATGGCGAAGCCTAAAATTTTCTTAGTTTCTCTTAGTTTAACATTTTCAGTATATTGGGTGGAGGGACCATGTGTTTTCATGGCGAAGCCTAATATACTGATTTCACTTTGTTAGTCTTTTGACTTAGTAATATTAATGAATGCTTAAGGATATTTTGTTCAATTATGTTTTGATATATCTTGAAATTTTGTTTAATCAAATCATTCATTTATGTTCAGCATAATTGTAAAGATATTGAGGATATGATTGTAGTTTACATATAGTCGAATTTAAATTTTGAAAACATTTATTCAAGGTTTTATTTCAGGATCATATATTTGCAAAAGGAAATAGTATGATTAAAAATAGAGATATTTAACACGTCAAGAAATAAATACCAACTCCTTGAATGAGTAGATTTATTTTTGAAGCTCTTCTTATCCCTGTCAGAATAATATAGGAATTATGTACCTTAGTATCCTTGGACACTTTACGACCATACTTGTGTAATATCCTAAAATAGTCTTGAGACTTGAATCTATCTCTTCAATATCCTCAGCCATGTTCCATGTAGATGTTACATCCCAAAGTATCCTTGAGAGTTTATTCCTGCACATGTTCAAAAACAAAAAGGATTGGGATAATCCCAATATACTGGCGACTAAGGCCGGTTAGAATGGCGACAAGGCCGAAAATACTGGCGACAAGGCCGATTATACTAGCGACTATGGCAGGAATACTGGCGACAAGGCCGATTATACTGGCGACTAAGGCCGAAAATGATGGCGACAAGGCCGAGAGATACTAGCGACTAAGGCCGGAATGCTGGCGACTAAGGCCGGGATACTGGCAACTAGGCCGGAATTCGGTGGATCCCTGGTTATAGTCTTTGAAAATGAAATTGTCAGCCACTCAGCGTGTACTGGTCCCAAAATCTCCAACTATACTGGGATATTACTGAGGATCCATAGTTATAACCTTTGATAATGAAATTGTCAGCCACTCATGCGTGTACTGGTCCCATTATCATGGGTTATAGCAGAATATGCGTGCGCTAGTGGCGAGGGTATGAACCCTTAGTCTTCATGAGAGACAAAGGTCTCTTGAGTTTTGATTTCAGGTCAAAACTTTGCAGCTAGACATAAAGTCAGTGCGGGGTCTTTATCAAGTTTTGATTACAGGTCAAAACTAGGGCTGAGACATATAGCCTCGTATCTTCTCCAGCTATTCTTGCAAAAACATAAAATATTTTTGCAAAGGTAGGCCTTAGGGATCCCTAAGCCTCTCCAATGCTTAAGTTAGTGTCGGGATAAATTGAGAATATATATAAGAATATAACAGTAGGGATATATAAGCATATTTATAAGATAATCACGCAGATAAAGATAACAGATTAAATAAAATATATTTTAAGATGGATGGCATTCCATGCCCTTGGAAGAGGTTCTCCTTCCATAGTGACTAATCTATATGCCCCCTTTCCAGCTTCGGAACCGATTTTATAAGGTCCTTCCCATTTTAGGGCAAGTTTTCCATCTGTTGGATTAGTGGTATTCTGGAATGCTTTTCTTAAAACTAATTCCCCTACTTGGAATCTTCTGATCCTTATATTCTTATTGTAGGATTTAGCTATCTTTTACTGATAGGCAGCCATTCTAATCTTTGCAATATCCCTAGATTCATCGATAGTGTCTATATCCTGAGATAATACTTCGTTATTAGCTTCTATAGTCTGTAAACTTGTTCTTGCAGTAGGGATAATCATCTCAGTTGGGAGTAAAGCTTCTGATCCAAACACTAATGAGAATGGGGTTTGACCAGTCGCATTTTTTGTAGTTGTTCTATCTTCCCATAGGACAAATGGAAGTTCTTCGGCCCATTTTCCTTTCTTAGATCCCAACTTCTTTTTGAGATTGTTTATGATTATCTTATTGCTTGATTCTGCTTGACCGTTAGCTTGAGGATGTACTGGTGTGGAAGTAATCATTTTTATCCCCCATGCTTCACAAAAGTTGGAAGTTATTTTGCCAATGAATTGAGATCCATTATCACAGGTAATCTCAACAGGTATCCCGAATCTGGTCAGGATATTTCTTTTTATGAAGGATATTACTTCCTTTTCTCTAACCTGTACAAAAGCTTAAGCTTCAATCCATTTTGAAAAGTAATCAGTCATGGCAAGCATGAATACTTTTCCTCCTGGTGCTTTTGGTAGTTTTCCTACTATATCCACTCCCCATTTCATGAATGGCCATGATGAGACTATTGGATATAAAGGTGTGTCTTTGACAAGCATCACATCTCTGGGAATAGGACATTGCATCTTTCCTCATAGTAGGCCATAAATATCCTGTTCTAAGGATTTTCGAAAGAATTGCTCTGCCCCCAGTGTGATTTCCACAATCTCCTTCGTGAATATCTTTCAGTACTTCTATGGTCTCTGGTTTTTCTAAACATTTTAAGTATGGACCAGCTACCGATTTTCTGTAAAGAATATCTCTAATGATTATATATCTAGATATCCTGATTTTAAAGGCTCTATGGTTTGTTTCTCCATCAGGTATTTTTCATGTTTGAATATATTCTTTGATAGGTGTAGTCCAGGATATCTCGTGTGCATCAATAGTTTTTGGTATAATAATCTGGTTTGAATTTTCTATATCTGTAGCTGGACTCAAGATATGTAGGATAGGGATATTGATATCATCACAAATTTTCAAAGATAATGCTAGGTTTGCTAAGGCATCTGCTTCATCATTCTCTTCTCTAGGGACTTGTGTGATATCAAAAATATGGAAATATCCTACTATTTCTTTAACTATCTCTAAGTATTTTGCTAATTTATCACCTTTAACCATATAGGAACCATTAAATTGGTTTGCTATTAGTAAGGAATCAACAAATACATGAAGATTTCTAATGTTCATATCCCTAGCTAATTGGAGTCCTGCTATCAAAGCTTCGTATTCAGCTTCATTATTAGTTGCTTGGAACTCGCAACTGATCGATTGGGGTATTAGGTCCCCCTGTGGCAATTTTAGTATTATCCCTAGGCATGTCCCTCTTACATTCGAGGCTCCATCAGTTTGTAGAGTCCATTCACCGGTATCCTCATCTAGAAGTTTAACTTCTGAATTTGTTTCTGGTTGAATATCGTTACTAAAATCAGCCACAAAGTCTGATAGTGCTTGAGACTTAATTGATGTTCTTGGTTCATAGATTAAATCATAAGTGCTAAGTTTTACTGACCACTTAGCCATTCTCCCTGATAGCTCAAGTTTTCTTAACACAGATTTAATTGGGTAGTTTGTTTTAATATGTATCCTATGTGTCTCAAAGTAGTGCCTAAGTTTTGTTGATGCCATGATCAAAGCTAGTATTAACTTTTCTAGGTGGGAATACCTAGTTTCAGCATCTAATAGGCTTTTACTTACGTACTATACTGGATGTTGTGATCCCTGATAATCTTTAACTAATACGGCACTTACAGTGGTTCGGGATACTGCTAAGTACAGTGATAGTGGTTCACCATCTTCTGGTTTCATGAGCAATGGTGTTGAGAATAAATATTCTTTTAAATCCTTTAGTGCCTTTTCATGCTATTCATCCCATTGAAACTTCTTATTCTTTTTAAGGATATCGTAGAATCCTTTGAATTTTTCAGAAGATATCGAGATGAATCTATTAAGTGCGGCTATTCTTCCTGTTAACCTTTGTACTTCTTTTATGTTTGTTGGGGATTTAAGGTTCAGGATAGCTTGGATTTGTTCTGGGCTGGCCTCTATTCCTCTTTTAGTGACCATATATCCCAATAATTTTCCTGATCTTACTCCAAAATGACACTTCGAAGGGTTAAGTTTCATATTGTATCGATCCAGGATATCAAACGATTCTTCGAGATCCCAAAGATGATCTTTGGTAATCTTAGATTTGACTACCATATAATCGATGTACACCTCCATTGTGTCCCCCAGCTTATCCTTAAACATCATATTGACAAGCCTCTGATAAGTAGCTCCTGCGTTCTTCAAGCCGAATGGCATTGCTGTATAGCAATTTATCCCTGTTGGCGTCATGAAAGCAGTATCTTCCTGGTCTGAAGGTCCATTTGGATTTGCTGGAATCCCGCCGATGCATCCATGAAGGTTAACATTTCATGGCCTGCTGTAGCATCTACCATTGAATCTATGTGTGGTAATGGAAAGGGGTCTTTAGGACAAGCTTTGTTTAGATCTGTGTAATCTACACAAACTCGCCACTTTCCATTCTTCTTTTGAACCACAACTACATTAGCCAGCCATCTTGGAAATTTTACTTCTCTAATCATTTTGGCTTTCAGAAGTTTTTCCACTTCTTCTTGGATGATTACATTCCTTTCGGGAGCAAATTTTCTTCTTTTTTGGTGGATGGGCTTGTAACTTCTATCTATTCATAGCTTATGTGTGACTACGTCTGAGGATATCCCTGTCATATCCTCATGCTTCCAAGCAAAGGTAGAGATTCTTGATTTCAGGAAAGAAATCAGTTTGTCCTCAATATCCTTGGGGATATCAGTTCCTATGAGGAGTTTGGTATCGGGATCCTCGGGATTAAGTAGAATTTCTTTTACTTCTTTTTCCCGGGATTCCTGATTATCCCCAAGGTTGCTTTTTGATTGCTATGTTGAAGGTGATTTCATCGTCGCCTTCATCGAGGACGAATAACACTCTTTAGCTTCCTGTTGGTCACTATCGATCTTCACAACTCCCCATGGTGTTGGTAGTTTAACGCATTGATGATATGTCGAGGGAACTGCCTTCATATCGTGTATCCAAGGTCTACCTAATATGATATTATAACAAGATAGAGAATCTATAATACAAAAGCGTTGCATAGAATTTACCCCCTTGATATATACTGGTAATTTGATTTCTCCAATAGTAGCTTTGGCTTCTCCACTAAATCCAACCAAAACCAAAGATTTGGTGGTTATTTCAGATTCATAAATATTCATCCTCTTGAGTGTTTCTAGTTGGATGATGTTTACTGAAATGCCCCCATCAATGAGTATCCTGCGCACATAATGGTTAGCAACATATAGAGTAATTACTAACCCGTCGTGGTGAGGATCAATGATATTTTCTTGATCTTGTTCTTCGAAGGATATTATAGTATCCTTAGTTATTGTTGAGGTTTTTGTGGGTCTTTATCTGTTCTCCATTTTCTCTTCTTTAACATGTCTCCTAGCTACAGAATAGGAAGTACCACATATGCCAGATCCACCGGAGATAAAATTTTTTACCTTAGCATCCTTTGGTGGGGATGCAGCTCTTTTTGAGAATCCGTCAGGATCCTGCCTCCTTTCTTTCTTTCTACCAAGTAGTTATTTGAGATGGCCTTTGCTAATTAAATAGCTTATTTCTTTTCTCAAGGCAATGTAATCTTCAGTTACATGTCCAAAGTCTTCGTGAAATGCACACCATTTGGACTTATCTTTTGCGGCGAACTTCTTGTCCTTAGGAGGCCATCTAGCTTTTTCACCTAAATCCTACATAGCACACATTAGTTCAGGGATATCTACAGAAAAACAATATTCAGATATCCTGGGATAATATTCATCATCCTCGTCATCGTCTATAGAGTTGACTTTGTGGTTGTCAGACTTATAATATGGCTTGGATTTGAATGACTTGTTGGTGGGTGAATCGAACTTTCTTTTGCCTTGATCACTAGGAGGAGTTGTAGTAATCCTCTTCTGGATTTCTTTATCATCTTCTAGCCTTATGAACCTCAATGCACGATTCCGGACTTCATCCATGTTCGTGCAAGGATTCATAACCAAGTCATCATAAAAGGTGAGTTTTTCTGTAATCCCATCTTGAAGGCTTGGACTGCCTTAGTGATATCAAGATTAGGGATATCTAAGGATTCTCTGCCATACTTGTTGACGTAGCTCCTTAGAGTTTCATCTGATCCCTGCGTTATCCTGTAGAGATCACTGGTCAACCTTTCAAAGGTCCTGCTACACGAAAATTGATTGTTAAACAAGTTAATAAAATGAGCAAAAGAAGTAATTGAGTAAGGAGGAACGTTGAGTAGCCATTTTAAGGCTGCTCCTGTCAAAGTCGAGCCAAATCCTTTGCATAAGCAAGCTTCTTTCAGATGTGGGGGGATAGGATTTGTCTCCATTCTTTCCCTATATTGGGCTACATGCTCTTCGGGATCCGTGGTCCCATCATACAACTTCATGGTGGGAGTTTGGAATCTCTTTGGGATTTCAGCATCGCATATTGGTGGAGCGAATTTGGATATCCTGTGAGTAATTGCTGGCACTTCCAAGACAGGTTTCACCACTCCTGGAACGCTCGATATCATATCCCGAAGTTTCTGGATCTCCTTGGCCACTTGAGGAGAGATTCCTGATTCCTGCAAAGAACCAAGGTTAGTAGTTTCAAATGGAGAGTGATTATAAATGTTACCGGTATATGGCATAGGGAGTGATGTTCTAGGGATAAGGATATTATCCTGAGATATCCCCAAGTCTTAGGATCCTGAAGAAGTTCCGATACTGGTCTGCATAGGGATAAAGTCTCCAGAATGGTTTCCGGTCATCCCCGAGAAGTCTCCATTTCAGCCTTCAAATTCTCCATTTCCTTGAGAAGTCTTTGATTCATTCATTGTTGATCCATCATTTGTTGTTGTACGTGTTGAAACATACTCAAAATATCGTTATTAGAGATAAGTATGGGAGTAGAAGTGGTCATCTTTGTCGATGGAGTATTATCAGCAACAAATATGGTCTTTTTTCCAGCATTGTCGGGTTTCTTGGTGAAAACAGGAATCTGCGGGGGAACATTAGTAGTAGCAGAAATAGTAGAAGAAGTGGATCTCGGTTGTGAAGCCATTTTTCGATATATTCCTTATAAAAACGCCTTTAAACAAGGTTTTAATTATAAAAAACACAAGTTTGCCCCACGGTGGGCGCCAAATTGTTTCGGGTAAAAATTAACAAGCTTAACTTTTAGCAAAACTGAATTAGAAAAGTGGGGGTATTGTGTTTAACAAGTAAATATGTTGAGTATACTGAATATATGTCAGGATATCCCCGAATATCCTGGGGTATTAGAATATATCAAACAGAAAAAAATAGCACTACACACGAGATTTATACGAGTAAAAGCCCTTAATCCCTTAGGATTGCTGGCATAAAAAAACCTCGGGAGGTGACAATTGTCACTCTGCCTTTATATAATAATAAATCAAGAAGAATTCAATACAAATGAAGAGCATAAGTTGATCGATTCTAAACAGCTCCAATCGCTTAAGTGAGTGTCGTTGTGTTATATGAGTAACCAATATACTATATCGACCAACAGCCTCAGTATTATACATAGATCTAAAAAAGGACGTTTTGACAACGTTCACAAGGTAGTTTCGAATATTCCGGCACTTTCCAATCGTGAACGGCTCTTTCAAAATCACCCGCATAGATTTTCTCTTGGATTCCTCAATTAAGTTTGAAGTAGTGTGCATATTTCCATGATATCACGACCAGCTATGAGACAACCTGTCAATCCCTGAAATCTCGCAATAAACATTAAGTGATAGAGAATTGTTAGTAACATGCATATCCTTAAAATATCCCTGATCCCTAAATATCCCGGATCCTGAAATATCCCGAGTGGAAATATTTTGCGCCTAACAAT